>VXBL01004419.1:668178-704719 GCA_013400195.1 Aramus guarauna
CTAGTTTTGCATTTGGGGATGCATTTTGATAGTAGAGACAGCTTAGAGAAAGAAATTAGACTGCACTTCAGACAACTAATTTAAGCCAGGTGAATATGACCCCTGTCAGAGCATCTCATGCCTTTTTCATAAAGGGTACTGGTTTCGTTTACATGCACAGCTCTAGTTTTAAGTGAGCTCATGATGAAAGCATCTTGGTGTGCTCTTCTCTTCTTATGAGATGCACGACACATTCATGACATTTCTTAACACTCAAAGGAATTGAATTGAACTTTATCCCAATGGAAAGGGATTTAAGTATTACTGAAGTAGATTAGTTCAAAGCAGGGACTATTTGAAGAAAAAAACACATCATTTACAAAGAAAATAACAGATAGTGACATTAATTGCTAGGCTCTGTTCTGCCTATTAAAAGTTGAATGAGGGAGCTTGACAGATGATTTCATAATGATGCACATGGGAATTTTTGGTGGTGGTGTTATTTCTAATATACTCAGGATCTCGTTGGCCTCATTGGATTTGAACCTTTGTAATGTGCAACATGGTATTCCAGATCAGATAACTAGACCCACCACAATAACATTTTATCAGCTGCCAATACCTAACATTTCAAAAGAATATAAAAATTAGTGTTAACAGTGATGTAATAGTTAGCACAATCACATCATAGGCAGAGGCAAAATAGTTCCTGTCTTCTGTGGCTGGAGCATGAAAAACATTTTGCTGTGGTAACTACAGTAAAAAAAAAAAAAAAAGATTGCTAGTATGCTGGTAGTGTGCTAACATACCAGTCAAATATCCTGATGAGCATCCTCTGGTTGTTTATTTCTGGTCTCCATTTTTCTGATCTTCCAATTATTTTCTCTTGTCCTGTACTTTGAATACAAGGTCTTTAGAGATATGGTTAATTGGATGTGATAGGAAAGGATTGTAGGCAATAACCCAGGGGATCTTTCTCAGTCCCATGTTCCTTCTTTAATGGTACACAGGGCAGCTTTGAGCTTGGTTTTATGGAGCTTCTGAGAAACAGCAAATTTTAATATTAACATGTCCATAAGAAGATTTTTCCTCTGCCAAGTCATCTACAGTATGAAAAAGGTAGATGCCAAGGAAGGGGGGCAGATGGAGTGTAACTAATATAAAAATTCTAGTTTTAGTAAGATTATAACGATTTACAAAAGTCTCTGTGCCCAGGGTTTCTTTTAGGACTTGACCAAAATCCCATTGAGGTGAATTGTAGTCAGCATAAAAAACTGAACTTCAAATAGTAACCTTTACTTTAAAATAGTAAGAGCTTCCGCTGAAGGGAATAGAGCTCACATCAGCCTAATGCACAGATTGCCCCACTCTTCATCAGAAGCCATTGGAAAGATTTCAATTAAAAGCTTGCATTTAAAATACCATTAAGCCCTTAAAGGAAAAAAAACAAACACAGAAGACAAACACATCGGAAAATTGTACTTAACAAACCTAAAAGATTTTCTGCATAGGATGTAATTAAATTATTTAGATGATAAAAGAGTTCTGACACTGACAGTGTTCCATATGAAGCTATTTTGATATTAAAATATGGCAACACAAATGTTGTTTATCAGGAAGTTTTTAAGTAATGATATGAGGAGGTGTTTGCTACACATTTGATTTCCTGTCTAAAATGCTTTTAACGATATGGTTTTTAAATGTAATGGTTTGTGGGGGTGTGACGAAACCCAATGATTCTGGAATTCAATTTGTAAAATATTTATATTTGTTCATTTTTTTCCTAATTTTATATTTTCCCTGTTTAAGTCAGTCTTTCACAATTGGAGCTCTTGACAGTGCAAGAACATGGAACTTTAAAATGATCCCACAGCCAAATTAAAAATTTTGAGGCTTATCCATTTGCTTGTGCTTTTGCTCCCCCAAAACATATATTAAAAGACGTGACCTCCACACGGGAAGGATTATAGGCCAAGAAAGAATTTCTTCAGGCTACAGTTCATTTAATTAGAAAACAGACAAACAGAGCACAAAGAAAGCCTAACCTCAGTCTAGGACAGAGATCTCAAAGTTTTCAACCAAGTATCCAACTTCTTGTCTGCACAATCATCTCAGCAGTCACAGACACAGAGGTCCCTCTTTCTGAGTCTCTTGCAGCTATGTTCTACTAACTTAAAGGCATGGATATGAATAATAATAATACATCTCAAAGAAATTTATCTGAAACTTGAGCAGGGATGACCCATGTAGAGAAAAATAACTTTATCAGAGTTCCTAACATCACGAGTGCGCTCCTATATGTGCCCTCATTGCAGAAGCTTCAAAAAACAGGAACAATGAGATTGCTCTCGGATGAAAAAGACACAGTACTCAAAGTTTATACTGCTCAGGTTTTCTGCCTGCAGTGTTTTTTATCTTAGTGAAATTACCTGGATAGAGAATATTATACTTGAAGGTCACTCCTGTGTGCACGATACTATGTGACACTGAACTAATGAAAAATGCAAATTTGTCTCAGCTCTACCACATAGAAAAGATTCACTGAGGGAAAAATAATGTGAATTCAGTTTTGATGTCTTATCCCCAGCAAGTTCACAAGTGCAATCCCTCAGACAAATTGTGCTGTCTGCTTCCCCCAGAGCAATATATCCCAGCGGGTAGTCCCAATGTATTTCTGCCTATTTGTCCCTCAGCTGCTTCTTCCCAGTGCCAGTTCCCCATATTCCCTTGTGGTCTCTGAGACATTCCTTGCTAAAACCTCCATGTGAACACTACTGCAAAACAATGTGGAGGGAGAAATCCAAGCATCTTGGTTCTCCCACAGCCCCCGTGTCATATTGCCAGACAGCCCCATGTGGATTTCTCATCCACAGACATTTAAAATGTCACCAGAGCCCTAGGGTCAGGCACCGGCATCACTCTCTGAATCTCCTCCTTTGGCAATCGTTCATGGCAAGTGTGTCCCAACCATGAAGGTGGAAACACTGAACAAGTACAGTGATCACTCAGTGATCTTGAGTGAGAATTACAAGTTTCTCCAAAAAAATGACTGGGTAATTATTTACAGTTCAGGGACTGAAAGATGTGTTCAAGAGAAATCTGATGACAACATAAAGTTCAACATTTAATCATCACATTTAGCAATTTGTGAGTTAACTACACATAACATTGTTGGGAACATGGACTTCCATTTGAATTGCCTTCAGTGCTCGCTAGATTTCTGCACTAATAGCACTAAGTATAATTGGTTCTGTTACCACCTGTAGTGTACTAATTTAATTTTGGTCCCATCCCAGCACCCATCTGCTACATCAGTTACAACAGCCTGAAGGCTTCTCTGTAGTGTGCCAAGTTCAGGTGTATACATGAGTGTATTATAGTATATACAAAATAACTGATAGAGAATATTTGTCCGTGCTGGGATGAGATGGCCACAGTCCTACTCTCTGAAGGAATGAAACCTTGCAAATGGATAGCATGTGGTTAAGTGGCACGTAAAATCACATATAAGTTTCTATTAAATCAAAAAACAACCTGTTGCATGGCACCAAAAATTCTTATCAAGTACGGTATGCAAACCCGACTTGTTTGCACAAAAAGGCTTATATTGAATTCAATGTAAAATTACAAGTCAGCTTCTTGTTTTGAAAGAGTGAAATTAAATGTACAAGAATAAGTGCCTTAAGGTCTCTACTTCTGTAAGGGATTTGCTCCCAGGTAAGTTCTAGAGTTTTCATTTATTATTCTGTTAGATAGTACACTACAACAACAAAAAGAAAATCACAATAAGAAAGGTCCCTGGTATTAATAGAAAAATGAGAGACGTGCTCTGAAATTTAATTTACATTCGACAGCAGACAAGATAAAAGTGAAAATATGAAACAAAACCCAGGGATGGAAATTCAGAGATTGAAAATTACCCTGAAAAACACTACTTTTTTTTATTAGGCAGTAAAGCCCTACCAAGCAGGAGCTTTAACTTCCTGCTAGACACATCAGGAAAAATCTAAAATCACAGTTATAAGCAGATTACCATATCAGTATGCACACAATATTTGGTTTTATGTGTTTCTTATGGAAATGTGTTTCCAACTTTACAAACAAAACTGTAATCTTTCCCGTTTTTTCAATAAAACCTATTTACTTTGTACTTTAAGCTTACACAATGTTTAAAGTGGAGTCAGGTGCATTTCACACAGCACAGCACTTCTGTGAAAGCAGAGATTTCAAATAAGTCAGCATAAAGAGACAATCGCTCCCTGGCTTAACTTCATATCTTAAGAATAGAGGTCTTTTTCTCATTAAAGTGAAAGAATCAATTTGCCTGTGGCTAGTGGCAAGCATGAAAAGAAAGACAGAGATACTGCCAGGTATGATCGATGTCATTTTGGCAAAGGGCAAACCCGTAACACCTGGACACACCTGTAGAGGCGCAGGGAAGATAGATACTCAAGGGAGAACGAAGTAGGAATGCAAAGAACTCATCCTGGGCACAAAAAGTGCTATCAGTGTTTAAATATTAAGTAATTTGTCCCTTTTCGAGACTTGCAGACTGAGTTTTCACAGATACCTGGAGAGCTTAGACTTTTAAGTTTTTAATTTTGAGATCCAAACTTCCTTAACCTCCTGCAAAGCCGTGCGCATTTCAGAATCAATTTCCCAAATGAGAGCATTGTTTTATGACTCAGTTTAATAGGTTTAAATTAAAGTTTCCCATGTTTTATCTGTCAACTCCCATTGATGTGAATTCAGTGCTGTGAATTCCAGCATTACTATTTGCTATCCAATCCTCCCCGCAGGCAGCACTGAGTATCTATTTAACGTGTATCATTCCTTCCTCTTCAGCAAAGCTGAACACACGCACACCTCCCTTGACACCATTAAAATATCTAAATGCTGGAAAGATTAGGCTCTGCTAGTTTTGTATTTTCTGAGTAGAAGGTGAGGTCTTTTTCTGGGCTTGTTTGTTTATTTGAAGAAGCACTCTGTGTTCAAAGACATGGATTGTGAAATCCCAGGAAGATATAATAGGATTTGTGTCTCGGCTTTAAAAGTTGACCCCATCGTCTCCATTGAATTACAGAAAGTTTCTAGACTTAGCATGTGGAAACAGTAAAATTGCAAACCCTTGGTATATAACAAGTTGCTCACCTTCAAGGTTCTCTTCATGACCAATAGAACCCTTGAGTTGTTGTTCAGATCTTTTCACTGTATGATGGATGACTTGATGTCACCAAGCCTCATGTGCCAAAATGCATTTAATCCAATTAATATTTATGTCCTATAAGAGGTACAGTTACCAGCTCACTAGATGGCATTCAATAGGAACCAACATGAATTCTCAGTCTAACACAATATTCTGTGTAGGGGCACAGCCTTGTTAGGACAAATCTGTTCATCACAGATTTCAATAATTTACTCCTAATTTACACCAGAGTAAATGATATATGAATCTGCATTTCCAAAAGATTATTAGATATTTGACAGATTTCCACGCTAACACAAATTGGCATTTTAAATTCCTGGAACTTTCAATTTTTGATGCTGCGTGGTTAACATTTTGGTGGGTTTGTTTGCCACTAACATTTGATTCCTGACTTCAGTCCAACCAAACATAATTTTGTCAGCCTCAGAATGCCAGGCTCTGTTAGGAGGCATAGGTATGCTTCCTACTGATGACTCAAATAATGGTGAGTATATCTTATTTCCACAGTTACACCTTTCCTCACCTCAAATTCCTGAAGGCATCTAAAATAAGTATTATGCATTATCCCTGGGACAGAGACATCTCAGTGTCTGGACGATGCTGTTAGTCATATGGTTTCGTTTTAGGTTTTCCTGCAAGGAGCAGGGAGTTGGACTCCATGATCCTTATGGGTCCCTTCCAACTTGAGATATTCTATGATTCTATGATTTTAGCCAAGGGTTTTGAATGACTCATAATTTTTGGGAGCACAAATTAAAAAGCTTATAAGTGTCTAATTAAAAAAAATACCAAACCTTCTGAAAAATTAAATTTCTTGTTTAAAGTTTTCTGAAGTTATTCACTGAAAAACAAATTTGTGTCCAGCAAACGCACTGGTTACTTTTGATAACCATGTCTTCTTACTATCTGATGGTCACTACTGTCACCTTCTCAGATTCCTGCAAGAATGTCACCGAAAGCGGGATTAAAGCACTCGGTGGGTCTGAGCCACAGATTAAATACAAGTTGAATTATTTGAGCCAAACAGAACTGTTAAGAGCCAGACTTCACTGCCTGCCACTCAGACCTGAGTGCTGCATTAACCGTAGGAACTACAATGACAGGGATACTGCAGTCTGCCAGGAGAAATCATGGAGAGGCACAGAAGAGTACATGGAAATTAAAAGATTTATTTCTGAAAGTGGTCAGGAATGCACTTAGGAAACAATTTTTCAGGGGCCAGAGGAAAGAATTAATAATGCTTCTTTTCCTCATATCTCCAACTGCTGATCTGCTCTCATTCAGAGAAACATATATGATCTTTTTTTTTCTGTAATAAAGTTGTTAATTTTGTATACAAATCCTTACATAGATGTTCTTTCGTTTCCTTTATTGTTTGCATCCCCAGCAGGGAAACCCCGAGTAATCATATATACAAAGACAAAAAACATCTGGGCAAACTCCACTTAACCCCTTTCTTTGTAAGTGCCCTCTTACACATCCTATTCCTTATCATACATGACTTTGTTTTTCCACTCTACTCCCCTAAAAAGGAGTTAGTTTGGCTTTAAATATGGTAATTTACCCTCCAAGTAGGAAATTACAATATGAAAATTAACTTTTCTGCAGGACCGGATGATTTTTGTTTTTATTGTACTAATTCTCAGCGGCCAAGTGATAACGCTGAGAAATGGCATCTGTTATGAAAAGATCTCTGTTTTACAGTATACATTATTCATGTGTGGCCCCCTTTAAAATTATCGGGCACGTAACCAGGAAGGCTGAGGTCACTAAAGAGACATGCTTTAAGATGATATGTCATCGTAGCCCTTTGCAAGCTTTGTAATAAATGTTTTAATTAAAGGGTAACATCAGACAGTCCAACATCTGGATCAGGTTTAATAATAATTCCTAATTTTCACAATTCAGTATCTTCAGCTCTGAGAGAGTTGAAACATCGTCAGCTAATTATCTCTTGCTATTCAGTATTCTGCAAACACATTCGAAATAGAACTTAAATTTTTAAGGTACAGTGTTGCATAAAAGGCAACGGGACTTTACTCTTCAGATTATACAGCTCACAGTGTCCTTTAAAATAGAAAACTGGCAGATTCGTTAAAATAAAGCATGAAACAGCAAACTAGAACATGACCTCATAAAGACCTGTCTTCAGTGGCATCTTACAGTCATTCATCTGGGAAACTGGAGATGGGTATTTATTGTAGAAAAAACAATGCCAGCTCCAAAATTTGAGGCAATTTTTTTTTCTGCTGCTTCAACTGTAAGCATTTTGGATTCATTTTGACCTTCTTTTGCGTGTTTCTAAATTCTATGGAACAAATGGATAGCTGAAGCATCCATGATTTATCTCAATAAATTAATAACAACAACAACCACCACCACTGATAATAATAATAATAATAATAATTTATAATTATAAGATAAAATAATATAATTATTATATATAATATATTACTATAATGTATCATATTGTTATATATAATTTATAATAATAATAATTAAAGTAAGGGCATCTTCTGATACTTACTCATAACTTTGTAAAACTTTAGCCTTTGGACTAACTTTCCATAAATAATGTCAAAGAATCTTTTGGGAAACCTGGAGTAGAAAGCTCTGTCTTTGAGTAGATTGTGTTGATTTTTTAAGCCAGATGTGCCTTAAAAAATATAAAAACCTAAACACCAAGAAACCTTGTGTTCTTACTTTATTTTATATAAAGCACAGTCAACTGTAAGCCTTGATATCTGAAAAGTAGTGAGAATTTTTCAGTGAAATTTGGCTTTGATAGCATTGGCTGTGCTTTTGTAAAGCNAATTTTTTTTTCTGCTGCTTCAACTGTAAGCATTTTGGATTCATTTTGACCTTCTTTTGCGTGTTTCTAAATTCTATGGAACAAATGGATAGCTGAAGCATCCATGATTTATCTCAATAAATTAATAACAACAACAACCACCACCACTGATAATAATAATAATAATAATAATTTATAATTATAAGATAAAATAATATAATTATTATATATAATATATTACTATAATGTATCATATTGTTATATATAATTTATAATAATAATAATTAAAGTAAGGGCATCTTCTGATACTTACTCATAACTTTGTAAAACTTTAGCCTTTGGACTAACTTTCCATAAATAATGTCAAAGAATCTTTTGGGAAACCTGGAGTAGAAAGCTCTGTCTTTGAGTAGATTGTGTTGATTTTTTAAGCCAGATGTGCCTTAAAAAATATAAAAACCTAAACACCAAGAAACCTTGTGTTCTTACTTTATTTTATATAAAGCACAGTCAACTGTACGCCTTGATATCTGACATAGAATCACTGCTTTGGGAAGAAAGTAGAATTTTTCAGTGAAATTTGGCTTTGATAGCGTTGGCTGTGCTTTTGTAAAGCTTTTTGGGTTTTCATTTGTGAAAGCTCTATGTGTCTGTATTCTATTGCATTATGCTGAATTACAGGGGAATTTATCTACACATAATGCAATGAATCAAAATGCAACTTGTTCAGGAGAGTGAGTGGGATGTGTGTTTTTGGTGGCCTTCAGCAGTCACAGTATGTCCATAGAAGGACAGGTGTCTGATTACTTGCACATTAATCGTGTGGAATTATTAAAATGAACTGGATATATGCCTTTCACCCCAAGCAACTAGATCCCACCTAGATCTTGTAGCTCACTACCATTGCAACCTCAGTGTTACAACTCATACAGAAGACGACACTTCCAGCAGCATTTTAGGGCTGCACCACAGAGCAGAGGATGCGGTTCAGTAAACTGACACTGGTTCAATAACTAAAGACACAATTAAAAAATGAAAAGTAAATGCCACAGAAATGTTTTGTTCTACCACAATAGTGGTAAAACTATCACGTGATACTGATCCGACCCTCTCAGTTGCCTTCTGTATCAGGAAAAAGGCAATGTTATCTTTTGCACCATGGTCTCCTTGGCTCAGCTCTCAAGGTTTTTTTTTAGACATCAAGTATGTCGTTTACTAAGAAAGTAGGTCACTTCTAGTTTTATGATGAAAAGTCAGTACATCTTTCAGGGCAGTTACATAAATGGTAGACAATCATTGGTCTAGCAGCAGTGCGGGGGCAAAGTTTTGTGAGCACAGATTTATTAATGGGAAATTGCTAATTTGCAAAATATTTTAGTTTAGTGGGAAGGGAGAAGAAACTGAGTCTGATAGCAAATCTAACCACATCTAATAGTTGGGTTTAGCATCTCGATTTTACTATGAAATAACATGTCATTCAGAAATGTGTAGAATTTGATTAAAAATACTCAAACAGAAAACAATAACCTGAAGACCTGAAGAAACTTTTGGTGCATATAAGATAAATCATAGAATGCAAAAATTTTAATGCAGAAGGTTTTACGGAAGAAAACTATCACACCAGAATTATCTTGGCAGAACTAACTGATATGCCATCTAGTTGGTACTAGCTTCTAATTCTTTGAGAAGGCCTTCACAGAATAAATTGAACTGCTTTTGTTGGTATGACTTCTTATTTTCTGGCAACCTTACAAGGACTTTATTCTCCAGGACTGTCAATCCAATAGCCTTCTCCAGGACTAAAACATCGCTTGATGTTTTAAGGCTAAAGGCAGAGGTAGGGGGGCTGAGGGAAATTGTATTTTTTGAAAGTTTTACTTGTGCGTATGTTTTTCAATCTCTTCTTCCAAAGCACTGTGGCACTCACTACTTGCAGATATCTAAAAGAATGTAATCAGTTTCTTTACTCTAATTTCTTTCTTTGCTCTCATGCTTCTTATAATTAGGAAGTACATACTCTTTTTACCACCCTGTTCCACTTGCAATTAATTTCAAATGCATGCACCCTGCTGCCAGTGTAGATGGAACTACTCCTTCTCCACTGTCACCTCTTCTGAGTATACCATGAGCTTCAGTTCACAAGCAGACTCGAATATTTATTGACTTTTATGGTAACGTCAAAGTATATCATTATATCTGCCCAAATGGAGATCAATGTCCAAAGGGATATCAGTGATGTCCAAATGGAGATCAGTAACAAGCGGTGTCCCTCAGGGGTCCATACTGGGGCCGATACTATTCAATATCTTCATTAATGACACAGACAGCGGGATTGAGTGCACCCTCAGCAAGTTTGCTGATGACACCAAGCTGTGTGGTGTGGTCAAAATGCTGGAGGGAAGGGATGCCATCCAGAGGGACCTTGACAGGATTGAGAGGTGGGCATGTGCAAACCTCATGAAATTCAACAAGGCCAAGTGCAAGGTCCTGCGTGGGTTGGGGCAATCCCCAGTATCAATACAGACTGGAGGGGATGACTGGATTGAGAGCAGCCCTGAGGAGAAGGACTTGGGGATACTGGTAGATGAAAAATGAGGTTGGACAGAGCTTTGAGGAACCTGATTTAGTAAAAAATATTCCTGCCCATGGCAGGGAGATTGGACTAGATGATCTTAAATGGTCCCTTCCAACCCAGACCATTCTGTGATTCTGTGATCTGCCATCTGATACCTTTGAAAGAGGTTCTGTATGCTGTTGTAGTTAGTCCGAGAGAAAAAAAGAAAAGGTGTTGGCACTTTTAGTAAATCACACTAAAGCTGGTAAAAAATCTCATCTATTGTGTTTGCCAAAAAGCCAATAAAGCTGTTTTTCCCCTCACTTTATGGGCTTCCTTTATGTAGTTGAAAACTCTTTGAAGATTTTAAAAAAGTGGAATGGGTAGAAGGAAAAGAATATGAAGTCCTGACATTTCAAATGAAAAGCTAACTGATTGTTATCTGATTTAGACCAACATGACATAGAATTATTTTTACTGAAAGTTATGAGAAGAGGCTTACATGCTTAGAAGACACATTGTGTTTACCAGCTAAGTGCAAAAATGTAATGTAATGTATTACATCCAGTAGGGTCATATCTGCACTTTTCAAAAAAGCAAAAACAAGTTTAAATTTATGTCCTACATTCAACAGCTGTTGAGCCTGTCACTTTAACCCTAAGAAATTTAAGCTTTCTCTGATATTTCCAAATAAGAAGCAACAAGGCTTGTTAATAATGTAGGCTAAAAGGATGTTCAAAGGGATGCAAAAGAGAAAGAAATGCTTTATCCTTTTAAATATGCCAAAAAAAAACCTTGAAAAATCCACTTCTCTGTGTTATCACTTCATGTTTTTCTACTATGTTTCCTCACAGAGCTCAGGAAAACTGGTCGATTAGTGAAAGAAAGCATACCAGAAAAGTAAAATGTGAGCAGAAGAAAGGCGAAGACTTCCCTATTATAATATATGGCTACAGACTATGTGACTTTTTGCTCCGTGTTTAAGTCAAAATGAGAAAAAGAGTAACAATGAGAAGACAAGATTAAATAGAAAATGATATAACCTGAGGATTTGTGCTTTTACCATATTGTGTGAAGTTTGAACAATTACATGGGGAAGGTTTAGAAACACATCTGGTGTTCTTGCTGTATTCCAGTTTATGGAATTAGGTGGCAATTTCATTTTACCCAACTTTTAAATGATGGGTTTGTTACTAATTTCTGATGGATGTTTATCCCAGAAGTAGCTGCATTTTTTATTATCATTAAAAACTCATTGGAAAATATCTCAGGAGACTTTGGGACAGAACAGCAGATATAAATGGAATATCCTATTAATATTCCATTAAGTTAATAATATCTGTCCAACTGAATCACAATTATATTTCTTACCAGCTTTTAAATACAGTTTATTTTATTCTGGTATTTAAATTCCCATTGTGTAGAGCTATGCTAGCTTCTGTGTGCTAGTTTTCTGATGTTTATCTTGTGTTCTTCCAAATGCGTGATGGATAAATTATTGAGCTGGAGGCAGAGGTATAAGAAACAGAAGAGTCTAAGGCAAAATAATAATTTTGACATTGTGTCCAAAGCATAACCGCATCTCTCAGTGAATTCCAGACTCCATCTGATTACATATTCACACACTGCTGGATGGTTGTTTATCTGCTTTGACAGTGGGTCCAGAGGAGTGTTCAATGAGCCTTAATTGCGTTAATTTATATAGATTGGGGGGCTTTTCTGGGATTACATTTCTCATCAGGTTCCAGACAGACCTCTTCACGCTGGTCACTTCACATTTGTATAGAATATGTGCCGCTTCATCAGATACTCTACCAGGTTTGAAGAGGTGAGTAATTACAAAGACTAATAAGAGGAGATGCAATTGCTTCTATCTGTAAATAAAATAAAAATAACCAGAGCTGTGGTAGAAACCTGGATAAGGTTAAGTAATTAATGTTATCTGTTTTCCTTGGGATTTTTAAATTATTAATTTCATTTCTGGTGTTATTAGTGAATGCAGATACTTTCACTCTAGATTTTCAGGGGGAACTATTCCCTTTTTTACAGGTGTACAAGAAAAAAATCCAAGCTACCATTCCAGGGATTTCTTGTGGACCTATGGGTTACATGTCTTTGGTTCTGATTCCCATGTATGTCTGGAGGTATTTTTTAAAGTTAAAATTGGAAGAAGAGTACCTTCGTTTTGGATCAGCTTCTTGCCACGATCTCAGTGTTACACAGGAATTTTCCTGATATCAATAACCGACTGTATGTAAGTAAGATCAAAATGCAATCTGGATAGATTACCAAATCAAAGCCTAGAAAAGGAGCAACAGAAATTATGATAAAAGTTCATTGTATGACGTGTACTGAAAGTAACGCTATAAGCTATTGCATAAAGCAACACAATAAAGAAATGTAAAATGAAAAGCCAGAAGCCCTGCAGGAAAGGGGAAAGTAGGTATCAATTGCTTCAGAAAGGGAGAGAGGAAGATTCAGGAATATGCAATATTCTTGAATATTCAAGCAGGTAGACAAATTGGGAATGAAGGCAGAACAGAAGCATTTGAGCAAAGAAGTGGTTGCACTTCTTCCCCGAGTAGCTCATCAGTTTTTTCCCGTGGCTGTTTTTATAAATCAGTAATGTATATATTATCCATGTATGCCACCACTTTTTTCTCTTTTTTTTTTTTTTTTTTTTTTTTAAACTTCAGTCAATGATCTCCAGCTGGAAACCTTAATGTTAAAAATATGGAGTATTGTGTAGTTATGAGTCACTGAAAGCAGTAAAAGCAGATGGAGCTTCCAAAGGAAACCTAGTACTAACCTACAGATGGTAAGCACTGTGCAGACAGCAGGATTTCAGCTCCTGAGCAGCACTTCCTAGCAAAAGCACTTTGCTCTGGTGTCTCTGCTAAGTTTCCAGGGAAACTAATGGCTAAACTGAGTATGTACAGACTGTTCTCTGAGGTGGAGACATTATTTTCATAGATTCAGAGCTCCAACTAAAATTTCCCAGAGGACAAGTGAGCCAGAACAGAAGAGCTTAGATGCTTACACTGGGATTTCAGTGGCTCATGTTAGCGTAATTTCCAGCTTTGCCAGATCACCTGCCTCACAATAGAATAATCTAAAGTATTTGATGCTGTGCTCTATTATTTGGGATCTCTAATATGAAAGATCTTTATATATATATATATATATATGTACACACACGTATATATAAAAAGTTATGCATGAGTTTAAAAGACACTTTAGCACTGTACAGGATGGAGGAAAGTGTTGAAGGACAGTGTTACTCCTACCTATTCTTCAATTTTGATGACAAGTAACGTAAGCTCCAAAGGCTCATACCTCTGCAAAAATGAACAGACATCACTCTGTTTTTGAAATTTTAAGTCTTATTTTCATAACTGATATCTGAAAGAGATCATGGAAATCTTGTTCAGAATCATTTGTTATTGTTCAAGAAAATATAGATAATATCTCCGTCAATAGGTTTTTTCCAGTCAGAATATTAGTCCTAAAGTGTCATCTTAATCACATCAAAAGATTCGAAAAGTCTGTTTTATAGCAATTCTTCCATAATATATTAGATAAAATAATTTAGAGGACACTGGAGCACAGTGCATTCCTTAATCTTCCTTTCCAAGCTAAATACCTCAACCTTTAGGCTACACTGTCATTCTAATACTGTTTGCGTGATAACTTAAAGAAACTTCAACTATTCTGCACAAAGTCAAAGTCATTAATTAAAGGAAATGTAAAGATATTTACCTCCTCATATATAGGAATAGCTCACTTACTGATGATTAGAAGAAACGTGAAGGTGGTAGGGGTTATGGCAGTCAAAGATCAATAAATCCACATCCTGCATGAGTTTTCGTTCCCGTCACTCCTGGCACTAATGACAGGCATAACAAATATCCGTTTGTGATTCTGAGAGGGACTAGGCACCTGACAGATGCAAAAGATCAGTTTTATCAAGAATAAGATGGTTTTGGAAATACTCCAGAGGAAATCCTAGACCTCTGGGGAACCTCTGCATCACGAGTCACGTTGCCTGCAGATCTTCAGTTGAGGAAACAGAGAGAGGACTGTCAGAGGGAGGTGTGGAAATCTCAGTTTGGGGTTTATGTCTTGAATGCAAGAGTCAGACTTGACACTTTAATTTCCTTTATGGATTCTATCCTAAATAACTCCTCTTTATGATTAAGCTGTTCTGCTCACAGGAATCTTGTTGCAAAGCAGTGAATTTGACATAGCATGCAGGTAGTAATCTACAGACAGGACTATCTCTCCTTGTCAAAGATGCTGAATACATTAAAAAAAAAAAAAAAGAGAGAGGAAAAAAATATACACTTATAATGAAAAAGCCAATTTAGCTTCCTGCCAGAAAGGCCATAACATATGACAAGAAACTAATGCCAGTAGTGAAGCAACTTATGGCTAGTTTATTACTGACTTAGAATTAACACTGTCCTTCCGAATTACAAAAAAAAAAAAAAAAGAGGAAAAGAAAAATCTCAGTGCATAAATAGGTGCTTCTCCCCTATCTGTGATTCTCCCACCCTCCAGTCTTGCATTTGGGATTTTTGAGTATTTTGGAGAGACTTGAATTTTATTTTTTTTTTTTTGTGGCTGCCATTTACTTTAATGATATTCCAATATCACTGACCTTGAGTCTGCAGGCCAGAAGGTAGATCATATCAGCAACTCTGTGTTCAGACTAACAAAATTATTAAGGTTAAGAACAGACTTTTATACCACAGGAGCCAAACTAGAATCAGAACGTAAATTGCCACTGGATGTACCATACTTGGCAACTTGCTTAAGAAAAAAATTAATACATTAACCTCCTTAGAGTATAAAATTATCATCAGCAATTGTCACTGCTAAAAGCATGACTTTGGAAATGGGAATTTAAACCAAAGTGACTGAAGTCTAGTTCAAAAGCATAACTGAAAGAGAGAGGAGAGATGGTTATAATTTAATCACATTGTAATGTCAATATCTATCTGCAGGAACATTTGCTGTTTACTGTAATTTCCGTAGACCTCTTACTGACTTTTCATTTTTTAAATGGAGATTTGCATAGGTTTTCTTATGCATAAAGTTTGTGAAATAAATGCTGTAAAGCAGCATAGAAGCTAACAGGATAGCTAAGTATAATAATGTACATACGGAGAACAAGTATGAGAATTTGTTGCCATTCCTACAATTATGCAGTGTAACTAAGGTTTTTGAATAGACACACACAAACTTTACCACAAGAGAAAGCAATAAAATAGGAAGATAAGTTGTTGGACTTATTACTTTCCAAATTTATGATCCATGCAACGTATTAAAGAGTTCAAGCCATATCTTCAGGTGATTTAAATTGATAAAGTTCTAGGAAAAGGAAGAAATTTGTGCTGATTTCCACCATCTGAGTATCTGACTTACACAGAGATGCCAAGTTTCCTTCATCACATTGCTGTCCTAGGTCACATAAAGAGAGAGAAGCTGACTTTCCCTCAAAAATCAGATTATACAAGGAAGCTGATCTGAGTTGACATGATTTGATTTGGGTTAGAAGATTAATCCAGACTTCAGCTGCCAGAGGCTTTTAGATAAATAGCACTTAGCCCACTTATGCTGAATGGATTTTTTTTATTTTTTTTTTTTTAAAGGAAGGATTATTAATTAGAACAGCGGTAACTGGAAGTGTAAGAAATCTGCAAAGACTTAGGATTCATATGACAAAGGCTATGAAATACTGCTGTCTTCAGAGATTGTGGTATCAACATTCGAAATGGGATATGTGTTCTATGATCTGGTTAGTGACTGTACTTGTGGCTCATCTGATGTAGAAAAAAAATGTGGTATCTAAAAGCACTGAGGAGAAAACAGAATAATCTAGCCTGCTTCAAAAGGACTATGAAGACAAAGGTTTCGTAACTATTTCAAATGCCAGCCCTGACCTGAGGCTGAGTAAAACCTTAATCCAAGATAGGACAAGCGTTGTGACAACTTACATTTCAGTGCACTGGATGGGTGACGTAAGTTCCACGTGACCAGCAGTGAGAGGTGCTTCTTCTATATGATTTTCCTTCTGAATATATCCTGTCTGAAATATTTTGTTTTGAACATGTCATTACCCAAGTCCCTTGTTAGAGCTGGTTGTTCCCTAGATAGCAGAATCTTCTGTTAGGTTCCCCCTAAGTTAAAACTAGCAGATCAAAAAAAAAGCTAATTTACTGTAATTTGGAGAAGTTTGCAGTTTAACATCCTTGGTTTGGAGGTGAAGAGGGTGGGATTTACTCCAAGAAAAATGACAAAGTAGAACTTTAATCTGGAGATGGATATCTCCAAATATTAGCCACAAAAATGGTCAGAGGGATGGTAAAACCTCTCCTATGAGGAAAGACTGAGAGAGTTCAGGTTGTTCAACCTGGAGAAGAGAAGGCTCTGAGGAGACCTTATTGCGGCCTGTCAATACCGCAAGTATTTTATTACCGCAAGAAAATGGGTTTATAAGAAAGGTGGCAACAAGTGTTTCAGAAGGGCCCATAGCAATAGGGCATGGGGTAATGGTTTTAAACTAACAGAGGAAAGATTCAGACTAGATATAAGGAAGAAATTTTTTATGATGAGGATGGTGAGACACTGGCACAGGTTGCCCAAAGAGGTGGTAGGTGCCCCATCCCTGGAAACATTCAAGGTCAGGTTGGACGGGGCTCTGAGCAACATGATCGAGGTGAAGATGTCCCTGCTTACTACAAGGGGTTGGTCTAGATGGGCTTTAGAGGTCCCTTCCAACCCAAACCATTCTGTGATTCTATGATTCTAAGATCTTAAAGAGGTCAGAGGGAAAGAACAGAGATACAGCCGAAACAGCTTGTGACACAACCTCAAAGGGTGAACTGGAATGCACAGTTAATTCGTAACACCACGGTAATGCTTTAAGGCTGTGATGACTATCAAAATCCTCTGTTAAACTTCGAACACAATTCCATTCATATATTCTAAAAAGATACAGTGCATCCAAGAGTGATGCAGGGGCTTCATTCCTCTTGATAACAGAAATTAATTGCATTTTCTAGTGTCATGCAACAAATCTATGGCAGAACAAGAATTTTGGTTTTCTAAAGCTCAGTTAACAGCCTATCCATATGAATGACTCATTAATGTTCTTTGTGATTTCCAGCTGAGATTGTATTAAAACACTCTTCAAAAAGATAAAATTACTGGCAACTTCTGTAAAACTGAGACTTCATTTTGCCCAAATGTTAAGAGTTTAGTCTAAGGTAATATTGAGAGCTGCCTGTGGAAAATCACTGGAGAGAGGCGATCCGAGAACATGCACCCATCATAAGTGTATATGGTAGGTAAGCAGAGGTGTGTGTGTGAAAAACATCTGATAGAACTGTCGAACTTCTTTCTAGATATTTTTAAATCCTACCTAACCTCTGAAACTGAACTTAGACACTAAAAGTGAATCACCTACACTGAAATTACACCATTTAGCCAGGTTGAGGTAATGCTATACATATACACGTATATACACTGACACCATGGTTGAACAATATTAATTTATGGTGGAAGTGAATCGAAGTTTGACTTCAAAGAGCTTTGCATAATCCACTAGTCAGGATTAATTAGATATATTCTCTCAGGCCCTCACCATCCAGTAGAGAAAGTCTGTAAAAGCTTGTAGGTACAAATCTCAGTCTTTGGCAATTTAAAATTTAAATTCTGAAAGATATTTTGTTGATTCACTATCTGTCAGCAAAGAATGCTAGTCATATATAAAAGAGAAAATCCTTTTGGAATAAAAACTCCTGGAAGCCATGTCTAGGTAGACAGATGAAGAATTCTTTCCATCATAAGTTATTCTGTGAGACTAAAAGTTAAATCTCATGTCTTACTGTCCAGGCCTTACATTAAATTTTACAAACGAGTGTTGTCCAGCTCTTAGGACGTCTGGTTCATTTTGGAAATTTGAATAGGTCCTATCTCACTTGGTTTTGTTGTCTCATGGCTTTATGCAATGGTCATGAACAAAGAATTTACTTCAATAAATTCACGTTTTGTAAATGCATATACTCCTTTCCATCTTCTACTTGCTCAACATTTAATTACTCCTAACACTTCTTATGTGAAGGAAGGGAAGATTTCGATCCCTTTTGAATTACCAAGTGGCATAGTTCTAGCAACCAGTTCCTAAAATACTGGCTTATTTCATCTCGGTATTTATTTACAACATTAAAGTAGACATCATTCTATCAATTAATTGTTCTATTGAAGACTAAAAACTCATTAGCTACTGCAAAGGCACAAGACATAGCTTACACATTATTTTTTTATTAATATCAAAGAAACTGTAATATCAGTAGAATTTTCATGAGATGTGTAAGCACAAAAATCCCCCCCCTTTGCAAAACATAACTCTGAGGACTTAATGGCAAAACTAAGAATAGAAGGGAAGTTTCTTCACTGATAGCCTGATACCTCTTGAATTCATTTCAAAGAGAGCTCAGATAAGACTGAGTCCGGGGTATGTCTGCAGCTATTTTGGACAAAAAGTCAGTCAGGGAAAGGTCAGAAGATAATAGAAGCATAAGTGACAATATACTTGTGAATATAATTTGGAACATTGAGGAAATATGGGTTCTCAAATAAAAGTTTTCTGAAAACTCAACTCCTTGCCCCCTTCTAAAGAGATAAATTATTGTGTAATAAACTTAGGAAGCTGAAATGTGCTTTACTGGCATTATGATTGCATATTATGGAATCTTCAAAACAACCATGGATGAATTAATCTTTTTCATACCTTTCAAGTTGGATACTAATTTTGTAGATGCAACTCTTACTATCTAAATATGTCCATAATCTTATTTTCAGTAGATAATCCCATTCACACTCATTCTCCTGAGAGAATAGAATTTCAGGCATAACATCCCATAGTTTACCGCCCAAGTAAATTGCAGTTAGGCACTCTTTCATTAGAATTTGCATATGAAAGAAATATTGAAAGTTTCTTTTTTTTTTTTTTTTTTCCCCTGAAGAAGTTTATTACAGAAAGCATATGCTACATTTCCTCCCCCCCCTCACAAACATGGATGTGGAACTAATAGTTAAGTTTCAAAGTACAAATATCTTTAAGGCCAACAAAATTAAGTTTTTGGAAATTACTTTTGGAATGGCTGTTGAGTTATGACAAGCTCTTTCTGAAAGCTCTGGCAGACAGCCTCACACATTTTCTTTTTAAGACGGTTTATGATTAAAGCCTTGTGTGTAAATCAAGGAAAAAATGTGACAATTTTCATGGGCTAGAGACAGTGAATATAATCAAGGTTCTCTGTGGTCTGCCGAGATAAATATATAGGTAAGAAAACTATTAAACGGCACATTCTCACTATTAACAGTGATTTGATATTTTCAAGCAATAGAGGATAAATGAAAACAGAAATCTGTGGTGTTTTCACCTTAAGAATAAGTCAGGAAATAATAATAAAAGTTTTTCAGATCTCCTGTCTGATGTGTTCATAATAATATTCAGCTACTACCTAGTGTGTTTTTCATCAGTAAACTTCAAAGTATTTTTCAAAGCAGGTCATCTTTAGAAAGGTTTGGAAAAATTTCAGCTAAAACATGTTTTCATTAGGTTTTGCATAAGAAAGAAAAATAAAACCATTTGATTTCCACCAATTTTCCCGGACATCAGGTAGATTTTTCATAGAAAGTGCAAACCACATCTGAGTTTTATATGATGCAATGCTTTGTGTTGGCACAGACACCGCAATTCCCTGAAAGGTTGTTTGAGAAGGAATTTGCAATTCATTTGCTATTTCTTTAAAATTGCTATTCATCCAACAAGATTATATGCAAATAACTTGTTTTTAAAGTGATCAGTATAAGGTTGTAGTTAGGGAGTTTACACGTATAGGTATTCTCTGACTGCAGATCACAGGGATTAATGTAGGGAAAGGTAAGAGGGGCATGCCCAGGTCACAAAACTGCTTGGAGAGGATAAAGAAAGGTCACTATCAGGTCCCATGGGTAAGAGGGGAATAAATATATAAAGCTATTGAAGAGGCAAAATGACCTCGATCCTTAGATGCTTGTGTCTCTCCCAGTGCATGGACAGTTCTAGTGGCAGGGTTATCCTGCGATTTGTGAAAGCCTGTTTCTTTATTTAAAGTCTGAATATTTTATTATTTCATATCAGGGAGCTGAAAGGTAAAAAGACCAAACGAAAGCCATTCACTAAGGTCTTGGCAGAAGCTTTGTCACGGTCCAATCTGATAGCTGGAGAGGATTATTATCAAGCAAGGAGAAGGAACAAAAACCCCCATGTCTTTAAGAGAAAGGTTTTCAATGCATAGAAGAGATTTTTTTTTTGTGTGTGATATGCATGCAGAAAGCAGCGTTTGATGACCCCAGAGATGCCCTCTCCGCCTAAGATATATCACACTGTCTCTTACGCTTGTTCTAACGGAGTAAAAGACTATATTTCTGCAGAGCTCTTGCACTGCAGAGAGGAGATGTATTAATGACAGTGGCTTCAGTGCTGACTGTGTGCTGCAAATAGGAGCTGAACTGAAATCTCCATATTCATTTCACAAAGGTCAGTGAACAGATATCGTTGTGATACATCTTTTAAGCCTGGGGGAGCTGATTCAATGTTGTATCATTTTAAGTTTATGTCAGTTTAACTTCTCTGAAATCAGGCTGACACTGAAATCAGTGGAGTTAGAAATGGCATAAAGCTGGAAGAAAGTAAGGGTGAGTCATACCTTTTTATTTTCAAATACAAGAGCTGAGTGTTTACTGTGGTTTCAGCATGAAGCCAGAATAAATGGGGATTTGGAGTGGGTTTTGTTGACTTGTCTGAACCTGTAGCTCAGAAGGGATGAATCCATGCAACCCAAAATACAGCGTATGCACACAACCCATTGAACAAAACCTGCTGACTTTCACACAGCTTTAGCTGCAAAGTCACATTCATTTGACATTCTTTCCTAGATGAATTCTTCACAAAAATCTGCAAGCAGTCAGATAGAGTGTTTGCAGGGAAGAACAGATTCACAGACAGAATGTGATCAGAACAGATTTGCTGGTATATAAAGCAAGTAAAAAAAATCCAAATCCAACCAAAATACCCTGAAAACAGAAGTTGTATTCTCTTCACCTATTTGTGATTTTACAAATCGATCAGGAAACTGCTCACCTTCAAGCCTGAACTCCTTCTGTAGATTGTTGTCTTTCTGAATTAGTGGTAAAATCTCCAGACTCTATGCATTGAATTCATACATTTAGTGATGTGCAGTCAAGCATGCCATTTCTTTGCAATACAGCCCCCAGGTATTGTTCCCTCATCAGTCATACAGGTAATGATTTAGGGCTGAATACCAGCAAGTACTGAGTCAATATCCCCCCTATGAGTATTGCGGTACTACCATATTACTTGGAGAGTGATGAAATTACAAGCCTTTTTTTTACTCCTCTGAAACATAGCTAGGTCCTGGCCTTAAAGAGCTGCAGTAAAAGAGTGTAAGTGTTGGCATGATATACCATACACTCAGCCAATTTGTGAACAATAAGTGTGTTTTAAAGTTTGTGTGCTATTTCTAACCATCACAGTAAATCTGGATCAATAAAGGTAGACGCCCTCAATATTTTTTGGAAGAAAACCTCACTTTGTTTGCACGTTCTGGATGGAAACTCTCTTGCTTTTCTTCTCCCCTCATGCACCCAATGCACAGAGTGAATTTCAGTAAAAAAACAACATACATTAAATTAATCTTTGCCTTCTAGCTTATCTATAATTACTGACTTAGACTTGATCTAGTCTCTGCTATCCTAAGACTGGGAAATATTTTATAGATGTATTTTTACCATGGAACTGCTCTACATCAATACTAGTGTCACTCTAGTATAAAGGCAGAAACTGATGAACAAATTTTTCCTGAAGCTATAGAAGAAGACTGGGGCAGAGATGGTTAGAGAATTCAGAACAGCCAAATCACAGCCCCACTCTTTTTGCCCTTTGGAAACGTGTAATGCAAATAATGAAGTCCATCAATACTGCCCCGAGAATAATTTGAAAGCTACAGATATGGCTGAATACCATCTGTGCAATGGAACTTGCTCATGTGAGCAATTTTTACTCATTCAGGTAGTCCCATGGAAGACAATAATAATGTTAAATAAGGAGTGGTTTGGGGAGCATAAGCATATTAAGCTGGCAACTGTAGAACTGCAAGTCCAATAGTTACTTTTTAAAGTCACAGGATCATAGGATATCCTGAGTTGGAAGGGACCCATGAGGATCATCAAGTCCAACTCCTGGCTCCACACAGGACCAGCTGAATCAGAGCACATGACTGAGAGTGTTGTCCAGACACTTCTTGAACTCAGTCAAGCTCGGTGCTGTGACCACTTCCCTGGGGAGCCTGTTCCAGGACCCGACCACCCTCTCAGTGAAGAACCTTTTCCTGATGTCCAACCTAATCCTCCCCCGTCGCAGCTTCATTCTGTTCCCTCGGGTTCTATCACTGGTCATCAGAGGGAGGAGATCAGCGCCTGCCCCTTCACTC
Source organism: Aramus guarauna (assembly GCA_013400195.1). Classification (NCBI taxonomy): domain Eukaryota; kingdom Metazoa; phylum Chordata; class Aves; order Gruiformes; family Aramidae; genus Aramus; species Aramus guarauna. The sequence goes on from VXBL01004419.1 coordinate 691,275, forward strand.
CCCCTCATGAGGAAGCTGTAGGCTGCCATGAGGTCTCCCCTCAGTCTCCTCTTCTCTAGGCTGAAAAGTACTTGCTTTCACAGTGCTGGCTTAAATCAACAGCTAAAACTCTAAAAAAACCCCAAAAACAAACAAACAAACAAACAAACAAACAAACAAACAAACAAACAAACCCCAAAACAACAAAAAAAACCCCAACTATGTCAGGGGCTAATTCTCTAATACAAACATACGCAGATAAGTGATCACACTAAATACTCTAGATCACTAATTTAAATATATTGCAAAGTGCAAAAGTTCTGTATGCAGTTAATCAAAAGAGAGAGGCTATGAGGGGAATACTGCAATGCAGAACACCTAAGATCTGCTAATGTGTATGAGTAGAGTGACCAAGACCCAACAACTACCTTGGAAAGAGGCATATGCTCTCATACACACAGAAAATGAAGATATAACACTAAAGGAAAATGGTTAGTAAATGGACTCATGCTATGGGGGGTATATCTTTCAAACTTTGAGCAGGAACCAAAAAAAAAAAAAAAAAAGACATACCTCTACACTAAATAAAATAGAATTGGTAAAAAGCCAAGACAGTAGGAAGATGCCAGAAGCCTCAGTTGTATGGATTGTGTGTTCCTTTTGTAGGAACACTTGAGAACAGATCTTCTCTTTTAATGTTTTACTCCTCAGCAGGAAATGAGGCAGAGAGGCTCTTCATGGAGATGGACTGCTAAAGGAGACGGTCCCAGACTGTGAAGGAGTTTGGCTGGCAGCAGAAGATAAATACAAGACACAGGGAAGGAAAGCACTTGAGAATAAATTACATTGCTCTTGTTGGCCTTTTTAAAAAAAAAAAAAAAAAAAAAATTCTCAGATGGTTTCCTATTTTATAGCAGAACACCCAGAAATATAGAATTATATGTCTGGAAGGGCCAAAAATCACACAGTTTTTCTGCCTCCTTTAAAGCAGATTCAGTTGTTCTTGTAATTCCTAAGAGATGTTTATATAACCTGTTCATAATGATCTCCCGTGTTGGCAACTCTATGGCTTACCTAGTCAATATATCCATGTGTATCACAGCCCTGACAGTCTTTTAGTTCCTAATATTTAACCTGAATTTTTCCCTGCTATAAATCAAACACACTACTCTTGTCCTACCTTTCAAAGAGACAGAGTAGAGATAATTTCTTTTCTCTTTGCTGAATTAGCCCCCCCCCCAGGGGTGATTCTACGATGGCTGTCGTCTATAAGCAACACTAGACTATGAATAAATACTCTAAATATCTAAAATGTAGCTTCAGACAGACCAGAGCCCATGGCAATTCTCTCTTCTTTTCTATGTCTTTGAGGAGTACTCTTACTGACCTCTTTGGCATACAGATGTCAAAATGCCACCATAGGATGTGCTTCTTAGTCAACATGAAAAAACATTGTGTGTGATTCTCATTTGTCTGCTCTCTTGGGTTTTTTTGACATTATTATAATCACCAATTTATTCCTTCATCTGAGTTTAAGTTTTTCTCCCCTCTTCATATGCTAAATCTCTTCTTCCCTGCAGCTGGCAGTTCCCAAAGTGTGTGCTGTGAGACCTCAAAGTGTCTGCAACACTTTCTATGGGAATACAGAATAAAATGCCAATTTGTGCACACAATCCTAGTGCTTAGCTTTTCCTTTTTTTTTTTCAAATAAAAATTTGCTTGCTCACACTCCCTGTAAAAGCAAGTAGAGTTGAAAATATTGACAGAATGAATTTTTCCAGTTTTGTTCCAATTCTTCTGTTCATTTTGTTGGTTTTTTGTTGTTGTTGTTTTGGGGTTTTTTGATTTGGTCTGGTTTGGTTTTGTGGGGGGAGAGGGGTGGGTTAGCTGTATTTACCTTTCTAGCTCCTCATCTACAGTGCTGCACAGAATTTGTTGTGGCACAAGAAGTTCCTTCATGTAACTCAAGCCACATGAGCTCTGCAATGCAAGACGTTACATGGGAGGTAGAGTTAGAAATAGAAGTGTCTGCCTGAAACTCACTGGTATACGCTAAAACCTGTCTTACTTCTTCCCCTCATTACCAGGTTAATGAAATTGAAAGAGAAAACTGTGGAAATAGGCCAGAGAGAAAAAACAATTATTGAGCCTGGTGGTCATGACCTTGCAAAAACACTATGTGTCCTCATCTCTGGGAAAAATGAGGGTTCAGCAAGTGGAAATTGTCACAAAGGCAGGGTCATGGTGGAGAAACAAGTTTTATCACTTGACTTTCTGGGTTTAGGATGACACGGTCACGACATCTCACACTGGTACATGTATCAATCGTTCCTTCACAGCACAGAGGGAACTGCAGGTTGCCCAGGGCAAGGGATGTACAGCCGTGTATCACAGGATAGAAACGACATTTCACCCCACCTTTAGGAATGATTTCACCAAGAAGCTTCTCTAAACAGCACAATACCAATTCAGCGGCAAACCACTAGGATGCTTGGCAGCACAATACATACTGAAATTCCCCTGCAAGGTTTTGAAAGACCGCTGGATGTTTTTCCCCTTCCTTTTCCACCAGGAAACACTGTTATTGACTGTGCAAACCGTTCCAGTGCAGCTGAAACTTCCTGTACCAAAGCACATGATACTTCCAACAAAGCTTTATGACTTATTATAAACTGATAGTTGTCTGTGGCTGTGAGACGGATTATACTTTAAATGCAAATACTTTTCATGTTGTCTTGATAGCTCGCTCTCTTTAACCTGTATTCACAGTGAATCAGTCATATCTTGTTAAACTACATCCAGATAGCAAGATTATGTTTACTACATCCCTGCTTAAAGAGGTTCTCCTTTTTCAAAGCAGGCCTTAAAATAGTCATCACAAAGGAGACAGCACCTGTCAACAAAGATTGCATAACTGAGTCAGAAATATTAATTTCTATGCACTTAGTTAAAATGGATGGGTACTGCAGTAACTCATCTGTGCTGACAGGTATCTCCCGCTCTCTCTAGAAACTGAATTAAGAGATTCCTACTATAAAAGGAAGATCTACCTAAAGATGGAGCTAGGATTAGGGTTTCAAGAGAGTACAAGCTTCTGGTTTCAGTCCCCGTCATATTATTAACTGCAAAGTCAAGATGCGTTTTCATCGAGGTGCTGGTCTGAGCTCCTCTCCACTGACATCACCAGGAACATATGAAACACAGTAGTTTCTTGATGAGAAGATGATTACAGAGAAGAATAAGGACAATTCCAGGAAAGCAACGTCCCTCCTGTGCTGAAAGCTGCATAAGGCAAGGACCACGGCACTGACCCGTTGACACCAATAGTACAATGAACATTGATTCTGCAAAATAATATCGATTATACAATTAGTAATCATTGTATTCTGTTTCTGTCATGATTTAGCTGCAACACAGTGAGGAAACATGACTGTTAGAAAAGACAGAGAGCTATACTAAACAGATGGAGTTACTACTTGATAAAGCATAGACATTTGTGATGATGCAAAGATGAATACATAAGTCTCCAGGAGTTTAATACGGAGCTGTACATTTCTGCAGAACACCAAGGGTCAGCACTGCTCAGTGCAGCGTCAGGTACAGGTTGTGCAAACAACTCTGCAGAAAAACAGCGTAACTATCAGTCAGTCCTGCCCGATGGTAGCCATACATCAGTCACTCGTTTGCCTTCTCCTAGGGCAGGTGGACGGATTGCAGCAAAGACAGCAACAATTCTGTGCAACACTGAGCAGCCCGACACTGCTTAGTTTCTCTTCCCGTTTCGTTGGCGTCTAGAGACGGAGCAAAGGGGTTGCAAACGTTGATACATTTGAATTCCCCAGCTCTGCCAGCCAAAGTAATTAGTAAGTTCCTTGTGAGCTGTAGATGCAAGATATTTTATGTTCTCAGGAGGAAAGAGAGCTTTACTTTGTCCCAGTGGGGAAATAAGGACAGACTTCAACGGAGGGAAGTGGACCACTAAATGTACAGCTTTTCCCAGAAGTGTGTTTCCTTCCTTCACCCAAGTAACGTTTTTTTTTTTTTTCTTCTCCTGCATTGCTGTGAAGCATTGAACATATTCTGGTTAGTTTGGTTTAATCGTAAGGCTTCTACTGAGTGAGGAGATGTTTCCTTGAAAATTATGTATGGGGGGAGTGGAGTGAGAATTTGTGCTGGGGGATACATAACAGATTTTATGGGTGGTGGAAGGAAAAGTAAACTACTGGAGGAGAATATGAAAGTCTGGATGAGTTGGAGTACCTTAAACTGCAGATCAGTACTTCTTCACATATCAGCCAACAATTGTGAAGAAAGCGTGTTTCGCTCTTGCTGTAATACAATGGCTAATGCACCAAAAATAAGTGAAATATGAAAATAAGTAAAAACAAAAAAAATATGCAAAACAATGCTTAATATATAACTGCAGAATACTTCTAATTGTTCTCATATCTCTTTTAAGAGATGTGGATCTAAACAGCTTCCCAACATGTCTTGGATTGTCTAGGTAAAGATCTGATTTTTTTTTTTTTTTTTTTTTTTAATGGACAAGAACAGATATTCATGACATTTCTAAGATCTGACTCTCTCTAGCTGGAACTGAATTTTAAACACAGATTTTACTGTTTTGTTCAGGAATGTCCTCTTTTGATTTTTAATGGTGCCAAGAAATAACTAGACAGACAAAAGCAAGAGAATTAATCAGACTTTCTGAAATCTAAGACTAAAGAGAAGAACAGAAATAAAGACTGTAAAGTGAATAAAGAGTCTTATTTACCTCATTAATTCTGTATTTCTTTGTGTAGATAAAATCGGAAATTATGTAAATAGATTTGTTCTAAATTGAAGCATAGACTCAAAATTTCTACAACCCAAAACAAATAAAACCTAAAAATTGCTTTAGAAAAGTAAAATAAATTCAGGATTTTGTCATTTACAGGAAAAGAAACCGACCCAGGCTGCCTGATGCATGGAGACTCTCTAACTAGCTTATATAGAGTTTTCGGGAGGTAGAGACTCTCCCTGCATCATGGAAATAACCTCGAAATCAGATAGTTCTGCATTTGATTCATTTCCCTGCATTATAGTTCAGATACCAATCACAGCTTGAAATACTAGGATACCTGGAATGACCTTTGATAATTCATTCCTTACAAGTTAAACAGATGGGTGTAGAAAACCTGCTGTTTTTGAAAACATCGGTTTAAATCGATGCTTCAATAAAACATTGCCTTTATAGCGAATCCTCATTTCCCAATGAATATACACAGCACAACCTTCCAGATAAGCTCTCGGTCTGTAACAGAAACTGCTCTGTTTTCTCCCATGTTTTCAAATTCCAAAATAAAATGCAGAAAAGAGAAAAAATACCTAAAGTATGATGAAAGCTATTTAATAGTCTGCTAGGAGAACAGATATCTGTACTAGGAGAGAAAATACCAGCTGTGTTGGTTTAAAAATTAGAATGATGTGCTGCTTGGCACAGCTCTCACGATAACTCATGCAAAAGGTCTGCCATGAAAATGAAGTTGGCATTTCTGGGCTATTTCTATGTTTATACACGGTATCTACAGGCATAGTCATGCATGACACTTTCTTGAGGTGAAGCCTTTGCAAATATGTCGTTTGCCCAATTTAGAACTAAAGATCTGTAAAAAAGCTCTGCACAGAATCAAAATTTCCGGTCTATTGCTTCCTCCCCAAGACCCCGCTTTGCTTCTCTTCCTTCTCAAACAGTCTTTAGCATCTGTTGTGCAAAAGGCGGAGGGAAGCCTTATTAATCAACCACAAAGTACGTTAAAGAAAACTGTCTAAGCACCTAAATAACTTGTTTATACAAATGATCCGCTCCACTGCAAGTGATGAGGTCAAGAGTCCCATTTGTTGTGGTGTACCATTTTATTGATGCGGCAGGATGCATTGGCAACTGTAATTTTGTCACGGTCTGCTTTCCGTTCCTCCAAAGAATAATCATTCTTGGGCTGTCAGATGCATCGAATATCCCAGTGCATGTTGCATGTTTGATAGAGCGCTACCTTGGTCATTAATCATGCATGGAGTTAAATTTCCTCTGTCGATACCGTAATTCTGCAAGGACAAGAATGTGTTATCAATTTTTATTGAAGAAATGACAACAAAAATTGGGTCGGTGTGAGGTTGCTTTAAAGAAGTTTCTTAAAATTAAAACTACTGACTAGCTAAATTTTATAATATGATTTAACTTGAAGACATTTTCCATATCCTATTACATACCAAGTCCCAAGGATTGACTCCCCACCCCGCCCCCTGCCAAGTGCATCCCTTTCTCAGAATGTAGTATCACTTCAGGCAGAAAAAGGATGATTTTAAACATTATCCCATGACAAGATCATTGGCTATAGCAATAAAAAAAAAAAGTCTCCAGGGTCTTGCAGGCTCTGGAAAACATTTTAGAAAAACAACTATTCTGTCAAGGACACTTATGAATCCCCCAAACTTTCAATAGTCATTCAGATTGTCAATCAGATGCAAAGACTAAAATAAAGCAATATGAAATGTCAGGCATTTCAACTTTACGTTCCTGTATTCATTTAGTGTAAGAGTCAAAAAGGTATGAAAAATCAAATCAACTTCAATAACATCAAAATTCAACTTATAGAACTCTGGATGATCAGTATTAGTATTAAGACACAAAATTTTCTGAGGGAAGAGACCTCTTTGATCTAGCAGACAAAAGTATAATGAGATGCTACGACTGGAAGCTGAAGGTAGACGTATTCAGAACAGAAATAAGGGAAACATTTTTAACGATGAATGTAATTAACTGTTGGAACATTATAGTTAGGAGCACAGTGGATTTTTCATCACTTGACATTTTGGAATCAGTCATTTTCTAAAAGAAACACCGTACACTTGCGAGTTTTTATGAGCTCAATGCAGGATTCATCCTGGCGGGGAGGAAAAAAAAAAAAGGCAGATGCAGAGTATCTGGTAGAGGTCTGTTCATAGATAAAGTATCCTGTTACTAATCAAATGCATTTTTTTCCCTTGTATATTCTCCTTATTATAGTGATGAGAACAACTGTCTTTTTTTTTCTCCCCCCCTCCCCCTTACTCCCTATAATTAACCCAGCGACAGAAGAAGGGTTAATTCTTTTGAAGATATTTCATCATCAGTAGGTGAAGTAAGGAGCTGTGGTACTGGATACAGCTCTCTGTAGGAGCAGATCTGTGACACCAAAAACAGCAAATGACATTTAGTACTGGTGATGATGACACACAAACCTTAGAGGATGTATTTTTTGTCTCGAGGAGAGAGACATTAGCTTGTAGTGTAGGTTTGGGTGGTAGGGACATTAGTAAATATGGTAAACGTCACCTGCAGTAATTAAAATTAAGGAGTGTGGATACTGTTCCAGCAGAATCACTTTGAAAAATTGTTTTTTTTTTCTCAAAGAATGGTTAACTGGTGAAATTCTTTGCCTCTGAAGACCCTCTGCTCATCTTACTGTGGAACATTTGAATAATCTCAGCATGCAGCCTTTTCATTTGCAGTCTGTGAAGTTATTCACGGAAGAAAAGTCATGTGAAACAAATAAAATATTTATTTTGATGTTTATTCTTCTTGCATTCTCTCTACTTTTGCACTGAGGTACTGGCCCATGCTAAAGACATCCCACTGGTTTCATCAGAAAAAGGACCTTAAACCTACCTGTAGGAGATTTCCCCATGTACAAGGCCCTATGCATTTTCATCAGGATAAAGAAACACTAAAAATTGCTAAATTCAGCGCGAGTATCACAAAAGACAATGCATTACGCTTTATTTAGTAACATATCTGGTAAGAGTTTCATGTGCCACGGGGAAATAGAAATTTTCTTTATTCCCTAAAGGTGACAAGACAAGAAACAGATTAGGACCAAATGTGGAACTGTTTATTTTGGGAAGGATTTTTTGGTTTCGCTTTGTTTCTTAGTTACCCCTCAAAACTATTATTGAACCAGAAGAACTACATGAGAGGGTCACAAGCTTAAACTGTTTTCTCTTTACATATTTCAGTTAATGGTTTTTTGAGTGAGAAAAAACTGAGTCTGCTGATTCCAGACTTGAGCAGGATTAGACTGATGCCTCTATTCTTTGCGCTAGCAAGTGACCTTAATTCACGTATTCTATTTATTTTAATAAATTGTATTATTTAACGCTCTCACTCAGTATAATATTTTTTAAATATTTATGAAAGAAGCCTTTACATACATTCCACTGATGTTTATCCTTGGACTGCTGCCAGAGAATGAGCAGTGTATGACTTGAACAATGAGTTCGGATTATGCAGTATTTATTGCTTTTCTGTTTTATCTCTTTCATACAATAGACAGAAGCTTTCATCTGTTATAAAGTACAATACTGTTTTCTCCACATGATAGTATTAGTGCCTTACTAGATTTTTTTCCTAACCCACCCTGTCATTTCTGGTTTTGAATCTTCCTTTATGCATCTACACATCTTTTTGTGTTAATAGAACACAAATATTTTACTATTTTCTTGACGTCCCATGTTCTGCTAATATTTTAAGAATGTCACACTCCATTTAAGTGTCAAGATGAAGACATCTAGTGTAATCTCTTCTTCCTGTAAGTGCTTCTGACTTCTTTTTTGTCTGCATAATTCTGTCTCGCAAGGAGTCTTTTGCAAACTAATGTTCTTAAGAACACTGTAGATGAAAACAGCTCACCTATGGCATTATAAAGAAATGAAACTGGCAGTGGGTGAAAAGCTGGGGAAGCGAGATATTAGAAAGAAAAAGAAGCAATCTAACTACAGTGAAGCAGTCTAAAAGCTCATGGCTGAAATGTAGGGTAATGAATTAAAAATGAGCAATATGTATTTCTTCTAAGTGAGCTAAATTCTGGTTCGAGCCGCCAGACTGACAGTTCTGCAGAAGTCTGCGAAAAGGACGTTAAGACCAGAAAAGCGCGAGTTTTTCTCCATCACCGAGCATTAGAGCTGGTCTAGGGGGGCCTTAGGAAGGGCAAAGTATGCAGCTCGTTTTCTGCGTACCTTCAGTCTTTCGCTTGGCAATTTGGATCTATCAGACGTTGATTAGGAATGACCAATTAATTTCACATAAAGTCTCCTTCAAGTTGTAATTGGTGATGGTTATTTGCATCCTACTCCACAGATTCGTGTCGCTTAGGGATTGCTAGACCTTTGTTCAGGTACACAGAAATAGGAACAAAGTGAACCGCAACAACAATAATGATAATAATAACAATAATAATATCTGACTTTATCTAGAAGGAGTTTTGGGGAACAGCTTCTCAGTGTGATAAAGATGTGTGGGGATTATGTGAGAAAACCACAGCTTTAACTTTACCTATTAATTTTATTTACCAGTCTTGTGTAAGACATTTCAAAGGAATCTATTGATTATAACACCTCAAATTTTAACATTACACCATAAAAAAAAAAAAGTAAAAATGTAAATAATCACATGATGGTACCTTTTACAGCTTGAAACTGAGTAATCACTTCACTGAATTTACAAAACTGTGTGTTATTATTTAAGAAGGCAAAATTTGCTACAGTGAAAACTGCATGCAAAACCTACAAATATATTTAACAAAATTTCCTGGAAAATAATGTTCAGTCTTGGTGGAATGTGTTTGCATTTTCACAATGACCCCTCGGGATTGAAGCTGATAGAATTACTATTTTGGGAATAGTATTTACTGCTTGATTGTTCTGAATGATTTGTGTGGGATTTGGGGTTTGAGCTGTTAATATGTGAATAAGAGTAGCACATCAGTCACAAGGGCACAAATCTGATCCCTAACTTTGCAGCTCTAGTCCCTGTTTGTAGCATCCTTCCACTCATTGGAAAAATAGAGCTTCCTCTTATTTAAGAAGCAAAGTTATTTCAAAATACTCGCATATATGTTGAATAAAACCGTACTTTGCAGTTCTTAGAAACGTGTGGTAAAGGTGGGGGCCTGCAGTGCAAGGCAAGAAAGTCAGGGAGGTATTAAAGGGCCTAAATGCTCTTGGATTTGCTATGGAGAATGTGACTTAAGTATACTGAAGCTTAAAACTGGATTGTTAATTGTAATCGTGAATTACAATTGTGATTGTTAATGAATGGATTGTTAATTAGTAAAAATTCATCCATTTTGTTTCCAAGGAAAATTGAAGAGAAGTTATTAAAGGGTTGATAAAAATAAGCTGAGAATTTGCAGGAAGATACTGAACAAAGCAAGTTTTAAAGACTGGAATGAAGAGAAATTCTGTGCATATTTAATGATTGCCAACAGAAATTATCAATGAGTTCACCCACTGATAAATAGTAAGTTTTGAATTTCATGAGACCATAGTAAAAATAATTAGATTTTCACAAATATCTTGGGAGTGACTCTGATTTTTGGTTCCCAACGAAGAGGCTCTCAGGGATGGGGAGAGACAGATCCTTTTGTCTCTATGCTACACTGATCTTTTTCAGTGTCATTTAAACCATCTTAATATTGACAATCTGAGTATGTGTATTAGAAACATTTCAATCAGCAATAGACAGGGCAATAGTTTCTTACATGAGACCTAAAAAAATACTTTCTTGGACCTCCTGGACCACAGCTCTGTACAATCGATTATTCTGTTGCCAAAAGCATAAAATACAGAAGCTGAAGAAGCAGATATAAAGCTACAATTTTGCCCCTACCTCCAGGGAACTAGGTTGTCTCCAGAAATATATTTGCTATTGTTTTTTTTCTAGAATACTGACCCTGACTGATACTGGTATTCAACCCATATGGTAGATGCTATCCTATTACTTCAATCCACAAATTTCTGCTTTTTACCCTTCTGACCTTGGGAGCAGATGAACTGACATGCAGAATAAAATGATATTTTTTTTTTCTTTAAATTTTCCCCATCTTTTCCCTCAGAAAACAAAAAATGATTCCTTAGATATTTTCTAATTATTACAAGCAGATAAGTAACAAAGTCCAGATAGCTAACAAAGTCTTTGCGACATGAAAGTTGTTCCATAAGGATATAATAAACATAGGTAATAAATAGTGCAGCAAAAGACCAGAACCAAAATTAATGGCTGAAACATTAGTAGGATACTTATTTTATAAAGCTTAAAGCAAATGGCTTCTTCACTTTTATTTGAATTATAAAAAGAACAATAATCTTTCAGTGAGAAATGGCATAACTCTGTAGTTTGTAAATATCCATTAATGGAATTATAAGCTATTGTTCATTTTTATTTGTTCTGTTTTACTCCTTCCTTCTGTTTTTGTAGGAAAGGAATCAATTTAACAATGCAAATTAATTCTACATTTACATAAAATCATTCACCAACATGATTTTTAATCCAAGAATTAAATATATCTTGCAGTTTGGAATGGCAAGAAGTAAATTTCTTTGTGTAAATAGGTACTGTATAAATTATTAACTACTTTATGAGTCAAAATAATCAAAAGCAATAAATTAACACTAAAAGGTCTACACAGCAGAAATATCCTTATCCAACTTCCATCATCATGCAGTGATTCGAGATAATTGGTCTTCATTCTTCAAGTGGAGTATTTTGTTGCAGTTAGAAGAAAAAAGACTTCTAGAAAAAAAATATAATTTCCATCATCCCAAATAAAACAAAGTCAAGGTTTCCCCATTTAACTTACTCACTTGTTGATTTCTTCCTGGCCATTAAGTGTTTTTTGTAGACATAGGCCACTTTCTGCCTGTTAGCCGTTGGGAGGAGAGGAATGATAGCGGTGCATCCCTGCATGTCATCCTGGGATGTACTTAGGACATACGAAGGGTGACCTGACCAGGCACCCAGGAGCTGAGAAACCCTTCTCGGTCTCCAGTGTAGATATGCCCAAAAAGAGGAGCAGTTGGGAATCAACGGGTGCCTTTTGAGATTATGGGAAAATAAAGAAGAATAAGAAACTGAACAAAATATGTCTCCTTAGTAATATTTCTGAAGGAAAATAATAAAAAATCTAGTCCACTCTACAAAGAGTGTTAGGTTAGTTCAGTGTGGAAACAAGGAATCTTTTAAAAAATGTATGTAACGAAATGTTTTGGGTTTACCCTTTGTCCTAGTTTCGGCAGGGATAGAGTTAACTTTCTTCCTACCAGCTGGTCCAGTGCTGTGCTTTGGATTTAGGATGAGAACAATGTTGATAACACAACATTGATATTTTAGCTGTTGCCAAGCAGTCAAGGACTTTTCAGCTTTTCCTACTGCTCTGCCAAGGAGAAGGCTGGGGGGTGCCCAAGAAGCTGGGAAGGGACAACTGAACCAAACTGGCCAAAGGGATATTCCGTACCCTATGACGTCATTCTCTATATATTACTGGACAGCCAGGACAGCTGACCCAAACTGGCCAAAGGGATATTCCATACTGTATGACATCATGCTCTGTATATTACTGGGGGAGTTGACTGGGAGGCAGCCTGGCTAAGGAACTAGCTGAGCGTTAGTTCTGGATGGTGAAAAATTGTCCTGTGTAGCACTTGTTTTGTATATTATTATTATTACTATTGCTAACATTATTCCTATTGTTGCTGTTGTTGTTATTATTATAATCTTCTTTTTCTCTCCTATTAAACTGTTTTTACCTCAACCCACGAGTTTTACCTTTTTCTTTTTTATTCTCTCCCCCATCCCTCTGGGGGTAGGGAGTGAGCAAACAGCTGTGTGGTTGTTTTAGCTGCCTGCCAGATTAAACCACAACATCTTGGCTAAACTGAAATTAGTCTCTAGATTTTGTAGAATTTATCATTTGAAATGTTTTTTATTTAGAAACAATTCATATTTTAGATAATCTAAAACCAATTCAAAGGCTACAGGTGTGGACTGTGCTTATTTGGACACAGTTTAATTTGTGGCACCCACAAACTTAATCATAATGTTTTCTTCTGACCTGAAGTCTTTGTTTCTTTGAGGTTTTTGTTCATTTGTTTGTTTAATTCATTCAATAATTAAAATAATGTAGTGGAATCTTAAGCAAAAATGCTTACTATTTCACATTGTATACTGCAGGCATACTTGGCTTTACTCATATAAACATGCGTGTGTAACATTAACAAGTTCAGAAGTATATTTATTCAGAAGCCTATACCCACATCAGTGTAAATGCAAATGAGTCAAGACTATCACTTTACCTTCAGGAAGGACAGGAAGAAATGCCCTCCTTTCATCACACTTGCGTTCAACCACTACATATCTCATTGAAACAAGAATGTCTAAGTGCAATGTCTAAACACGTGCATTGAGATGCAGATGTCTTAGAGTACTTTGACTAACTTTGAACATTTTACTTAACAATTAAGAACGTGTTTGCCAAAAATTATTAAGAACATTAAGAAAGCAAGACATCAGCTTCTAGTACCCAAATCCTATTCCATACATTGGTATGGTTTATTCACTAGAGGTATGACTCTAATAGATTTTGAGCTCTCTGGTGCTACAATGGGATGAATGT
>VXBL01004419.1:704781-768188 GCA_013400195.1 Aramus guarauna
GTAGCCTGGGTTAATTAGAAAAGTAAGAGGGCATTGGAATACAATACCATACTTAAGGCAAAACTTCAGACAACTTTACTGTCAAATGGAGTGACAAGGGAAAGGAACGGCTAAAGCCTTTCTCTTTACAGTTGGTAAGAGATGCCATCAACTGCACAGTAAAGCTTATGAAGCAAGGGATTTTTAAGCAAAATTTTTATCATCACAAATCATCATTACCTTAGCTACTATAGTGAACACTATTACTGCAGAAGCCACTATGCAAAAAAAAAAAAAAAAAAAAAAAAAAAAAAAAAAAAAAAAGGTTCACAAAAAAAAAAAAAAAAAAAAAAAAAAAAAAAAAAAAAAAAAGAAGTTGCTCTAAAGACAAAAACCAAGTCTCACAATCCCCCTGTCACATGCAGGATTATCACTGACATACAAATATCTTACAGAGGAGCACTGAGTGATCTCAGTCTGATCACGTTTTGTGGATATGCACCATATGGATGAAGGGGAAATGTCTACATTGACAATAGAAATCACTGAACAAACAAAATGTTATCTCCGGGGCCCAAAGATAGACCAATTTATATAAGAAATGAGTTGCACATTTTAAGGAGGTTAATTAACCATTTCAAAAGTTTATCTAAGAACATGATCAGTTCCATCAGCTAAAGGCTCCAAATCAAGATTAGAAGCTTTTTTAAGTGATATCAGTTAGGTTAAGCAGAAGATTTCAGGGAATTAATATAGGCATCACTGGATAAAATGAGCACAGCATTCTGGCTTTAGAGTCTATAAATATAAGGAAAAGGCTTAATGATAGTGGATGATTTGTCAAACAAGACTCCTACTGATACGGAAAATGACCCCAAAAGCTAATTGCAAGCATAAAACATTACGTAGCTCTTGCCAAATATTTGCCTAAAAGTGGTGTCTTTGCTTTGGAAAACTGCATTAACATCTCCTCACTGTGCTGTCTTTTACAATTCATAAATAAGTACTCATAAGCTATAGAAATAAGAATAAATTAACCAAAATTTAATCTTAATTCATATCTGAATACACTCAGTCAGAATGAGTGGGCTGTAGCTTTTTATGTTTGCCTGTCTCAAACTATGATTAATGATGATCTGAGAAGGTTTGAAGGTTTACTGATGTAAGCATGCAAAAGCATTTGAGCCTAGTTGAACCTATCAATAACTATCTGATCCATAAACTGCATTGGAAACATAATAAACAAGCTATCCCATGAGAGCTTTAGATTTTAGTTTCCTAGTATATTTTGCCATGCCCTATTTAATATAATTTTTTTGTTAACATTCAAAATATTTTTCTTTTCTTTTGAACTTAGTATAGAATCATACCATCACAATATGGTTTGGGTTGGAAGGGACCTCAAAGACCATCTAGTTCCAACCCCCCGCCATGGGCAGGGACACCCTCCACTAGCCCAGGTTGCCCAAAGCCCCATCCAACCTGGCCTTGAACACTGCCAGGGATGGAGCAGTAGTACTTCTAGAGAGTATTTTTTCTCATATATACTAACAGACTAGTCTATTTGGACATGGAAACTGTATTCATCCCCCTGGTATTATTACAGATGCACGACATAAAGCTGTATAAATGTCATTTAAGTCTCAGAGGAAACTCTGGTTTCTTGAGCTTATCTTTGCTCTTGAAAGAAAGTCAAATTAAGATTGCTAGATGTGATATGTACAAAGAAAGCAAAGAAACTGGCAGGGTCAATAGTCTTAGCTATAAAATGTGTGTGAGCATTCAGTAACAATTTCTAATACTCATATAGCAGCACTTTGGCTTTGGGTTTAAATTCAAAGCTGCTTTTGTATTCTTAGTGATCTACATGCTTGTTTCAGCCTGCTTCAAATTTTGGTTATGCTACTGATTTTCTTTGTGGTCCACCCTGACATCTTCCATATTTCTCATCACACTATGCCTCCTTGTTCAGACTTCCTGATTCCTCTACTTCATAGTATCCTGGAAGAACCTAACCAAACTCTTTTCATAGCTTTAACAGTTGTTAGATCACCCAGTCAGATTCCTATATACCACAGACAACTGAGTGTCATTCAATTATCTTTTGACTGACATCAATCACTTGTTATTCCATACGTTTGCCCAATTTAGTGGATTTCAGGAGAGGAGAGTTGTCACTGTTTTTGTAGTTTGCTGCAATTATTTTCCATGTTAAGGATTTGTGCTTTGTTTTGGAAGTGCATTAATCTGTTTCTAAATTCCAACCATTATACCTGATTAGATTAAAGGTCCTTTAATACTTGGCATTTTCTTCAGTGAGAGTATTTACGTGCTGTAATGAAGTCACCTCTCAATCCTCTTGTGAAAAACCAAACAGACTGAACTTAATACATTTATCTCTCTAAGACATTTCTTGCGTCTTCAAAACCCTTTATTTGTGCCTCCTATCTATGCATTTTTCATCTTTTTAATATCCTACTAAAATCACTGGGCACCTACTGCATACCCACTGTTGCAATACTGGGCTCACAGATGCCACATACCCTTAACTTCCATTTTTAACAAACTACTCCCTGCTTTGTACATCAGGAATCACAGTCACATCATTGCACAAAAAGCTTGATTTTCTTGACTACTATAACACTTAAATCCTTATATCTCTTTATAAATTTCCAGCATGCAGTTTCCCATTCTGCATGACTGGCATCCGTTGTTCCACCATCTCTAATGCTTTATTCGGCTGTGCTGACACATACTTTGTTTGAGAGATCCAAAGTTACCAAGTAAAACAATCTTTTTCGTCTGATTGGTGCACTCCCTTTTTGTTTAATATAACGTAAATCTTTGGGTCTTTTCTAAATTCTGTAAGGAGTAATTCCAGATCTACCTCCAGATGACTCATCAATATATTTCATTACATAGGAATATTTTCTGTAAATGTCTCCATCTCAGTGTTTCCTTTCACCTCAATCTTTTTGACTGTAAAATTAACCTAGAAGATCTTCAGGAGTTCCTCCACTCTGACAGAAGAATAGCACAAGGGATTAAACATTTGCTGAGGTCTCTCTCTAGATAACACCACAATGACTGAGAACTTCACATTTGCATTTTTATAAAGACTAAGAAGAATTTGGTCCTTTCCACATGGCGCTCATCTCACAAACCATCCTGGATGAATAAAGCTGGAAATTACGCATGAGACCAGTAAATACCCATAAGCACATTTGCTTCACAATTGCAACTTTTGAAAGCTTGGGAGAGAAAACTGCATTAGCAGCACCTGACAACAGGTGGAATCATGACACAAGTCTGCTTCTTCTGAATTAAATTTAGTCGCATTAAAAGTTGATCTAATGCTGTATCATTGCAGTCACAAGGCACATTTCAGGCCTGATACAGGTTTTTTGGGTTTGGTTTTTTTTTTATTTCTTTTGTTCCATCATTTTATCATTTATACCTCAGCCATCAGAATGCATAAATGACCTACAAATATGCAAGTCACAGAGAGCATCTGGCAGCTTTGTGCTCAACCACCCTTCACAGCATGCATCATTCGCAAAATAATATAGGCATACCTTAGGGCACTGCTGTTCGCACCAGCAGCTGCATCAATGTTTCTATAAGGAATACAGATTTTCATGGATTTTAGTTAGCTATAAAATTTATTTTCATACCGATGCGGACTGACTGGCACGAAGGAGTTTTTAAATTTATTTTTAAAAGAAAATCCAATTGACAGATTTTAAAGAACAAGAGCACCAGTTGTACGTAAGCATTGATATCAGACAAGTTTTTAAATGCAGTACGCATTACAAAGCCTGAGTCACAGGGCATTTTATTGGTCTGTTTTCAAGACACAGTGATTTATTAATGTTTTGTTATCAGCTGTTCTACAATCACGGAGCAATTCTGAAGTTGCTACAGTAGAGTGGTTCTCTTGACTGTTGTGACACTGGTTTGCCCAGTAAAAGTAGGGCCCAGCACTCAGACAAGGACATTTGAGTTTACCTCTGTGTATGCAGGTATTTACAATAACGATTAGATCTGCCCTGGCTGTGAACTTCACAGAGCGTTAAGAGGTATTCAGCGAAGGCGTCTACTGAACAGTTTTATCTGAGCTCCATTGGCTACCGTGGGAGCTGAGGGTTTGATTCATTTGCCAAAAGCATCTCATGTCATTTGAGACAATCTAGGACATCCTACATGATCTGCAACCGCCAGTCCAGAGGACACGTGTTTTTCGCCAGTCATGTGTCACACCTTCCAAACTTGTGGAGATGCCACAGATCTGCTGCATGGCTCCAGATGGCTGGTTTTCAGCAACTGACTCAAGACTCTCACATATAGGCATCTACATTTAGATGTATCAAATCTGCAAGCTGGCTCCCACCCCAAATTTTCATTTTTCTCCTAAGCCAGGAGAAGTACTAAACTGTACAACAATAAAAATAACAGGAACTTTTGGCCTAATTCTGGTTACAGCCTGATTTTTAAGTCAGGAAATGTTTTAGTGTTCACTTTTCCCCACTGAATATTTGGAATGGGATATTCCAAATACAGATTGCTATTCATTGCTTAATCTTAATTAAGAAGCTCCACTTCACAGTGGCTGTGTGTCTGTACATTTTGTTCTGGTTGAAGTAACTAAAAATGTAGTCACCAGTAGATAGAATACACAATATATTTGCTTTCCTTAGATGAACCATCTTCCTGGAACATTTCTGAATAATCAGGTAGTCACAGCCTGTTATTGTGACTAGTAAGAAAGCTGAAGAGAACTTTCATTTAAAAATACCAGAGTTGTGATTAGCAGTTTTTTCTGGACTGCTGCATGGCTAAGATCTTCCCCAAAAGTTCGTGATACAAATGACCAGCAAAGTCACATGTGAATAAATAGATGAGAGACAAGGTTATTTTGGAGAGTTGAAAGTCGTGTATTGCTCTTCCTTATACAAAGTCGCAGTTCAGCAAATCGGCCTATTGGGGTCTGCAAGAAAAGGCTTTCTTTCCTTTCTCCCTATTCTCTTCTCACTTGCCTTTCTATAAAAATCCTCCAAAACTTCACTGAAGTTAATGAAATGTCACCAAAGTAAAAGGAATCAATTTCAGACCATTTATGTTGTCTCACATTTGATCTTCTTCTTGACGTTTTACTTGTCTTTGTCTTCCTTTCTTATTTCCTAAGAGAACAAAATAAGCAGGATCAGAGCCCAGTTCATCACTAGATTTTTACACAAGTATAAAGCCATTTATTTCATTGTTTTATGCAGGTGTGACATTTGATTTATAATGTTTGGATGTGCACATCTACGAAGTGATAAGTTGCAAAGGAAGCATGTTAGAGAAAAGTTAATGAGCTGAGATTCATGATGTCATTTTTCAACTTAAATTTTGTTAAGAATTTGGGTTTTATTAAATGTCTGAGAGGTAAGGTATCAAATTTAAGATTTCAGAATTGAGATATGGAAAGATCTTTAACTGTCATGACAACAGCAGATAAAACGTCAATAATTTCTGTTTTGAATACAATCTCAAATTGAGTTTATTTCATTCCATGACAAAGTTGATAACAAAGCAAAATGAAACATTCTAATAATATACATTCCATATTTGTGAGAATAAATATGATTTCTTTGATGAATAACTTGGAAATTGGCACACTTCATGTACAAAGATATTAAAGTACTAAAGCAAGCAATGATTTGCAATTAGAGAAAACTAGAACTTCAGATTAAAATTACAACATTAATACGGTCCGTTGCCTCTGCCCGTTCCTTATGTTATTACCTACAAAGTTCCATTTTCTATTGGTTTTGTATATGCAGTTTTTGTTCATAATTAGGTAATTTAAAACATAGGTTCAGCAATGGATTCCAGACACAACCTAGCGTTTATTTTCTCAGATGCAAAACTCCTCTGAAAAGTTTTTGAATAATCTGTCTTCCCAAAGTGTCTACAGCCAGCATCGCATCTACTGATGTTGGCTGTGCCAGTAGTTACACTCAGCATTACTAGAATTGGATTCAGAATAAAGTCATATTTAACCTAAGAAAGACAGCAAAATTTATTTACAGCCATAACAAATAGCTCTGATTAACTTATGGAAAGAAAACTATCAGATTTGGTTAATATTTTAATAAAAATGTTTTAAATAAAAACACAATGATCTGGGAAAATTAAAAGTTTGGAGGATGTATTCTGAATAGGTTTTACCTTCAGAATCCAGTTGGAACATGGAGTTATGCAATATGAAGCTTTTAAGTATATTTTTTTGGATAGACTTTTGTTGAAGTGCTTTAGTTTAAGGAGAAAGAGGAAAAACAAGGTTTATAATTCTTATCTTTTCACAAAAGCATGCTTGAGTAGTAGAGAACAATCATTTGCAAAAAACCCCAAAGGATTTTGAGAAATTATCTGATGGCATCTAGTATTCTGCCACTTCACAAAGGTAAACCGTTTAACATTCTGCCAATGAAAACTCTGCAGAAAACTTTCTTTGAATATCTCTATTAAACTGGAGGATATGTTTTATTAAACATTTAAAATGTATCAAGCAAATTTAGCCTCTTTTTTTTTTTTTTTTTTTCCCCAGAGGGCAAGTAATAGTTAACTTAATTCAATTTATTCTGCCCCCAAAGCAACTTGGCATTTAAACATATGCATAACTTTAAATGCATGCTTAGTCTCCTTAAAGACAGTAAGACTTCTCACATGCTTAAGTACCTTACTAGACTGGGACCTATCAGCCTAGTCCAATTTCAAACTGTCTTATCATTTATTTTAATGAGTATTAGATTGGATGCTGTATGAATTTATTTCACCATTGTCACCTTCCAGTATTTTACCCCGGGGACTGAGTGCAAATACTTGAGATTCAACATGTGTTGCTCATCACTTTCGATTAGCAAATACGCCACGTTTCCTGTCTTCCCGTTCTGTGAATGGATGAACACAGAAGGACTTCCCACAGGATGCCTTCCTCTGCAGACTGAAATCTCACCTTCTGCAGATGCTCATATGAGGCTACAGGAACCAGCCAGAGAATTTAATATTGTCACATTTTTCAATGGATTATTTGAAATTTCGCTAACTACTAGAGTGCTGAGAACTGCATGAAGGCCAATATACAATAAAATCTTTCAAGAAGATACCAGGGTTCAGTTCAGAGTGACAACAGAGATGGCAGTCAGTGCCTCACACAAACGAATTTATGAAACTAATGACAGCTGACAGAAAATGTTTGAATATGCATTAAAGTGGGGACAGTAGTAAAGCCATTTTCTGTTTAAACTCTCACATTGCACAGATGAGAATTGGTAAATAGCTGCCGCATTCAACTTCAGTGGTTCAGTTTCAGTGGTGAGAAAAGTGTTTGTGAAGTGTTATAAGCATGCATGAATTGTGTGCTGAATGATAAAACTTGTGAGTAAATACGTTAAATGTTTGCAGGGAAAAAATCTCTCTCTAAGACAGGATTATATCAGATAGAATTTATACTTATCCCTACATGCAAACATAATATATTATAAAGTTCTATACAAGTACTTACAAGCCAAAATAATAAGTTTGCTTTATGGACGACCTCATAAATCGTGTGGTGAAGATGTTTGTGTCTACAGATGAAGGAAATTCCCTTCACACTTGAATAATTAGAAACGGGAGAGCAAGGGCATAGATGAGAAGAAAAGATGAAGATCCATTTCCTGTGGAAATAATATCCTAAAACCTGGGTTATCAATCCAGCAGGACAGATTCCCTAATACAATAGCTACCTTTTAAATTAGCTCCTTTAAATTAACCAGCTCAGCTAAACATTGGAAGGATCTTATCACCGTAATGCACAATAAAGTCTGTATTATTAAAATTCCACTAAAGAAAACTTAGTGTGAGATAAGGCAGACATGAATGATCATTTAACATTAATCCTGATGACAACCATTTCCACTTTGCTATTGATATTCCCTCCTTCCTACATTTTCATTTCCAAATACAATACAAACAACATGCTCTAATCAATCACGTATACATCCACCATAATTTTTATACAAGGCCCTGTATCTTAGATATATAAGCCATTGAAGATAATTTATCTTCCCTCTTGCTTTGCAGTCTCACTAAATGAACGGAAAGGTAAGGTGGTATAGAGAAGCAGCAGGTAAGATGTAGAGTTTTAGGGACCACAGGTAGTTTCAACACTGACTTTTGCATTCAGAATTCATTTAATGATGAATCACAGATATTGATAACAGTCACACATAGTCCAGTCCGAAAGAGAGCGATGTTCGTCTGGCACAGCATCACCTGAATGTGATTGTGTTGCTTCCAGACTAGGTCTACATCAGAATGAGCCATCTTGATCATCTCTGTGAAGTGATTCCAAGTCCAGGTTTGTCTCAAACGGTGTCAGCATGATGCTCATGGTCCTGAATTCCCCTCCACCCCTAAGTGTAAGGAATAAGTTACTATCTTAGTCATCCCCGGCTATTTGTAGATGGTGGATGTTGGAGAAGTGGCATCTGCGTGGTACAGTTCAGACCGCTAATGATGTGACTGGTCTACTGACCATGTTTGAGGTCAGTGTTTGTAGAGACAGACTAGGATAGCAACACTCCTAGTTTATAAAGTATGTTCAGGTGGGGTAGATGGTATAAAGACATGTTCATAAATCCCCAGTGTGGGGATGCACATCAAAATCTGCAATTACTTTTGCATTAAGCACTCGCATACATGGCCTACTTATCAGAGAGGCGTTATCAGTAAGAGTACTTAACATCTCCAAGAGTAAAAGTACATCAGATCACAGTGGCAAGTTGCCAAGACATAGTTAGTTTAGTTATCTGAGCTGGGAATGATGATTTTACTACTCCCCAACAACAACAACAACAAAAAAAAGCAGCTTCATTCTTCTACCATAAACCATGTCTATGTATGCATGTGGGTGAAAGGACCTAAGTGTCTTCTCCCACTTAACTCTTAACTATTCTAGCCACTCTTATTTCAAAAATTCAGCACAGTAAAATATCCAATTTATAAAGAAAAATATAGATGAGGAAAACTTTATCAAAATATGAGTTATTCCTAAAAATATATCTATTTAAATAGTTTCACTGATCTCTAAGGTGGGTGGCATAGAGAAGAACAGAAAACGGCTCTTTTACTAAAAATAAGGACCCTTTTTTCCTGAAATCTCCCACACAGATCAGTATAATGGTACCATTGAAAATTTTGCTTAGAACACATTTTCATAAAAATGTGAGTTTCTTTGATTTTTTTTTTTTTTTTCCTCCCTGGAAAACCCAATGTGACATAGCTAGTGCATGGAATAATTTTCTAAATGAAGACAGAATTTCATTCAGTCTCCATCAGAAGATGCAACTGGAGATTTCAAAAGGTAAGCAGAGTATAAAATCAGAAGGAAAGAAAATACAGCCAAAATTTTAGTCACAATTCACAGTGACAATAGAAAAAAGATGTTATGGAAAATACATGTAAAATGCTTTGAAAATTAAGCACATATAACAATGGCTCTGAAAGAAACATGAGCTAAGAACTAAAATGAAAAAAAAGATAAAATGCAACTTTTATGCATGCAAACAAGAACAAGGGTTCAATCAACTCATGCAAATGCAAATCAAGACATTTAACATTTTGAACATGAGCAATACAATGCAGCAGGAAGAATTTGTAGACAGGAACATGTTCCAGGGACCTGATGAATTCCACCTGAAAAGCGATTCACTTTTGTTAACCTCAAAGAAATATTTGGAACGAGTCATGGCTCCATCTGACTTCTCTGCATACAGAGCAGGTATTGGTGACCATGAACTTTTAAACTTAAAATATCAAGAGAAAAAATCCCTGTCAAAGGTATTCTGAGTATACCCACAAGAAGAAAACTGTGTTGCTAACAAAGCACCTGCTTTTACTAGTTGCAAGCACACCCCAGGATTGTAGGTCCCATGAGTTTAAGTCTTACAGCCTAAGTTCTGTGGTGCCAGAATAAAACCAGAGTCAAAAGTTTCCTAGAGCTAAGAAGAAAAAGTTGGGTAGGGCTGTTGTAGCTATATTGTAGCCAAACATTAAGAATAAACTAGGGAACAAATGGTTGATTAAAACAAATCCCCAGGACCTTTCAAATATTTACCTTTCCGTAATATGCTAGTTATTGATAAACCAACACACAGCTAGGAAAGCTTCACATGTCAGAGTTCCTACTGAGTTGCTTTGTGACAAAAGATGAGATGATCACCTCTCTTATTAGATAAAATGCCTTTAATACCAAACCAGGATTTGATGCATTTTAAAATTTGAATAAAGAATTGTTATTACCTCCTCATGACCTACAAAATGAAATCTGCTGTAAATCTCTTATCTACTTCTGGGCTGACAAAGGCACGTGCAGAAGGCAGACTGAATGTGAGACTTGGAGGCAAGAAAACACTTTCAGGAGAAAGAACAGATGAAATAAATTAAGAGACAGTTTCTAACAGTACATAGGATGGCCAAAAAACCCCTGACCTACGCAGACCAGAAGTATCCAAATCTTCTTCAGTGAATAGTTAAGATCTTATGTCCACATTGAGGTCTCTGAGGTATTCAAACTTTGGTCAATACCTTATCATCACAGACTGTATGTATATATGCCTTAAATGACAAAACTCTGAAGGTCACACTTGAATATATCCCTATCTGCCTACTGTCTCTATGATCTATGCTTTCAGTGGCAGATATGTCAGGCCACTGGCATTTTATTCCTGATTAACCTTGCAGTAAGCTGCCTTCTTCTGTAACACCATGAGGCACCCGATCAGTCAGTTATAAATATTACTAGGCTTTTAATATAAATATTATAATGCTTTTCTTCCAGGAAAGGCACGTGCTTTTCAATTCCATGCCGTTAGATCATTGCAAATACAAGCTTCTTGGTACTGAGTATTCTTCTAATTTCGTTTGGTTTTAAGATCTCACATATTGAGACCTCTTCGGTTGCGACATGTCCTTGCTGAGCAGATGACGTCTCGCTAAATTATTTGCACAGGAGCAGATTACAATTGCAGTTGGAAGACACAGTGACTAAGCCCTTGTAAGATATCTGGTTTACAACTAGATTTTTTTTTTCTTCTTTGTTTTCTTCTTCCTAATTGCTTATTGCTCATTAATAGGCAAAGGTAAAGTTCTGCCTTATTTCCCATGCACTTGTGCCTCCTGCCTATATATTCTTCTCATTTTTATGAATTTAAGTCATGTCTTTCAGATAAGTTTGGTAAAAAACTCATTTACAATTCTTTGCAATTCTTTTAGGAAGAAAATGTTTCACAAGAAAATAGTAGTTTCCATGGAACTTTATTTAAGAAAAGCATTTCAGGCTGAGACACAATTTTTGTCAAAATATTCATTGCTTATATAAATATATACATGCATAGAAATATATATTATATACATGCCAGTGCACTTATTTCTTATCTATATACATAGATATAAATGTGTCAACATGTATTCAAACATATATAGAGAAAAAGAAACAAAGAAACCAACTAATCAGTAATTTGTTATTTTGCATACTAACATGATGGGCTCTGAAAACTGTCATTCAAACTATTCTAAACCAGACCTATCTATTCCAGGACAAATATTCGGGATAGAGATAAGTTCATCTTGTATGATACATATTTTTTCTTTTTTATCCATGTTAAGCCATTAAAGTTCTTGTTTTCATCTCAGTGCAGAAAGGATTTTTTGTTTTAAGATATCACTAATTTTCATGGAAAACCCCATATTTTTCCATTCTCTACTATTGCGTCAAGTGCCTACATGCAGTGCTATGTTAATGAACAGCATGGCAAACTTTGACCCCTTCCTTCTACATTCATACCCTTTATTCTCACCTTGCTATTTTGCATTATTATTTTGCAGATTCAGTCAACAATGAGGAGTGTTACTTAAGGTATGTACTGTTATGACAGCAAATTTACTTCAGCATGTTACTCTGTGGAGTAGAAGGGAAATAGGTAATGAAAAACAAACCAAGGAAAACAAGGATCATTTAACTAGAAATGAAAACCATAAATTTCTAAATGGAAAATCTATCATTTTGAGTTAATCTAAATTTGGCAAAACAGAGTTGCAGAGATAGCTGCAAACTATGCAAAAACATCGCAGGACTTTTTTCCTGTGTGAGAGTGGACCTAACTTGTAGCCACCAATGTGAATGTTCGGTCTTACAAGATGCGCAGCAGCATGCAAAAAATGTCAAGGTACTTCAGTGGGAGTAAACTAAACTAATCCCTACAAGCCAAATTTTCCTGTGCTTTGTTTTTTTATTATAATCCATTAAACATCAGTTAAGCTTCAGACTCAGAGAGGTCTCCAAGTGAATGAACCTAGCACCTTGCCATGGAAGCTCAGTAGAGTGGGAACATGGCATACAACCCAGCTCTGGGGGACCTTCCCCCAGCCGGGCTTCTCAGTAGCATCATAACACATTATAAATATTTAAAATTAATCCATCAACTGGAGCAATGCAAACTGAACTGGGAGAAGACATGAAGAAAATCAAAACTGCATGCAGACTACAGAATTATTTGACCAGCCTATAAATTAATGCATATGATTTGAGGAAGAGTTAAGGGTCCAGAGTATTTCCTTTACCTGCCCTATAATACTAGAGAATAGTGAGGCTTAAAGTATGGACTATCTGAAATCTTCATTTAAACAGCATTAAATACATGCAACTAAGTGCTACATTAAAGTATTATAGAAATAATGTTAGCTTTCAGCGTCTCTTAGAGCTAGTAAAAGTCATATCTGCAAACGCACTAAGAACATTCAATCAATTAAAGACAGAAATGCAATCTCCATCAATAAGAGTTTCCTCTCCTATTTTTCAATTTTGGAAATTAAGGATTCCCCAGTGGAAAAAAAATTCTTCTCATCAACCTCTTGATGAATAGGTACCTTCTCCATCCATTTTGTGCTACTCATTTCTGCCATAAAACAGATTTTGTTGAAACATGTTTTCACAATTTTTTGAAATCAGCATGCAGAAGTGGAATTTAAAAAACCCAAACACAACCCATCATGCTGTTATTCTCACTGTTCTTCTTTGATCATGTCACCATGGGTATTTTTCTAGGGTCATGGAAAAGGTCTCACTTGGTGAGGAAAAAAAAGAGAACATAAAAAGGAAGATCTTGTGACTAAGAACACAGGAAGCAACTGAGACATCCAGCTTCGGTTTCCCCTTTATTAAAAGCTGGCCACATTCCTCTAGGCAAATTCTTTAAAAGAGACATTCTAAAAGTGTTTAACTACCAAAAACTGAGGACAGACACTCAGAAGTGCTTCGTGAATGGAAGGCTATAAACACCTGAAAAAAACAATCCACCATAGAGATCTTTTGTAGCTTTGATTCTTCGAGCTCAATTCTGCAGACCTTCCCCTTGAAATCAGTGGGAGTTGAGGATATTTGGCTTTTTGCAAGATCACATGTTGTCCCTTTGTTTTCCCTATTTGTAAAATAAAGATAAGAAATATACTTCCTTCAGCACCATGCAAGGATAATATCATTAATGCTAGGAAAGCTTTTTAAGATTTGTGGATTGAAGGTCCTTATAGCTACCATTAATTGAGGTACATGTCCAAGCCCAGCTGAATTCTCTAAGCCTTCCAGCTCACTAAATGTTTCAGGGTGTCCAGTTGAAATCTCTCTGCGTATCTTTCCGGGCCTTTGACACGGTTGTGCACAACATCCTTGTTGCTACATTGGACAGATAGGGGTTTGGTGGATGGACTATTCTATGGATAAGGATATGGCTGAATGACCACATGCAAAGAGTTGCAGTCAACAGCTGCATCAGATCAGTAACAAGTGATGTCCATCAGAGGTCTGTGTTGAGACCAGTACTGTTCAATATCTTTATTAATGACATAGTGGGATTGAGTGCACTCTCAGCAAGTTTGTGGATGACACCCAGCTGAGAGGTGCAGCTGATTTGCTAGAGGGAAGGGATGCCATCCAGAGGGACCTTGACAGGCTGGAGAACTGGGCCCATGTGAACCTTATGAAGTTCAACTAGGTCAAGTGCAAGGTCCTCTACCTAGGTCGAGGCAATTACCAGTATCAGTACAGGCGGGGGGATGAAGGTATTGAGAGCAGCCCTTAGGAGAAGGACTTGAGGATATTGGTAGATGAAAAATTGGACATCACCTGGCAGTGTGTGCTTGCGGCCCAGAAAGCCAATGGCTCCCTTTCTTGGCTTTTATGCCCTCATTTCTTGCACTAGGAATGAAGTATGAACAAAACCACAGCAAATTCATGGTTGTTAAAGCCTTTAGAACTATCATTCTGCCTCACATTACAGGTATTAATTACATCAATGTAATAATCAAGGATAGGACCCCAAGTGCATCTATGGCAAATAGCAACTAATAGAGATATAAGTGTCTTACAGCACAAAGGACTACTATGCATTTCTCATCCGTAAGAGATCAGGGGTGATACGTGAAATGACTTTAAAAGCTAACATGAACAGATTCAACTAACACGAACAGATGTTGATACAGGATCAGATGCATTTGGCTTTTCATGGGTCAGGCATATTTGAGATCTCTAAAATTTTCCTTGCTATCTTAAATCCCCTATGTGCTGCCCAGCTGAGATTTGTAGTAGTTCAGTAGGCCTTTCCTAAGCACTAGATAATCCTTTGATTAAAGAGAGATTGATAAATGTCAGCATTACGTCTGCACTATACAATCAGATGTTTCCGATTATCTCTATTACAAACCCCAAAATAATTCAGAAGCAAACTGCCCTGTATGTTACCATACTTTTCTACAAATCCAAGAGGTCATTTTAGGTCATTGAACACATGTAATATATTTCTTATGAGAAAACTGAGTTTATATATCCAACGGACTGGTGAGTAAAGTTTAGAAGTTTCAATGTCTCTTCGACTATGCTAAAGCAGTCAAGTTTAAAAAAAAATAATTTAGTGGTGGAGCAGTTGATTCCTTGCTGTGAAAAAAGCTTAGTCTTTTGTGGTAGAACTGAATTCATCCAAATCAGCAATGCAAATGGAAATATTCTGTTACTCACTGAACCCAAACATAATGCAAGGAAAGGAAAACATTCTGTTAAGCAAACTTTCTGATGTATACTTGAATGGGAAATTTCTTCTTCTTTGTGCTTGCTGATCTATAAACATAAGGCATTAGGACTTCTGTGTTGTCTGCTGCTGGGTCTAACACTCAGAAAAAGTGGAAATTTTTTTTATTCCCAGGTTTGCACTATATCAGTTAAATGATTAAAAAAAAAATTAAAATATCCAAACTGGTACAGCACAGTAATGCTAGGCTTAAAATTTGGAAAATTATTCTGATTAAATTCATTCATACCTTCATCGTTTGAATGAAAACTGGGCAAACTGAGTGTCTTGACATGACTTAATTTATCTTTTTGTTTGTCATACTGCAAGGCACATATATATAGTGCATGGGACAGAGGAGAGATCTGGGCTGTTTCCGCTTTCCCCAGCTTCACCCAGCAATTCCAAGGGAAGCAGATGAACTCTAGTGATAAAAAGGCATCTTTTCCCAGAATTACGTGGGCTATTACTCTGTCTAGCTGAATTATCTGAGATCATCTCTCTTCTCTTTTTTATATGGAATAATTTGTAAAATAAGGGCAAACCCCTAATCTTTCCCAAGCTGCTTGTAACCAGTAGGCAGTTAACGTATAATATATGTTTACTGTAGTAATAGCACAACAGGTGTTTGTGATCACAGGATTTTCTTCTTTGAATAACTGATCCAATTTTCTATGCTTATGAAATACCCTCTATAATCCACTCCCTTACTAAATATTTTACAAGAAGAAAACATAGTTCATTTGGCGGTCAGGAGGAGGCATTTACTTTACCTGCAATAATTTAAAAAGAACCCAACAAAGAAAACCCAAACAAAATCACAGCTGTAGTAACCTCAATAGGTTTATGCTATAAAAGATCAAAATAAGTAAGTAACATATGACTGTACTATCCATTATTAATGTATCATTAATTAATCCATTCAACTAGTGCTAAACAATGATAAAGCTCCTTCTGACACCACCCCCACATACCACAAGGGTGGGTTTGTTAGTTCAAAAGAACAAAGGGGCTTTGTATAACTTTATTTCCTTTTTAAAAAAATTAAAAAAAAAAAAAGCTTTATTTGAGAAGCAGCAACTCTGCCCTGATCACAAAGCTTTTTTCACTGTGTAGCAATATAAGTCTCAGTATGCTATTTACTTTCTTCAGCGAGAATTTATTAAGGTGTTTTGTATTTTTGTTTGCTGGACATTGTTTCACAGAAACACAGCAAACAGCAATAAACCACATACTGTAAACCTGTGAGCAGATTACAATGCACCGAACTATGGCCATTCAATCAAATTGTAACAAGATTTGTATGGTCCTTAAGAGAGCTATAGACAGAGAATTTTCCAATATGAAAAGACTTTGGTTTGTTTTTTCCACTAGTTTTTTAGAAAAATTGTGAAAGTCTTAGATGTGCTGCAGTGATAAAACAAAAATATCAGCAGTGTTTTGAGGGTTTTCTAATATTCCCTCTCCATTTTCCTATTCTGCACCAATTCTGTTGATAAAAATTAATGTTACTCTTTTTTGACAATTGAATCTGGTTCAACATATTTTGCTCTACCCTAGGGAAGACATAGCTCCACGTACCATTTATACAGAAACAAAACTGGATGGCTTTATACAGCATTGTACATGAAATTTTCAGTTCCTTTCATCCAGCTAAGACCCATGAAATTAAAGGGAAATGCGTTTGTAAAAAAAATAAAAAATGGTAGAGTGAGGCCATAAAAAACATGGACTTGGGGAATGATTTATAGAACTAGGTTTAAAATATGTGTCCTTCATTTAGAACTAGATACTAATCTGTCTGTCAAGGTGGGATACAGCCTTCTCTGTGCTGCCACAGTTTAGTAACTACTATGATGATAATTAAACCAGACTGAAACAGTAACCTTTATAAATAAAAGCAAAACGGCATCTAAGGTGATTATATCTCCTCATTTTATTGTGATTTTGACACAAATGAAGCCAAGAGATATTTTACTCATTTTGTATTTTCTGTTCATGTTTTGCTTTATGGCCCTTAGGGATGCAGGAGTGTGGATTTAAAGAAGTCTATAAATTAAAACAAAGCCATGTTTTATGGTAAATACTACCACCTCTTTATAATACGTTAGCTTAATGTGAGCAAACAACAGTTTTCATGGTAGCTCATTTGCATTTCCTTCCCTGCAAGTTCCCTGGTATTTTGAGGTCTCAGTACTTAGCTCATTGAAACTATTATGGTGAGGGAAAAATTCAAAAAAGGCAGAACAGCATCCTCTAAGTTTTCTCATCTCAACCAATTCCCTTCAAGTCATTTTATACTGTTCAGACATAGTTCTTCCCTGCCAACAGGTGGAGATGGACTGAATCTATCTGAAAGTTGCTGCTCATTTATTGTCAAGATAGTTGGAATATGAAGAATATGCCTGAAAAAAAATAATCCTGACTTTGGGTACTTATTCATGAAACTATGATGTGTGAACTTCAGATGTTAAAAGTTATAATTTCACATCCTTAGTGCTCTCAGTGTATTATTATAGACAGTCTTCAAAGAGGAAAATCATCTGATCAGAAAAATTATCCTTTTTTCCCTTCTCTAGAACTGTCCTTAGATTCTCTGCTTCAAGGATGAGGACAGAAAGCTTTTTTGTTGTTGTTGGTTGTTTGTTTTAATGAGTGACAAGGACTAGCATTTCACACTTTAATAGATACCAATCTGTCTGTCTAGGTCCTTATTCTGCACCCTTCTTTGCTCTCCTTAGAGTCTGAGCACGTCTTTGCCAAAAGAGGTACCTGCAGATGATAAAAGTCTTACCAGATCTTTTTCAGTAAAATATGCCAGAAATATCCCTGCACCCCTAAAAATGTGTAGTGACATCCAAACATCTATGAGTGATGCTTTAAACATAATGAAATTAATGATTAAACTATCCCTGATGTGAAAGGGAGAAGGATATCATCCTCTACCTTCTGCTGCTAGAAGTCAGGCTCAGCTATCTAGAAGAGTATCAAAAATGTAATAGATACTGCCATAAAAACTTCTGTTCTACAGCCAGATCTGCACTTTAAAAGGCAGATTTCACTCCAACTAAGGGGAATGTGCACATCATAGACGGTATGCATGACACATGGTTATTTAATGTATGATGCAACGTATGCATCATTGCATAATTTCTTGTAACGCGCAGTAAGATTGAAACAGTCAACGCAGTCTTATTTTTATTGTTGGACAGAAGACGAGACTGCAGCACAACACTGGTTTAACAGTCTTCCGTAATTCATTCTCATATGTTTTCTTTCTTTTCCTTCTTTTCCTGAAAAGAACAAGTGTGTCTGTCTGTGCATACACACACACACACACTGTGCACACACACATGCACACAAAGATAGATAGATAGCTGGATAGATAGATAGATAGATAGATAGATAGATAGATAGATAGTTATGCATGTGTAGTATGGCCTACACAAGAAAACCTAGAAAGAAAATGAAAAAAAATTACTAACACTTTACTGTATCTTTCATAGGTGCATTTTTCTTTTCCGAGATACTCTCAGATTTTCATACATACATTTTTGTGCCAAAAGTGCTGTTATTATGCCTCATTCCTCCTATAGAGATGATGGGAAGAAAAACAAATGTTTCATCTCCATATTATGCAGAGATTAATTGAGTGGAAGAAAGTTCTATTGATTCTAGCTAAAAATACCCTGCGTTCAGTTGTCATCCTCAAGTCATATGCTTTTTAGTTTCTCATGCAAGTGCATGAGATTAGTGTACACCCCATTTAATCTGATCATGATTGCCTTGCTATTTTAATTAACCTTTATTGGCATACCTATATTGCCAAGAAAATACACTTTGAGAAGCCCCATTAATAACAGTATTATTTGTCAGGGTGTTTTCTTCAGTTTCACCCATCAAATTCTTTAGACAGATAATAAATCTGTGCAGCCCAGGGTTATTGGTAAACTGTTTGATTTGTTATGTTTTTTGACAACACATTTAAAAGTTAATTTTCTGAGAAAAGGATACTTAAGAAAATAATTTCATCCCTACCTTGCAGAGAGAAAAACTGAGGCAGACATTATATGGTTTGCCCTTCCCTGTGCTTCAGGTCTAGCCAAGACTGGCTTCAGTCTGTGTTATGTGGCAGATAAACCAGATAATTCAAGTGTTTAATCCAAATATTTAATGATCATACCCTCCATTGCCATCCTTCCTTGCCTCCCACTGATACATCCCTACCTGATTATGGGTCAGCCTGGCTGGGGGCAAGGAGATGGTCCAGGTCATTGTTCAAGTTTCAACTCAGTCCTTTTTTCTGACTATGAGGTCTGTATCCCAATAACCTGTATTAGTCAAATCTTTGGAAGTTTCTGCAAAAGACAGATGCCAAAAGCACCTTCTGAAGCTTCCAAATCACTGGTCCCCTCCCCATAATGGAGTAAACCAAAGCATGTTCTTTTATGCTTGCCCAGAAGCATGATACAATTTGGTGCAGCCATTGAAGCACCATGGTGGCAATGGAGCATTTATTTCCTTGAATGGCATCTCTACACCTAATCACAGTTAATCCTTCTTTCTCTCCTAAGCAGGATCTTGTGCCTGCCTGTGTTTTCTAACACACAGAATGAGTTCCTGAAGGCTGTACTTTGGTATATTTTCCAAGACATCAGAATTTTTCTTCTTTTCTGCTATTTTTCTTCTTTGGCAATAGACTCTAACTCCATATGTTGCTTCCTTCTACTATAAAGTTGTTAAAGAAAGCTCAGCAGAGCCTCCCCCACTCTTAATTGGATCCCTTCCACTTTCATTGGGAAGACAGACTACATTAGATGATATGTAGCTGATTAGTTGTTCTCAATGGAGTTTCAATGAACCATTTACTATCACCTTGCTCTCTCTGAATAAGCACAGACACCTCAGCAACAATAACGCCTGCTGCTCTGCATCCACTATGGATTGCACACTTTAAAGAATTAGCCTGGTCTCACACTTCTATTTTTTTTTTTTTTAGGCCTAGTAAAATACATATGTTGAAGTGGGATTTTCCAGTTGCTGCCATTTGAATCATAAACACAACCCTCCATGCAACTACAAATCACAACTCTGGTCTTAGGGGCTACTCCTGAAACTGCCTTGTGAATGAGAAATCACAGCACATCATAAATCTTACCCAATATTGAAACACATACAGAGATAACAAGGATAGAACGGGTCCTGTTCTCAATTATGCTATCACATTTTTGGCTGCTTCCTTCTTAACAAACAATTAAACTATTTTGTGTTTCAACCATCTGTAAGCGGATCTGTAAGCGGAAAATGAAGGTGTAATTTAAGAGACAGAAATACCACAGTTACCTCTTTAGATTTTCATGGGGTTTTTGAGTAATGTTACTTACAAGCCCTTGTATTGTTATTTACCCTTAGATGAGACATGAGACAAAGTAGTTGGTAGTAAAATATCAAATGTGAGAGAGAGCAATGTTTTCCCAACTGCAAATGTGGGGAGAATTGGAGATGACATGACGGCAGCTGAAGAGAAGGAGGAAGCAGTGACAGTTATTTTTGTACATTTAGTGTTCTAAATCTACTTTGTCAAAGTTATTTCTCAGTTTCATTGTTGGTACTGTGAGAGAAATTTGATTAATACTAATGCAAAGGTATCACTTGGTTCAAAATAAATTTGAATACCAAATCAGCACAAGCCCACTGACAAAGCACTGAATAACCGTAAATGTTTTCCCCATACAAATGAAGTGCCATATGCCATATGATAAGAGGAAAAGCAACTTTCTGCTAATACTGAATAGTAAGTTTATTATATTAAATTAAGAAATACTATTCCCCAAAGTAGCTTTTCTTTCCTCTGCTCACTGTAATGCTAAAACCAGTCTTCTGCCTGGACACCACCTACAGCTTAAAGAAGCCATACATGTTTTATTTCACATGCTTCTCTTTGTTACAATAAAATATACAGGAAAGGAAACCACCCATTTAAAATCATTGTCCTTCAGAGAGAACTAATTCACAAGAGTCTCCTTATGTATCTTCTGTCTCCTAATTCTGAGGTTTTCCAAGAACATCCTGCCCCTACCGAAGGGAGATTTTAGGAAAATGGAGTGGGACCTCTGTGGTACACTCAATAGGTCACTGCTCTGGTGATATGGCAGTAGGCGTCTGGTAGGAAAGACTCCTTCTGTCTTCTCCCCTAGAAATGGTGACTAAGACTTTTAACGTCTGTGATCATAAATTATTACTAGACAAGGTGCCATGAGATGGCTCAAATGTATGTGAGTAGTTCATGAATTCTGTAGCACCAGATAAAAGTAACTGTGTGCCTTAAAGAGCAGCTTTTGTGGAGTTTGTAGTTTCATATTTCTCATTTTACACACACATAAAATGGGATGCAGATAGTGAATGATTTATGCAAGATCAAATAATGTATAAAAAGTTAAAACAGGAACAGAATCCAGAATGTCTCATTCCTGTATCTGGGTTTTGACCATGAGAATATGCATTCGGTATTTGTATATTTTAGTGAAAAAATTATCACAGCCACAGAAGACCCTAAAAGCTCACAAGCTGAGTCAGGCACCAATTCTCATTTTCTTTGAAAATGTACCTCTGCAGTCTTCCAGTGGTAGAAGACCACCATTATGTATATGACACTGGATCTGAACCTCTTTAGCAGGGCACTGTATGAAACTGAGTTAATTAACCGTACTGCAGTGCTGAGTAAATCGCTTATTGTTGAACTTCTTTCTACATGCTTAATTCCAGCAGAGAAAACATTTTTCATTGGACAAGGCCAGCAGGACCATTTCTTAATAGCAAAGACTGTTGAAGAGATTCCTGGGTGGACCATTATTCAATCGAAGGGTCGCCATTCACTTGCTCAATTCTCTCTTCTTTCTCCTGTCATTAATTTTTTAATTTCCTACCAAATACAGATTAACTTTTGTGTTTCTGATGACTGATAGATAGTGACTTCCACATAAAACCAGTTTCAGAAAAGCTTGCTCACAGTCCAAGGTGTCCTACCTCGTGAGTAACTATTGGCCCCCAAACGGTAAGCTCAGACGTAGCAGCCTGCAGAACTTCTTTTTAGTCTATTCTAGCAATGGCTTTAACAAAGATTTACTGAAGGATTGTTTTACTTCTGTGCATGAATATCTCTAATTTATTGTTTATGTAGATAAATAGAGAAAAGGTCTGAATAACCCATGTTTTTAGCAATTATAAGTGGAAGAAAAGCGTAGCTACAGTCTCCAGGGAATCATTTCCCTTGTACTAAAGAAACAAACAAAATAAAATTATTTAATCAACATTCAGTAATATTATACAAACTGGGAACCAGAATAATCAGAAATTCAGGTAGATTTTCTTCCTTGTTCCCAGTACCTCACATTTTTTACCTGCTAGAGTAGTTCTCCATAAAAATAAGAGAAGACAGCTTCCTTAGGAGGTATATTTTAACAGCAGTCCAGTCCAGAAATGTTATACACAATAGGATAATTACTGAAGGGAAGCACAAGGCTGGCAGATATATAGTGAAATCCTTGCCCAAAATCTTTTCTCAGAAAAAAATGAATGTCTATACATATATATATATATTAAAAACAAACAAACAAACAAAACCCAACAAAACCCAAACCCCTCCCCAAAACCCAAAAAACAACCAAACCCCCAAAACCCCAAACCAAACCAGTGAGGAGTAATTCAAGCACAGATTAGATGAGATCTCAACAGCTAAGCTGGGCCAGCTACCACAAATAATTAGACTGAGTGCAAACCTAAAGTTGTGTGGCCTTGGGCAAGGCATAATTGCAGCTTTCATTGAACTGACTACTGGAAACCCATTGTTATGTTGATTTTCACAGCAGATGCTTGGCAGAAGCATTAAGATGGGACAAAAATATTCCATAGTTCTGTTACTGTGTGCTACTTGTCAGAAGATACCGACGCGTTGAACCTGCAGTTTCATTCCCGTCAGTGGTCCTTTGCAGTTGAGGGATGGTGCTTTTTCCTGGCAGCAGAAGCCAAGCAGGTATCTCCTCCTTACTGGGAGCCCCCCGAGGTGTGGGGTTGAGAAGAAACTTGCCCACAGCTATGTTCTGAATCACAGGCTGGGATGGGAGTCTAGGGCTGATTTCACACTAAAAGTCTACATGAGACCTTTTTGCTAATTCCACAGTGTGGCATTCAGTTCATATTATGATTATTCAAAAAACTGATTTTAATTCAAATACCAGAAGAGAAGGAGTGGCACCAAAATGTACTGTATTTCATATTTTCCATGCATACTTCTATATTATTTTTATTAAATCCAGATAAACTTCCAAACACAAGTGTTGTGCTTCAGAACCTTTAATTTCAGAATTGGTGACACAAATCCTTTTGATTTCCTCATCTCCACCCCTTCCCCTGCTACCAAGCTGAAACAATTAGATTAATTCACTGGGAATTTGTGATTAGTTTCAGAAACTTATTCAGAAACTACTTTTTTTTTTTTTTTTTTTTTTTTTTTTTTTTTTTTTTTTTTTTATAAATTTTTTTTTTTTTTTTCTCTTTTTNTAAGCTTTTCAGATATTCACCAGATTCTGCTGCAGAACTGTGGGATGGTAAACCAGAACACATAGGTTCACAATTTATTATGAAATACTGGATCAGCAGGACAAGAAACAATATAATAGACCAACGTATTTTGTAAAAGCAGTACCTGGTCATTTCATATTTGGAATAAATCTCTGGGAGTCTTCTGTATACTGTTGAGCTGCTGTGGACAAGTGTAAGAACAAGTCATCCTTGTGCTGTGGAGGAGCAGAGGAAGATGTCCATCTGTGTTGTGGATCACACAGGTGAAGTTTCTAATGGTAAAGAAGAAAAGGGACCGATCCACACTGTGGATCCAGGTGGTACAGGTTTCTTTTCTCTTCTTAGAGTTATCCCAATCTTTAGCAGATTGGGGGACAACTGGGGGAATAGAGGACTGGGGAAGTGAGCTGTTAATGATACAGCGTGGTCAATCACGGTCTGAATGTTCACACTTCCCTTTTATTTAGCAACAGAGACCAACCTTCAGTGGCTGAGAATTACAGTGATAGCTGAAAAACTATTTCTGATCACTTCAAGCAGGGCAAACAATTCAGTTTGGCTAAGAGTATGAAATTCTGGACTAGTATTGCAAAAACAAAGACTGCTCTTACTTGAAAGCAGATGCTAAAACGATCTATACTTTTATGGTAAACTCTCTCCCAACATTTCCCACCCAGCCCTGAGAAGTTTTTGAGATTTGGTTCCCATATACAAACTGAACCCTTCTGGACCCTGCACCTAGGACAGCAACAGTTCCTTGCCTTCTGTGTACAGAAGATGTAGGCAAATTAATAAAAACAACAGTAAGTTCATATGGAATCAGGTCTTGTCAAATGCTGGGCAGTTCCTCAACCCTCAAAAGAGATGCAAGTTCAGAAAATATTGTAGAAATGCAAAAACTTCCAATTATTTTTTCCCTGAAAAAACTAGGGGATTTATTTCAGGCCACAAAGAATTGCATGAGTGGAGCTCTCCAACCCTGCTAATCTGGACTCCTCATGTCTGAAGCTGAAGAGGTTGGCTCCATTTCACCTGGCTGTGAAATAATTCAGCGCTTAATCCTA
Organism: Aramus guarauna; assembly: GCA_013400195.1. Taxonomy (NCBI): domain Eukaryota; kingdom Metazoa; phylum Chordata; class Aves; order Gruiformes; family Aramidae; genus Aramus; species Aramus guarauna. The sequence continues at coordinate 729,548 of VXBL01004419.1, forward strand.
GTTGCTTTCTAGTAGGGCTGATTCTGAATCTGGTGGTGTGCCAAAGTATAAGGACGGGATAAGGAAACAAATGATCACCTGAGGAGACTCTGGACATAAGAAGCTATGTTCTGTGCAATATGCTGTTGTTATTACTGTTAATATCTGTGGCTGTCACAGTGCCTGGAAATCCCAGTCCTAGACCATGATCACATTCCACTAAATACCAGTTTCTACAATAAAAAAAAAAATAAAAGATGAGTAACTTCTCTTCAGGGAGAATACATGTTATTTTATTCCTTAGGGAGCATTTTCTTTCTGTTTATAAAGTCTACTAATAAAGATAAACCAACAGCATCTTAATTTTGAATAGACTGCTGCATCTTGTTTGCATTGACAGGAACTCTGGTGAATCCAATTTCATTTCAATGTAATAACACCCCCTAAGTCCTAGCTGATTTCTCTATGTTCCTGCTACCTGGGAGAGTTCAGCTTTACAGATCAGGAAACTGAAATACAGAAAGGAATTACTTGTCCAAGGTCACAGGGCAAGTTCTGGCAGAAACAGGAATAGAAACTGTGGATGGCAAGTCACACCACCTATTCTAAATAACAGACCAAAGTGTCTTCTCATTCTTCAGCTTTCTCTAATGCATCTAGGCAATTACAGGACAAATTCTAGGTATTTAAGTTCTTTGTTTTCTTTTTCTAAATTAAAAAGGAGACAACTTTGTTTAGATGTCATTGTTAGTTATAGGAAATACTTTGTGTTTCTTTTGTTCAAAAGGTAAGGAGCAATCAAAACAATTGTATTTAATTACTGCTGTAATTTTTCTTGCTTAGTGCAGAAAAATAGTTTATCAAGGTGACAGGGATAGAATATATAAACCTAATTGTTGTACTTGGAATAATAAAAAGAAAATATATCACTTAACAATTAATCAGAAAGAAAAGTTCTGATATCTTTAAAATTGTGCAAAAGCTTGAAATATAATGGAAAATAATGAATTGTTCCTACATTCCAGCAATGGAGTTCCTCCTTTTTCATGCTAATGAACACTGAAAGAAAAGTATGTCGTCAAAGTGTAATCAAAGCTAGATTGTTTTGCAAATCATTGACAGAGACAGAAGCAGAACTTGGATTTTTTTCAATTTCACACTAATACTTCATGAGACACTAAAATGCACTTCATTAACAAAACTAATACTTTCCCAGAAATTTTAAAAATGCAAATATATAACATGTCTCTCATTTCATTATATTAAGATAAGCTCAACACATCAGCACATAAGTGAGAGAGAGTTTGGAAACTGAAACTGTTAGTCCCAAACTAACACAGTAGGATATGAAATACAAATTACATAATGTATTTATGCCACCTGAATAATTTTTTACACTCCATTGGTAGGGGATGATCGACTGAACAGGGATGTAAGAAATACACTGGCTAATCAGAACCCTCATTAGCTGCAAACTGAAGTAGACTCGTGAAGGAAATCAATACCACCTCAGCATCAGGATAATGACAGTGAACCTTCATCTGCAAATCCCCATTCATGGCAATTGAGGTTTCTCATGCAGCTGGTCCCTATTCAAGTAAAAGGGACTAACATCACAGTAAAGATTTATAGGGTGAGATCCACAATGAAGTTTTCATTCTAGTTTTGCCCAGAATGAAGAATATTGAGTCTCAAGTAATCATTAAAGCAAACTGAGCAGGTTATACCATAAGGACAGCTCATTTTCCTTTATTAAATGGAAAGAATGAGGTGTGAAAAGGGCCCAAAGATTTAAGGAACAAGACCGATCAATCAGTTGATATGATCATGCATGGGCAGTTCTAAATGAGAAGCAGTAACATGAAAAGATTAAGAAATTTTCATGGAGGCATCTTGCTCTACTAGTAGATACAAATGGGATTTCTGAAGACTGATAACTGTAAATCTGTCAGGGACAAAAACACCTAAATGTTTCACAGAAATACTTTACACTGATGCTAGGGGAGTCCAATGTACAACTGATCTCTATATGCTTGAACTATTAGCAGTGAAGTATGTCTTAGAATCTTAGCATCATAGAATGGTTTGGATTAGAAGGGACCTTAAAGATCATCTAGTTCCAACCCCCTTTCCATGGGCAGGGACACCTTCCACTAGACCAAATTTGTAATGAATTAAATTATTTATTTGATATCCAGGGGTAGGTGGGGAGAGGAACTGTAGGAAACATGTTTCACCTTGAGGGCTGTACATGTTGGGGTGGTATTTATCAAGGTTAGGTTAATACCTAGTAAAAAAGGGGCATTCGTCCTTTCCACTTTTCAAAGTTAGCATTTGATACATAACTCAGACTTTTTTGTTTCATTAGGAACAAAGTTAACAACAACTTTATCTTTTCTATAAGTTGGAACTCCTTTATTAGTCACCTCAGAAATATATACCAGGAAAACAAACTGATCTGGGTTTACAGGATGATTTTAATTTTGATTCTTCAAAAGAATAAAGTATTTTGAAAAAAGGATAACCATATCTTTTTTTTTTTTTTNAAATAAGCCTATTTTTTTTTTTTTTTTTTTTTTTTTTTTTTTTTTCTCTCTATCTGCCACAGAAGTTTATAATGGATGGGAGGGAACACCACAGATGATATCATGAATTTTGTGTTGCCACCTACTTCAGTTTCCATCTTCAAGAAACATCCATAGACTAGAAAAGAAGACTTGTGATAGAAATTAATGCCAACCCTAATTGTGCTGCTTTGATGCATAAAGAGTTCTTCCCTAGAACTTGTATTCAATTCTGAGCCTCTTTATGGCAAGATACAGAAGAGTCAAAATTTATTTTGACTTTATCACTGACCCACAGTGAGTAAGAAGTAGAATTACAGAATTAGAAGTAAAATGATCTAACATCTGTTTGAAATGCCTTGTAGTTCAGAGACCAATGCTTGTCCTGTATTGTATTTTTATCTACCCTTCTTCAGCTTAAACCCATTTCCCCTTGTCCTGTCACTACACTCCCTGATACACAGTCCCTCACCATCTTCCTTGTAGCCCCCTCAGGTACTGGAAGGTCTCAATTAGTTCTCCCCAGAGCCTTCTTTTCTCCAGGCTGAACAACCCCAACTCTCTCAGCCTGTCTCCATAGCAGAGGTGCTCCAACCCTCGGATCATCTCCATGGCCTCCTCTGGACTCGCTCCAACAGCTCCATGTCCTTCTTGTCCTGGGGACCCCAGAGCTGGATGCAGCACTGCAGGTGGGGTCTCACAAAAGCAGAGTAGAGGGGCAGAATCCCCTCCCTTGACCTGCTTGTCACACTTCTTTTGATGCAGCCCAAGACATGGTTGGCTATATCTATCTATCTGTATAAATATATATATTTATACCTTAAGATACCTGACTTCCTTTGAGAATCTAGTGTTCCTGCTTTTCACAAGATCAAGGTCTGTAAGAATGTCAGAAGAACAGATGAAAAATCACATGCCTTGCTAGAATAAATATTATACTACATGATATTATACTATACTAATTCATCATAAACTGCCAGAAAAGTGACAGTTTCAGATTGTAGAAACAATATCTTTGTCTTCTAATTTTTTAAACTGAAGAACAGCTTGATATATAACTGGAAGCTGGAAGAAAGAGATTTAAGGCAACTTCTGCATTAGCTTTGTATGGGATGGAAATGTTCTGGCAAAAAAAGAATGATGTCTGATATTGTAACCTAATAGGAAATTTCTCATTTTGAATACTTTTAGCAACATTTGCAATTTCTGATAGGAATATGTTTGGTAGCAAACTTATCATCCCAACAGGGTATTTGTCAGTGTAAAGTCAAGAGTGTGACGATTTTTGACTGTTTGATTTTTTGTGTTATACAGAACTGTGTAAAAAAAAAAGATAAACTCATGTTAGACAGATGATCTGAGGGTTCTTCCTTTTACAGACACTTTGCAAGAGGGGCAATAGAATTTTTACTTGTATGTTGAGGGGAGTCACTCAAGAAAATTTACTTACTAGCCTTATAAAATGCACAATTTAGTGTTAAGGTCAGCCCTACATAAAGATACTAAAAGGATTCCTTTAGTTAGGTTCTGGTTCCCCAGAATGACTCAAACTGGTCATGAGAATTTATCTTTCTGTGCTACCATTCATTGGCTCAGTCAAGCTGCTTAGATGAGTACTAGTGGAAATTTATAGGTTTGTTTAACTCACCGGTATTACAGACTTTCTCTTCTGTGCAGCCTACAGAAGAACTACTTCCTTTGATCTCCTGATCCCCCTTTCAATTCCTTGAAGGGACAGGATGGATGGTTGTCCAAATAGCACTGTTACCTTTGCAGAAAATTATTTCTCTTCCTTTGACTACAAAGGTACTTTCTTTGAAACGTAATCTGTTTTGCTTTGGTGCTTGTAACATCTCTAGACCAATCAAAGGATAAAATAAAAAAAAAAAAAGAAAAGAAATATCTGATAAAGTTGGGTATAAATTTCTGGTTAAGATTTTAATGAGAAAGTTGAAGTTTGGATTGATTGAAGTTTTATGAATTACTGATGAACTGTTAGTTAAAATCATCTTTTAATTGCCTTTCAGAAGTTGAATTCTGTCTTTTTAATACAGCAGTGCCATTTCCCTATCTTCACATATTTTTGTCTCAGTTTTTATCTGAGTACAAAGCATTAGGTTTTTGTTAAAATAAACTTAATTTTTTCAAATTACCTAAGAAAATGTTTATTTAAAGCTTAATATTCTGCTTAAATAGGTTAATCTAAAATTAAAAAACCTACAACTCTGATTAGTCAATTAAATTAACATTACAAAAATCTGTTACCAACGCAGTTCCAGCTGCTATTCAGTAATAAGTGCATTTTTAACTATCAGTTAGTTATGGAAAAAAAAAAAAGTTTCTAAATGAAACTTTTCTTTTCCCAGAAAATAAGAAAAATCTGAAAGATCAAGATATTATTTTCTTAATTAATCATGTTAAAATATGTAAAGATCAAATGATTTGACAGAAACCTTGCAAGGTAAGTGATTATGACTTTAAGCGAAAAAAACCCCACCAAATCCCATACCCAAACACTTTCACTTTAATAGATGTAATTTAAAATGTCAGATTCAAGTATGTATGCATAATGCAAGTTCATTAAAGCATGTATATGCTCAAGTTTGGTCCAAATGTTGGTAAAATTTATTCTCAAATTTTAAATTAGATTATATTTATTCAAGGATTTCTGTAAATCTCTTTATTAATCACACAGCTTCCTGGAATGGGTAGATTTCATGATTCAGAGTATGGGCACAGAATATATGAAGTTCAGTTTTTCTCTAGTGACTTGTTTGTATCTGTTGTGTTTTCATCAACTTCAGCAGTATTCGTACTGATTTTGACCGCTTTATCCCTGAGAAAGATCAAAACAGGTTGAGAATTTCAAGGCCATTCACACTGGAGAGATGTGTGAGAATATTTATTTATATTCTCTAAATCTCCATTTTCCTATAAGATGTTACAGACTCAGTTATGATCTATAAGTCACAACCATAGTTTCTAATGTGTTCTCAAACCCAGAAAACTTTTTTTTATGTAATGCTGATTACTGGAAGATATATCCACCTTCAGCTCCTGCTCTGTCTCTTTCTGGCCAGCATGGGTTAGGTGGACATACCCTGAACAACCTCTGGAACGGGGACAGGGTGCTGGGCTTTGTGTGAGTGAGGAGACCCGTCCTTTTCCTGACCATAAAAATCTCCACTTATGACTCACCTGGAGCCATTTTTCATGAAAGCAATAAAAATTTACTTCCAGCATCAAACCAATAGCAGAACAACAAAGGTTTATGAAGACACAGCTAGGAGATATGGTGGGAAGGGGACAGAAGAAAATTAAGAGAACTAAGAATGCTTAATCTAATTATCCTAAGATCAAATCCAAAAGTTTTATCTTCCCCTCTTTGTTTCTGTCTGATGCGTTGTCAACATTTGCTTTGCTCCCATGGCCAGCAACAGGTTCTCTTGCCCATTCTGTGTGCAACTTGAATTGCTATAACAGGAAACAGGCTTTTCTTGGCAAAGTGCTCTCATTTTTATGTTCAATCCTTTTCTTAAATCTCCCTGGGGTTCCATTTGGATTAAAATCCTCCTTCCTCCCACCAAACATTATTGATCCTTAATTTATTTAGGAGGCAGTTTCAGCACTCCTTCTTCCAGGTATTGACTGCCCTTACTGCCTCGGAAATGATAATGGCCCTTCAGAAAAATAGGTGCTATCTCTCGCACTTGAGTAGACATTAGAAAAATATTAACAGCTCTCCCCTACTTGGGCGGACAATGAGTAAATCTCTTTGTGAAGTTTTTTCTATACACTGAGCCTTATATTTCATATAAACATGTAAACTCCTAATCATACATCAAGGGAATTGATGCTGGTAGCTCATTAGTGGGTGCTGGTTGAGAGAGAACCAAAAGCAAAAAGATAGAAGTAGGTCTTAGTAAAGTTGACTAAACAATTTGCTTAAGGAAAAAACAAATCAGGTCTCTCAGTTCTTTACATCAGGACCTGTACAAAACCTATGCGCAATTACAACATTAGCATTAACTGTCTGAAGTATCTTCTCATCAGACTCTGCCTCCTGAAGTTACAAAGCGCAAGTCCCTTATCCTGCAGAAGAGTTCCTCGGTTAACTGTTATACCTACAGGCTTTGCATATCTGCCAGAGACAATAATTGCATCCTGCCATGTTTATGAAAGACTGTCTCTCATATATCACCTGTTAGAATGCTTGTCACCTGTTTAATTACACCTCTAAACCCAGAAATACTCCTTAAAACAACTTCAAAGAATGCTCAGGAACCTTCTGTGGCATCACAGTTGACAGCAACTGACTGTCTAGCTTTACTACCCTGAAAACATTTAAAAGAGAGGAAATGTGCGTTCAGCGCCTGTTGGACAGAGGAAAACTTACACTTGAAAAATAACGATTCTGCAGAATGATCTGTCCACATTCTTATATACTCCTTGTTCCACATCAGTGTCTGAGATCTCATAATGCCTGTTAGTGAACTAAACCCCACACTGTGTCAGTGATACAGGAAAGTGTCCATGTTCCCTGGCTTTACACATGAAGAAACGATTGAGAAGAAGAGAACCTAGAAGCACCCTCACTCCATGGCATGCAGTAAGGATTTGGATGTCCCTGAACAGTATCACAATGTATTGGCCATCTCCTCTTCCAACTCCTCTGTATTTACACACATGGCTGGGACAACAGACACCCTGACCTTTAAAAAAATCCCTCATGAAAATTCCCTTGGTGTTTTCATTTTACCTTAAATGAAAGGCAAATACTCTCTGTGACAAACTTTGCTGGGTAATTACATTTGCTACAAAAAATGTTTGTTCTCAGCTATTGTTCCATGTGTTTATTAAAATAAATCAGGGCTAATGCCATCATCTCTCAGAGTGAATTCATCTCCTGGCAAAGGATTTCATTTCTAACCTAGACTATCACTAAGCAAGGATGTGGACTTCAACGCATAAAAGCAATATGGATGGACTCTCTGACACTAAAACTTATCATTAAGGTAATAGGTATCATGCCCCATTACTTTTAATGGATTGATTAATAACAATTATTGCAGCCTTTTCATAATAATTTTGGAAAGTAATAAATGCGCTAATATTTGGCTTGCAAAAGTGAAGCATTCATTTCTAATTGTTACTGTTTCCTGATCAAGTACTTGGCAGAAGCAACTGTCCTCCTTTAACCCAGACATCCTTCGACTGGAATCCAGTGATTAGCTAGATTAGACTGTCACTTTCCTGAATCAGCCATCTTGTGATTGCCCCTGCATGAAAGGAAAAGGGAGCCTGCATGCTTAAGTGATATAAAATTGGAAGTCTAAATTCTCCAAACTTCTGTGCTATGGAGTCCAACTATCTTCCCCCTACAAACTGCCCAAAACTGCTCTCTAAGAGGAAGAAATTGATTATTTGTTATATGTATGGTGCCACCTTCTCTACGTACATCTGCAGAAATGTCTTACCCTGCAGCAGAAAGAAAATTGGACATAAAAAGGAAAACTTTATTATTTTTTTTCTTCTTTTCCCCATGTCTTTCTGTGTATTCATTGCAGATATAGGTCAATACCTGAAATAACTCTTGTTACTGATTTCAGATCACCCATGTTTGATTTGTTGGAGTGAGTCCAGAGGAGGCCATGGAGATGATCTAAGGGCTGGAGCACCTCTGCTATGGAGACAGGCTGAGAGAGTTGGGGTTGTTCAGCCTGGAGAAGAGAAGGCTGCAGGGAGACCTTAGAGCCCCTTCCAGTCCCTAAAGGGAATCCGGGAAAGCTGGAGAGGGGCTGGTGACAAGGGCAGGGAGGGACAGGACAAGGGGAATGGCCTGAAGCTGCAGGAGGGGAGATGGAGATGAGATCTGAGGCAGAAACCCTTCCCTGTGAGGGTGCTGAGGCCCTGGCCCAGGGTGCCCAGAGAAGCTGTGGCTGCCCCTGGCTCCCTGGCAGTGTTCAAGGCCAGGTTGGATGGGGCTTTGGACAACCTGGGCTAGTGGAGGGTGTCTGTGCTCATTGGAACTGGATGGGCTTTGAGGTCCCTTCCAACCCAAACCAGTCTGGGGTTCTATAATTCTATGATTCTATGATTCAGTTGCCCCACTAAAAATTTTGATGCATGCTGACACACCCATCTCAATGATTGAGAAGTTAGGGCTTATAGTTATATTCTGAATTTGGTAAGTCAAACATGAAAGCATCAGACAGAAATCCCACACATCTTTGCAAAAATGTACAAGAAGAAAAAGCCTACGGTGCTGCAGCTTCTGGTCAATCTAGCTCATCTTCCCAATTAACGACCAATATTACATACCCAGAAAAAATAATACAGCAAAGAAACCAAATCCTTGGAGTCTGATATTTTGCCATTATGTAAGAAAAGATACCTAATTCAAAGAGCTTTAAGTCATGGTCAGCATCATTTTGAGGTAGAGCAGGAGCAGAATTCAAGACCACACAAAATGAGAGAGAAAGGGTATTGACCGTGTTTTTCAGCCCTGGCATTAGAGCCTTTCAAACAATACCGAGGGTTTCACTATTGTGATTTAACAGCTCTGGTTTGTATCTTTTTCCAAGGGAATAAAGCTGCTGAGCTCATGCTCGGTCTGGAGAAGCAGTACATTGATCCCATTCCCAACCCCAGCCCTCACGCTGTCTGGGCTGGGAGATGTGCTGCCAGCAAAGCTGTGACTTGCACAACTCCCAGAATCATAAAATATCCTCAAACTTCCACTAAATCAAAGATGCTCTGGGAGCCAAGATGATAGAGGAAGAGCACTGAGTAAAACCAACAGGCTCCAGATATGATTTATTGGTTTAGAAAAGAAAAAGCCATAACCTTGAAAGAAAGGGGTGAGTGCAAGTAGAAGGAGCAACCTGCAAACTTCTACAGTGCTCAGACCCAGGCAGGAACAGTCACATGTGAATCTCTCCATCTATGGCATCACAGAGGGAAAAGCATACCTGAAGGTATGACAGACCAGCACCCAGGACCTGCAGAATAATTCAAAAATCTCACTATGAAATGATTAGTCACAGTTTGAGTCCCAGGACACATAAGACAAGATGAACAACAAGAGAGGGAAGTGCCGAGCTGCGCAAACTCCAGAAGTGATTACACACGGGAGGAAAATGAGAAAGGGAGATGCTGCCGGGGCTTAGGCAAAATGAGAATGCTACAAAGGAACAAAGCAGCCTTCCCGTAACCTCTGTTCCCAGATTCCTTACTTCTAACATTAAAAAGCGTTTCAGTGCTAACAGGGTGAGGACCCAACATATGTGAGAAAATTTGGGACCGTAATGACATACGGTCATACATGATTTTAAGGTAAAATTTTTGGAAATTATCTGTTTTATAGAAATGCAGCTTTAAGGCACTGACAACCAGAAAACTCAAAATAAGACTTGTAAGCTATAGTTTGTGTAGCTAGAGCTTTAAGTTTACAGCTACAGGCTACTATTTTGCTCTTGAACATATGATTTAATCCCAGATCTTAAAGCTTAAAGCTAAATGGGCTTTCCCACTGGAATTAGATGCTTGTGTAACTTTGAACATATAGGTCTTTGTTTTTTAACTGTAAATTGGAGAATAAAGGTGATGTCTTATGCCACATAAATTGTGAGGATAACTGTAATAAAGGTTATAAATAAAATCATGTAATACAACAGTGGATTCCAAGTAAACCTTGAAAAACTTATTTTACAAACTCTCCATTGTATTTCCAGCAGAAGCAAACATTATTCTTCAGACTCCAGGTAAGATACTGAATTTCGAAAATGAAAACCCAGTATGCAGTACCACGCTGAGCAAAGAGCCTATCTGGACTGCAGCGCGCAGAAGTGACTTAAGAAGAACATACAGTACAGTCGATGATAAAATGTTTGTTGTTACCTCCCTGGAAGTTGTAGAAAATCAATATACCCATCAGTACCAGGCCCACCGGTTCTAACAGGCTCAGCCTTGCTGCAGGCTTTGATTTCTTACGTTCAGTCTGCATCCAGAGTAGGGAGGGAAGCGCTGTGCGTGTGTCGGTGCCTGTGTGTGTGCCTGTGAGTGAGAGAGAGATGTGCAGCGAGCTGGAAACCAATTAAACTGTAGTGTTAGATAGGTGACGAAAAGGGCTCTATAAAAGCAGGATGGTGCCAGAAGCCAGATTTAATATAGCACCTGGCATACAGTGAATAATAATAACATTAAAAATGTTCTGAACTAATTTATTTGTAGGGAGAGTTGGAATAAAGAAAAAGCCAAGTTCAATCAAAATGTCAAGTTTGGGCAACAAACCTGGAGAAAATGCTGAAGGAATCTCACCTCTGATGCTTAAAAAATGCCCAATAGTATAAAAGAGAAGTTAACAATTGAAGACTTGTGGACTCCCAAATACTGACTGCCAAATCTCCATTAAAAATTACGCTAAAATGTTAAGTGATTGCAAAAGACTCTAATTAGGTGTGTGAGGGGGAGTATGAGTCGTTACAGTCACTTTGCCAAATCTCTTGAATTTATCGTCAGTATCCTCAAAAGACACTGATCCTCAAAAGACACTGATCCTCAAAAACCAGTGTGGCTTTTGGGCAACTGCAAGTGGAAATGTGGTCGGATTTGCCTAGACTTTCAGCCAACCCCACCACACTCTTTGGGCTGCTGCACATCCATTTCAGTTCCCCTATTTCCAGGCGAGAAGAGCTGCAATTCCTCCTGCCTCCTAGCTAGCAGTGTGGAAGGCGATAGAGAGAGTGGGAGAGAGTTTCAGCTAGAAAGTCAAATGGCCATGGTCCCTCTGCCTGAGAAATAACTTGAACTGTCTAACCTGGACGCCTGATCATCAATGTAGAGACATCAATGGAGACACCAATGGAGAGTCATCTCCAGAGGTTGACTGAGGTTATAGGAAAACCAATTCATCTTGTTTGCCGTATTCTCTCTCTGTCCTTTATGCACCTTCTAGTCTCTTAGTTTGTTCCAGTCTTCATCTCCGCTTCCCCAGTTGTAGCCCAGTCTGACTTTGACACCAGGAGAGCTGCAGCACCATTCTTGGAGATCGTCTTTGCCTCCCAGACTACCACACCTATCAGATGTATAGCTGGGTCAGGCACATCTCCCACTTAATTTTCTAAAGGATAAATAAAACAAGTCTCTCTCTATTTCCCCAGCCTTACAGGATGAGGAGAAGGGAGAAAGAAAGCTTTCCTCAGCATGTTCAGTCCTCACACTTACCCACAGCTGTTGGAAACAGTCAGGATGCTCAGGGAAAGAATTCAGAAACATCTTTCAGCCCTGAGCTTGCCCCTGGCGAAAAGCTGAATAAAAAACTGAACCAACATTGTATCCCTAAATAAGATAATTTCAGGTCCTTTAAAAAAACCAACCCCCCCCCCCNGGCCCTAAAAAAACCCCCCCCCCCCCCAACCCCCACCCCTCCCAAACCACTAAAAAAACCAAGCAAAAAGCTAAACATCCCCTTAAACGTATGCACAGCCACACATCCACACTTCCATGCTTGGGCAGTACATGCAGAGCTGTGTACACTAGGGAATGGAAATAATCTTCTTTGGGAGTTACCGGACTGAACATTTCTGCCATTAGAATGGTTATTTGGAAGCAAAACCACATATACACACATGTGCACACTAAAAATAAGGCAAGAAGGGGATCTTTGTACAGGGAAGAAATGGAGCTGTAACTAAACCAGTTGGAGACTGTTATTGTATAGCCAGACTAATTAGCACCATTTTGAATGTTTGAATAAAGAAATAGTTAGGAAAAGATAAGTCAGCATCCTTATTAGCATTCTGCACTGAGTAGCAAAGACATTTGCATTTCATTGACACCGGTCATTTTGAAAGACGAGGAAGAAGATAAAAGCTGATTGCTCTGTACCTCCAATTTTACCTGTTGCAATCTCATTAATTTCTGCAGGACTGCACTGTCAAAGAAATAGAGTTAAACACTGAATTAAGCTCAAAGATATTGGCAAAATCAGATGAAATTGTACACAATGTTGAAGTGTCCCCCTCTTTAGTTTCTTTCATAAATATCAACAAATGTTTGAGGTTTTTTATTTGGAAGCTTGCTTTCTTTCTTTGTTGTAGCTTCTGTGTGCACAGACCTGACAGTGTCAGTGCCTGATGCTGGTTTGAAATCAAAGCTCCACTGATTTTTATTGGTTCTGTTCTACTATTGATACCTGTTACCTGCTGTGCAAGGTAAATCACCATCGCTGAAATCAGACAGAAAAAAAATAATCCCTCAAACCCAGAGAATTTAAAATGTGAATCTGGCCTGTGTTATTCTAGTATTAGTGACATGAGAAGTAGTTGTCCAAGTTTAAATGTGGAGCACTTGCAATCAATAGAGGTGTTTCAAATTTGTGCCCGCATGAGAGCAGCATTGCTTTATGAGATGCTTTGAGCAAGTGCAGAGGCTTACAGAATAGCCATATTCGTAGGGGTTTATGTGGTTTCGCTGGATGAGCGTCAGCATAAGACTGAACAGGAGCAATTAAAAGTGGCACTGGCAGGTTGTAACCGTGAAACACCTTTGGAGGTTCTTGTCTTTTTGGAATATCTTACTCATAATGTTCCCATTGGGATATCCATTTAGATACCCTAAAATGACAAATCTTTAAAAGCATAAACTGTCCCATTTCACTCCCACAGATCTGCACGCTGAATAGCTAACTGTCATATTCCCTTGAATCTCTGAGCCTTCATGGACAAATATAGGAAGACAGAAAAAACCATTCCTTCTAACTGTAATGGAGATCCAGTTGGTAGCTCACCATTCAGCAATAACAATTCCATTCTGCATCTCTCAGCAAGAAAGACAGGACACAATAGGATTTCACCAAATTTATTATAATGGTAGAATAATTGGAATAAGTCTACCAGAACACCTGAAGGGACTGATGGAGTATAAATACCATTTCCATTAGGAAGTAGCTATGAGTCAAGCTCACCTGCCAGCCAAAAAGCTCTCACATCTGCCTAAGATTTAGCTATGCTTGGTATCTCTTTTTCAATTTTTCTGACAGTCAGTATTATTTCTCCTTGCATGACATACAGGTTTTCTTTTTCTTTTTTTTCTTTTTTTTCTTTTTTTTTTCTCTCTTTTAAATGAGTATCTAGGCTATTATTTATGCATGGTAGGGAATAATGCAGTCACCTGTCTGTGGAAATAAAAGCACAATTCATGTAATTTGACTGGTCATTATTTCAATATGGTTCATATAGACTGCTATAACAGGCTGCCAAATTGCTGTTCCTTCATCAGCCCCATTTTGCATAAAGAGTAACACTGGAAAATAATTCAATGGGGCTTCTCTTTAGCTATAAAACATTTTCAAGCCAGTCTTCCCTTCCTCTCTCTAACACATAAATAGGTAATTTAACAAAATACCACAGAGCACAACAGAATAGAATAGGGGAGAACTAATTTTGAAAAGTTCCTTTTGAGAACTTCTCAATGCTAAGGCACTGTAAAGATCCAATGCACAGAAGGCGTTGAAATATTGTCTGGATAGTTAAATACAAACCCCAAGGTCTCAAGAACTCATTGATGACTGAAAACTTCCTGAGTGACAAAACAAAATGGCCAAACCAAACCAAACCAGAAAAGGAGCTGCTGCATTCTGTTGGTGAAACATCAGTGGATGAAAATGGAGACGACTGTTTGGAATAACTCTTAAATCTTCTCTAGGTCCCTGTGCTCCAGGAGACCCTCCTATCCTGCAGGAAAAACTGAGTTCTTTATTCCCAAATGTATCACTGTATTCCAAATATATCAGAATATAATCTGTTGAATTTTGACCATTTTTCCAGGCATCTCAGATCATGCCAACTTTATTTATATCTCAGCAATCTGTCTGCTGTACTGTGATTTGACAAGATATAGGTCATTGGATATAGGACTGGAATCCATGAGAAACAATTTCTTTAATGACATCTTCCTATTAAGAACTTAATTTGAGATGTCTGTTATAAAGTTATTAATCCACCTAATGTTCTTTGTTCATTCTATGTATGGAAAGTTTCTTTTATTCAAATGTCAGACAGTCATATGTCAAATGCTTTAGAGAAAACCAAAGTTGCTCTATCACAAACACCTTTTCAGCTAGACCTGAAATTCTGTCAAATAAAACATGCTCTTGTTTTACAAAAACTTCTTTCTTTGAAGCTATGCTGACATTAATCTCATGTTTTTTTTCTTCTAGCCCTTTGCTGCTGGAGTCTTCTTCCATATTTTACTAGTTACATTGCTTTATCTAGAATAAATCAACTGATTGATGCAATATATTTCCCCACTTAATTCATTTTAGGTGTTTTCAATACTGAAATTAGTAATCTTCCAAACTTCGGAATCCAAACTTGGTTACTAACAAACATTCATGATTCAGAGGGTCCCTTGGCTGACTGATATAAGTTACCTTGATTTGCTTACCTAGTAGGGTTTGCAAGTTTTCTATTCCATCTACAAGACCCGAGAAAACTCGATCATCTCTTGCAGCAGGGATAAACAGCTTGGAGCTCACACACGACAAAGGAACAGCAGCCCGTTTTTCTTCCTCACACTATTTAGGGTGGTATCAGCGTATACCTCTGTCATTAATGAGCAGCTCTCCACTCTAGCTACATAAGCAGTGACATCTGTTTTCCCACTTCCACCTCTCAAGGTACGCCCGGACAGATAGACTACCCCTTGCCAAACAGCCCGTCTCTGCACTTGCCATCATCACTTGCAGTCCATTTGTGTTTGACATGAGCTGCTGCCTCACCTTCTGCATCAGCAGTTGTCTCCTCTTTACTTTCTAAACAAGCCAAGCAGTCCTCCTCTTCCTATTATTCCCAGACTTTGGGGAAGGTAAATCTCTTTTGAAGATGTCCTGTTTCTTAGGTTTTTAATGCTAATGCCTGTTGTAGTTCACAGCTTCCTTTGATTTCATTTGTAGCATTCCCACCTTTTTTGTTGGCCACAAATTCTTTGCACAAAACAAGTTTGAGCAGGCAATAACCATGGGCTACTTTCAGAGTTGCTGTATTTTAAATTAGTGATTAACTTTTTATTGAGAATATAAAAATTATCCCTTGCTACAGGACTTCACTGTATTTCTGACGTTTTGAGAATTAAGTGCCTTTTGTTGCAATGTCTAATTAGTATTCCTCAGCTAAAATTGCTCGATGTAACACAATTTTTAATGTAGTTCAGGTCATTCTTTAGAGAGATTAGGTAGTCTGTAATAAATTCCTGCACAGCAATTTCATTACATACAACTTTAATGAATTAGTATTTGGAGTCCTGTAATTCTCAGTGGTCTCCAATTATGAGCATCTGATATTGACCCCAGCAATTCTCCTTGCATTCTGATTCTCCAGAATCACCAGCTCCATCACATTTCCATTCTGAGTACGGTGTTGGCAACAGTGCATACATACTTGTTCTTAGTAGGCAATTTGGGGTTTGACTTTGTCAGATGTAAAAGATTCCCAGCTCAGATTTCATGCCTGAATATTCAGACATTTTTAGCCTTCTCCCTCTTGTTTGTTGAAAGGTCTCTTGACTGTGAAAAGGCTTAGATGAAGGCCACCATATTCATACAACCTACTCTCCCATACCTGGCCCAATATTCCTTGGTCAAAACTATCTGTCTGGTGCCATTTAAACACTTTGTTTCAGAATCACCCTACTCTTTTCCTCCCTATACTGCAGGATAGTAGGTTTTCTGGGAAATTCATGGATAGCCTGGATATTTTTAACTTTTATCTTTCTACCCAGATTATTCAAGCTTTCCAGAATCTGAGGCACGACGCCAGATGCTGTGTCACTGATGCCAGTGGAGATGGAGCCAAAGGTAGCCTCATTTTTCAGTCCTAAAATCTTGCTGATCCCTGAGTTATGGTGTTTGCCTTCATTCCCAAAAGGGAACAAATTGACTTGATATCCTCCCAACTTTACACTAAGTCCTGTACACCTCTCTTAGCAGATGGACCTGAACGACAATTGCCAGTTATGGATACTCTGTTAGTCATATCTGCACTTTATTCTGCTTTCAGTTGGGCTGTTTTGCCTACATCAACCATTAAAAACCTCTCTGCCAAGAGCATATCCTTCATTAACACAACTGTGCCTTTGGAGGGGGAAACAGGCTGTGACTCACTTCAGCATCTGCTGACACCATAAGGAGATCTGAATGGATGGATGGGTGGGTGGATGGATGGACAAAGCTTTCTGAATTCACCTGCCAAACAGACAGAGGAGTCTTTCAGTTCCAGTGACAACTTCTGAACACGCCATCTCCCAGCTTTCATACCCTTTGTTGGCAGCTGAGTTGAGGACCTGACCCATCAATATGTCACATTCACACTGAAGTTTAGGGACAGAAGAAGAACAAGATTGTGGGGCTTCTGGCATTCGTAATTCTTGTGCTTCTAACATTTTCCTGACACCGCTCAATGGGAAGTTAAAAGAAATTACACGCCTTGTTCTCAGACTTTCTCTTCTCTAACCTCCCACAACAGTGTGGACCAGCATGTAGGACAAAAAGATAGTAGAAACTTGTGCAAAGCGTATGAATTTTTGCCATTATTAAAAGATACTATAATTATTAAAAGGCATTATGAAGAGGGTGGTGGTTAACAGCCGCTAGATAGGTGAAGTATGGCACTTTCTGCAAGCAGAAGAGTAGCACGCTTCAGCTCTAATCAACACGGAGCATCAAATTTCAGAGCATTACTGACAGCCAAACAAAACCACTTCCAGGTCGCAAAGTTTAATAGACTGAAAGAAAGACTGGACAACAATAAGACTACAAAAAATATGTAGACCTATAGTAGTTAATGCTAATAAGTTCTGAAAGGTTATTTAGCACCATGCTTCAGTTTTAATACAGACTTTGAAAAGTAGAGATTAGCAGAAGAAACAATGTAAATAACAGATTATTACACTTCTGCCTGATGTCAAATCCTTGTATCTTTTTTCTGGGATATCTAATGCCATGCACTGTAGGACACTGGATTCTGTACTGGACATCTCAGGTTTGAGCCTGTGTTGCCTTGCTAACTTGATAGCAAACGTTATCAGTTGCTTAAGAAACAGCACTGGCAGGCTTTAAAAGGGAATTTCTCTATAGCAGGCAAGGGAATTCCTTTAAAAGGGAATTTCTCTATAGTCTCTGCCTAGAAGATGCTGCCTTTTGGGGGACCAGGACTCAAACCAAGAAAGGTAGGGGTCAAATCACAGGTTTTTTTCAGAACGTCACAGGATAGCTGTAAAATCTGACAGATGTAGAAGTGGGAGGCAATACAAAAGGTTTAGAGACATGAAGGGAAAATTTGTCAAAAGTTAAAAATTTTGACTTGGATAGACACCCTTCTCAAAGCTATTTACAAATATCATTTAGACAACTGAGATAGTTGTATCACATATATCCCTGGGACTTTAACAGCAAGAGTTGCACAGCTAAGACTGTAGCTAAGACCTTTGTACTCCTGAAAATTTTAGTTAACCTGAGCCTGTCATCCCTGCAAGTGAATAATTATTAACTTATCGTTATGGACTTGCAGACTGAGGCAGAGCAGAGGAGATATTCCCCCCCCAAACTGCATGTCAAGTTTATTCCACCCTGCTTTCGTGAAGGTCTTTATTTATTTAACCTTGCCACCATTTTTCTTGCTTCTTCACCTGAATGCTATGAGCATGGAATAGTCACTCTTGTATTCGAACATGTACAATATGTTAAGAAATTCTCTAACAGAAAGCAGTAACTTGAATGACAATGAACACTTTTTCCACATCCTAATTCTTGGGGTTTGCTTTCCTCCTAAAATTTGGTGGTAACTGGATGATTGACATCCGTGGTGGTGGCATAAAACCCTTACATCTATGTTCAAAGATCCAGTGTTTCTAACTTAGCTAGATGGTACAGGTAGCATGGATAAACAGGCTCCATATCTTCCAATTATCTTTCAAATTAGTCAGAAAGTTGCATCTTTTCTTACTGAATTTGAAAAAGCTTGTTAAAATGAACAAAATTAGATATTAATTCTAACCCAAACAAGAGTAATTGTTTTCAATTATGTTAACAAATCTGTCCTGTACATTCTTTGCATCCGCTGAAGTGTTAGAGCTGAACTTCATTTCCCTTGAGTATAGGCTGTAGGAAACCAGTCGTGGGCTCTGCTGAAAGCCTTTTACATTATGTGCAGATTTTTTCTTTTTAAGAAACCCACAACATCCATGGGAAGTGAAAGAAATAGTGGTTGAAACTTCTGCATTTTGAGCAGCAAAGAAAAATGTCTCTAACAGCTGATACACTGGGCACATAATTCAAACTGTCCCTCATTACAGACCTAAATTTATCTTCCATCCCACACAGATTTCTACTCTATCACACTTTTTCGACTCAAAATTATTCACATCAGAAATGTAGGCTCATGAAATGCAGGGTAGCAAAAGTGTTATTTATGCTAAAGAAACCAATCCCAGTTCTTATTTAAGCTTTCTGACTGTGGGTTTATTGTGTCCTCCCTCCTGGGGGTAAGTCCCATATGGTATCTCACATTTGCACCCAAGCAGATTGCGAATGTGGTGTCTTTGCCTCTGAGAGCTTGAATTAATATACTAGGACTCAGTCATAAAGTACTATAAAGAGCTAGAGGCTTTATTGACTTTAAGCTCTCTGGATGCATTTTTGCCATGTGAATTATTTAAAGTCCTTTGCGAGCTTCCCTGGGGCCTTTTGAAAAGAAACTCACAATCGCCTTCAAATATGCTGTGGCCAGCCCTCCCTTAAAAAAAAATCTGCTTTCTCTAAACACCGTGAGTTCTGGCAGCATCTACCCACTCCTGTGAGGAAAGTGGAGTCCAATAGTCAAAATTTTCAGACCACTATACGGTTAGAAGTAATTCTACTCTAAATGACTGGCAATTTTATTTTTCCAAGATAATAGATAAAAAAAAATTTGCTAATAATTATAGTTCTTCTGACAGCCTGTCTTACTCCTATGCACAAGATTTATCTTCACGGGGAATATGACAAGCAACGTTATTTGAGAATTGCACATACATTGCATTATGCGGTCATACAAGTTCAAAAATACTTGGGTTTGGGTAATTTGCATTAAATCTATTTAATAAAGTCACCAGAAATTATTTCAGAATAATAATAAGATTTTCATTTCACAGTCTTTTTCAGGAATAATTTCTCCATTAAAATGAACTCAAAATTATATGGGGCACAGGAATTCATTATGAAAGAGTTCTGATAATAGAGTCTGATGATTACCCCAAACAATGCTTCTGGGGAACTTTGTTCCCAAAAGCTTTCAGTTGATGAATCCAAGAGTTCAGTCTTAATATTATCTGTAGGAAATACAGCAATAAAAAAAGCCCTAAATCACCACCAATATGCAGATGAATTATGGTTCTAATTCTTTTTTCCATAGCAGTGGAAGTTTGGGGTTTTTTTTTCTGTTCCTATAAACTGAAGCAACACCTATTTATTTATTTATTTATTTAGCGCTAATGGGGAAATCATGTTGTAACACATCAGCCAATTCAGGACACAGTGAAGAAGCATCACTACCCTGGTTTATCATCTTTTGTTCCTTCATCTCTCCTCTTCATCACCTGTGATGATATCAGCCCCCACTCAAGCCCAGATAGAACTTCTTCACCTGTCCACACAAGCTAGTTAGACCCTGAATAAACCATTTTATCAACTATGCCTGCCCCCTCTTCCATTGTCCTTTCTCTTTTTGAATTTCTGGCTCAGGCAGCGTTTGTCTAATGAGTTCATGCAAGCCTTACCAGGGAAAACCTGCCTTGACTTATATTTGTTATGCACCACTTGCAGTGACAGTCTCAATAAATAATAAGTATTGATAATAAGAACACCACCATTACCCAAGCACTTTTCTTGAGCTGACAACTGTGACACAAGCTGCTAACAACACAAGAAACCACTTTATTCACCAAACAATCTTGACATTAACTTCTCCAGCAATAAATAATTATCTAAATTATTTGTTAAATTGTCAAGTAGCAACCTGCATTTTCCTTTGCAGATCCCACTTACATGATGAAATTTCCATTTGCATCACATTATAATATTTAAATTGAAGTGTCTTGGATGCTTATAAGATACTACTCTTACCCTGAAGAAAAATCCTTACCCGATGCAATTTAAGATTTCTTTCTCCTTTGAGGTTAATATTAGATAGCACTAGATGGGAATCTAGCCTACAGTTTTAGTAGGGCTTGAACCCAACATTATAAGGAACCTGCCTATTGTGTCAGAATCAATAGATTTCTTTCTTCCCTGCAGAGAATTCTTGGTACAGAAAAGTACACTACCTAAAGTAACTGTAGGATAACGGTAATTTACTCTCATAAGGAAGGTGGATTTTTGAGATTCCTAGATTTCATGCAATTCTATTCTAGGGCTAAAGTTAAAATGCAAAGGTATCATCAGAAATTGAGAAGGAAGATCTCATTTCTTCCTAAATCGTGACAATCTGGTATTACTGTCTCCAGAGAATGAATTCAATGAAATCTGCCATGAGGACTTTTTTTTATACTATACATTAGCAGTATCTTACTTACTCATCTCTTGAATTCAGGTTCTGACTCAGGAAAGCAGGTAAGACTGATTCTTACTTTAATGTTGGAAATTTTGTGTCAATTGAAGACAAAACACCTGTAATGTTGCAGGTCTATATTTACTTCAAAAAGATCACTTATGGATTGTCAGAATATTTCTAATAATGTACTGATTCTCAAAACAGTCTTTTCAGTGTTCTGAAAATAACTTACAACTGTGAAGAAAAATCAAGTTCTCCTTTATACATTGACACAAATCAGCAGGTAGAAGATTTTGAAATCTTCCAATATTGTAGTTTCTTGGACCACTAAGATTGTCAGACACTGACTAAATAGGTATTAAGACAAAACAAACCACTGGGAAGACATTTATAGTTCTTATATTTTTCTGGCAGTTGAACTCTATATGCATCTGCCAGAATATACTGATTATTTTCTAATAATACATCTGTATCTGGGAAAACTGTGAGGGAAAAATCTCTCATTGAAAGTAAAAAAAAAAATAAATAAAAAAAATAAAAATTGCACTAGGAAGACTGGTTCAGAGATTATAAAGTCATAATACCAAAGTCTCCATGGGGATTCATCAGCCAGAAAAATAAATAAATGGGGGGGGGGGGGGGGAAAAAAGGCCATTTCCTACTCATGTCCTCAAGATCTGCCTTTTTTCTAAAAAACACCCCAGCCTCAGACAAACACAAATCAGCACTTCAGCATTTCCAGCTGAGGTCATCTTGAAGAACGGGGGTTTTTATCAGAAGTTTTCTGCTTCTCACTGTATCCCCTACTCCAAGGAGCTACCTAAGTAGGAACCCAGAAATCTTTTGCAAACTCTTTTTTTCCTCAAAAAATGACCAGAATGAGATTTACCAGTTACACTCAGAGGGGAATTATCTATCAAATAATGATTTGCACCTAAGTTAGAAAGCAACTTTCTTTGCTTCTCAACACCAAGTAGTAAGTACAGAACGTGTTTCAGACTGGTGGGAAAGGAAAGTAACATTGCTTCCCAACTTACAGACGGAAAATTCTCTAACTAGAATTTTTCTTTGCTGTTGTGTTCTCCTCTCTTCATGCCTAAACAAGACACAAGAACAATCTGATCCCTTCTTGTGTGTGAACAGTCATATCACTTTCTGTCAGCAGAAACAATAGATCATGCAACTACTTAGGTTTGTGTTTGCTTAAATTAAGGAAAGCAACTCCAGATATTTCAATAAATAATCATATCGGTTCAGTTTTTAAGTAAATAGTAAATCAGTTAATAAATTACATTACTTTAATCTTTTTTCCTCATGGCATCTTAATGAAATCAGGAGATTAAAAATCCTTTAAGGTTACAAAAGTCCGATTTAGGAAACAATGCATTCTGTAAGAACAAGTTCTAGGTACTGTCAGGATCATTTACACATTGAGCTTCTGTCCCAGCAGTGCAAATGGTGGTCTCTCATTCCCCTCCCTCTTACAGCATATAATTCACCTGTTTAACTCTTAAATAAAACTCATCTTTTACAAACTCTCTGCCTTCATTTAACTGTTCAATGAGCTTTCATTGGGCCTGCACAGTTTAATATTCTCATAAGTGGTGCAGTATGACTGAACCTGATGATAATTGCATATTAAATTGTGAATGTAACTTTAAATTGGAAAGGTACAAAAATAAGTGAACAGAAATTAAGAAACCATACTGATAAAGCTGAGGCTTGGATCTCTCAGTAAGAATTCACTATCAAGTCACACTGAAAATACCTATTGAACAGCATATAATCTCATTAACTAAAAGAGAAAATTACATGTAATTCTTATTCTCTGAAGGTATGAGTAATAATAAATCCTACTGACATACCAGTGCATGGGCCCAGGAGCTGGGATCTATTATAATCTACTTACCCTCTGAGAACCTAATTTCCACTTGAAATAATAATTAAAAAAAAAAAAAAAACCACCTTTAAATACATTGACCTCTAATACATTCAAAATGTTGGAATAAATCAAGTAGCAGAGTTAATAATTGACTCTTTACTAATGCGCTCTTATGAAAGAAAAGAATTCAATATGCTTAGCGCTATCCCTAATTTGAAGCTCTGTCTAATAGTCCATTCTTCATATTATTCATCCTGCCAATTTCCAAGGTAAACCTTTTTAAGCATTTGCAGGAGGGAACAAAGGTGAAAAAAGAGTAGAGTTGTAGCTACAGTACGGTGGTTGGAAAGTGGAGGTAATTCATTATTTTATGCCATATTTCCCACAGTAGATAAACAATATTTGTCATTTACCTTGCAACAGAAATACTGGAGCTTCATCGCAGCAAATGTTATCCCAAGACATCACATTTTAAATAGGCAAGACATAAAAAGATTGAAAGAAATCAAACTGCACTCTTCCCATTTTAAAGGATGAAGTATGTAATGTACAGAGAGAAGAAACTGGGTAAAAGTCGCACTAAAAACTTAAGACAAAGCAGAAAGTGGAGGCAATATGTTCCGGCTGTTAATCAAGTAGTCTAACTAAATAAGCATCCTCCTTCCCTCATCAGTTCAGCGGATGATTATCTGCATACTGAATATAAAGTGTGCATACACACATCCATTCTCTTTCTAAAGTTACATGAGCCATTGAAAAAAATAAAAAATCAAGCTTATCTATGAAGGAGGGAATTTTCAGCATAAATAATAAACAGTAAAAAAAATACCATGTTATATTTGTTTGATTATTTGTATCAAGATGAATGAGACAGAATATCTTGGGGAGGAAATTAACTTTTTATTAGACACATTATGAAGATTTTTCCCAAGATATTTAAGGAAGGAAGCGGTCATTTACATTGGTTCTGAACTGAGTTTCATGCCGAAGTGTTTTGAGATGCAGTACCTATGATATCCTTGTGAAATGCAGCACTGTAGCGAGTTACTTGGGCTGCTAGTTTCGACAAGAAAAACTTTTTTAACATGTAAATGTCAACAGAGGTTTTCATTGCAATGGTGTTTGACTGAACAGGAACACAACATATGCAAAGCTAATAATTATACGCTTCAGACATTATTTTTATATTAATTTTTTCCTTCTTTTTTATTTACATTTATTTTGTAGATGAAACAGATGGAAAAATACCTTTCCCCTTGGAACTGGAGATATTTAAGAAATTATTTACATTAAAAAATCTTCAAATTCAGAAACCACAGGATAACATTAAAATCTCTGTTACGTATCCATTCATTAAATAAAGGCATTAGTAAAACTCTTAACTGTGATCTTCCCAGTTATGATCTGCATTAATTGTATAGTTGCATCAAAAAACTTGATTATATTTGCAAAAGCATAGAAAGTCAAGAACAGGTGAAATGCTGTGTGACTGTCATTGACTGTCTGCATACATGTATTATAATTTTATCATGTAATTAATTAAAATCTTCTAGAAAGTATATTTCTTCCATATGAAATTGAAAGTATATGCACCATCTTGTCTTTTGTTTTTTGTCACATTAATTGTCATATAATTCTTTATAATGTAGCTCTTTTTGACTCTTACCAGGTATGAATAATACAAGTTCCTTGCTTAAATTCTGCAAGTAGGGGCAAAAATGTTTATGTCTAGGACTCTGGTTTTCGTTTTCTTTCACAGTAATTAGGTGTCTGTTGATCTGGTCAAAAGCTCTTCCATGGATATTATTTTGTTCAGCTTTGTTCAACTTGATCAACTTTCTTCTATTTGCTTGCCCACAATCAGATTGTGTGGCCCAACAGACCCAAAATGCAAATTTGAATGCTCAAATTATCAAACCCATCTAAATTACTCTGGAGCTACAGCAACTTCAAAGCTGAATATTTTGATCCCTAAATCACAGAAATGCTTTTAAAAAATGTGCTAGCAGAGCTTGGTTTCTCTCTGGCAAAATGTTACTTTACTGAGACTAGTAGCTATTGCTACAATAATCCCTTTATACTATTAGTTTTTAAGTAGTTGAAGCATTTTACCTTCTAGTTTGTTTTTAACCTCTTTAAAAGTCAATGCTTTCAGAGAATGAACAGACTGTATCATGAATTAAAGTATTTCTATTTCTAACCTGATCTAGGTATTATTTCCTAGATAAAGAGTTGCTCAGGCATGTACTGCATCTTTCTCTTCATTAACGTCACTTGTCACTCTGAATTAAGCATACCTGAAGACATATCAAATTGCTAGTAGATTCATGATCTATGACAAAGGATCACAACATGTTTTATACCAGCTGGGTAAACCTACAACTCTGATTCACTTGGAGTTAATTAATTGCATCTTTCCCTCACATATGCTGATATTTAAATCCATGTCTTTGGTGCTCATATTACAAGAGGACTCGTCACGTCAACGTGCTTTCAAGTTTAAGTCTCCCTGCATTGAGCAAAACATGTGCACTGGTGCATGGACGTGCAGACAATGCTGGGAAGGTCTGGAGTGAGCATCGCCTAGAGAAAGCATGGAAGTGTGAGACAGACCTGTGGTCTTTTCTTTTGCAAGAGTATTGACAGGCGTCAGCACTCAAACCCAGATGCCAAGCATCCAGAAGTCAAATGAAATGATTAATCATGAAACAGAGGCATACTCAACAGGACCTGACCTGATGATACCACAGAGTATAACCTTCAGGATGGACAAGGTGATCAGGTTTGTGAGTTTGTGGGCTTCAAATTCATGACTGCTGATGTCCTCTAATAGGTTAATGGGACAAAAGAGAGTGGGCACTAAGGTGGCAGTGTTTGTCTTCCTGCAACTGTTGTGTAACCTTGCAGGCATTTCTGCAAGCTGTGGTAAGGTTATACATTTAGCAGTAGGAAATGGGAAGGGATGAGTAGGTCCCATACCTTTGCTGCTCGGAGTGCCTGTCTATCTGGGTAAGCTATGTTAAAATGGGCCCCCAGAAACCCAATATGAAGGAGCAGGTAAATACTTTCTTCATGTTTTCAAAGGTTTTGACTTCCTGGAGCCTCATCTGGAAAATAAAGGTGGTCCCAAGCCTCCTTTTTGTGCAATGCACAGAGTCATGGGTTAGCCTTCAGTTACTCATTCACATAAAGTTACTCATTTAAGTAAAGAACATAGTTCTTTGCACCCAGGCATTAATTCCCATTGCCAAGCTGAGAATGTCTGTTCGAAAAAATGACAGTTGTGAAAAGGGATTTTCAAAAAGGCATTAATTTCAGGTGATTTCACACTCATTTGACTATTTCACGTTAAAATCTAGCAAAGATTCCAGTTCATTAGAATGTTTAACACAGTGTGCAGAGAGCTTTGCATTGTACCTGCCTCTTGAAACATTTTCTTCCTGCCACACATCCTAAATCTCTGTTGTCATTTAACTGCAGCCAGCAACTAAGCACCACACAGCCGCTCGCCCACACCCCATCAGCGTGATGGGGGAGAGAATCGGAAGGGTAAAGAGCCAGATACAACAGTTACCGTCAGTTAAAACAGTTACAACACATTAGTATCTTTCAAGGAAAGACTGATGTTTGGAAATATAAACTGTCAGAAGTCTAAATTCAGTGATCTAGAAACAGTTTGCTAATTACTTATACAAAGGAAATCAAGTCACTCTTCATAAATCAGCAGCAACTGGGAACTGAAATTCAGCAGCAGATAATCAGTTACATTCTCTGTTTAGAATGACAACACAACACTTTTTATGAAATGCTACCATAGACTTATGAGCATTGGTAAATATTTGAAAGCTACTTCAGCTTGTATTTAGAGCCGTAGCCACACTTTTCCCCTATTAGTGTGTGCATAATATGCTACAGCTACTATTTCACATTTATCCTTGCAGTACAACAGTAAACGTTTGTTATTACATATGTTATCGTTTTGTAATTCACATGCAGACTTGTATCCTGTTACTTTTTAGGAGTTTCCATAATAACACCCATTTGTTCTGCCTGGGTTGCTATATATTTCAGCACGGTCATATGTGTCATAGATTTTTCTCCCAGAGTCATTCAGAAGGTGCCTAGCCAAGGGAGACCAGCCCAACCACACTGAGCAAACTAGAGAAGGTTGGATCCATTTTTTATTTTTTTTTATTCCCCTTTGAACTTTTTATTCCTCTGTTGATTCTTCCCAACCAACAGGACCCGTCATGAAAGCAGCAACTCAATGATGTTTCCAGAACAGCACTCCTTCCTTCCCTCTTGAAAAGAGGTCCACAGTAGTCTCTATGTAACTGCAGGATAACAGAATTTCTGCAATGAGCAGAGGATTGCTAAAAAGATACAAGGTACATTCATACATACATATAAGGTACATTCAGAGCCTTACAGAAAAGAGAGTAGACTTTCTGCCCTAAAAGCTCGTCTGAAAAGACTCTGCTGTAAACAGCTACAATGTCAAGATCCAGAAGCTGAAGTTGGAAGTTAACACAAGACAGACAGGCAATAGAAGACAGTGAAAACATGCAGCTGTAAAAAAATGTAAGAAACAGCACAACAAGTGACAGCACTAGGATGCAAGAACATGAGAACCAAGACTGCCTTACAACAAATCAGAAAGTCTCCTAAGACTCATCTCAGTGGGGCACTGGGACATCAATGGGGGACATGTAAGTCCAAAATCCAGAAAAATCTCTCTCAGACAAGAGCTGCAATGATCACCTTCAGAATTAAGTGAAACTTGTTTGCCTTTGTTCACTGGTATTGGGCATAATTTATAAATGAGCAAAACTCTGGAACTTTTGTGATGGACAACACAACACAAGGAGCAAGGCACAAAACGTTAGGAATATTAGTCTGCTTTAGATGCTTTGAGTCAGTCAAACTATGCAAATCAGCTATCAGCTTGATTTAACTGTTATTGCTGCTTTTTACCAACATAGTAAAACAGCTGGAGTATATTGATGAATCTAGCCCATTTCTTACATATTTTACAACCATCATCTAGTCCATCTGCCTGCATAGATAGAGGGATTTTTTTTATGCACTGGGTACTTTCTCAGTCTTTAGTTGATTTTTAGACTGCTTTCATAGTCCAATAAGTATCCAACCCAGGAGATGTATTTTGCCCTTCCCTGCATATATATTTCAGTGTGTTTGCATTTGTCATTTGCTAAATGCATTATGACACACCATGGCTTCGATTCCCTAAAGAACTCCTCAGATGATACAGTGATTTGGAAAGCAGCTGATGAAGGCACTGGGCTTATTAAGTTCCTAGTAAAAGCTAAATCCATACGCTTCAGCAAGGTAACAGCAGATGTTAAAATGTGTTATTGCTACTGGATAAGTACAGTTTGCAAAAATAATTTCCAGTAACAGGCTTCCAGTTTTCAATTGCCAGCACATTTATTCTGGTTATAAAATAGATACAGAATGCTTTGTAGAAATACACCCAGTAACTGTGCAGCCATTCCAGAGTGCCTTGATCACTGTGTTACCATCAGGATGAATTTCTGCTTAGTCCAGCTGCCAGACCCTCTTGAGACTATCTGAAGTACAATGAGGCATATCTTCATCTTAAATGAATCTGGTTTTAAATGAGGAGAGACCAGTGGGAACAATTCTGCTCCATGACCTAATTGCACGTTCCCATTCATAACTCCTACAGTTTAAGCCTATGCTACTGGCAATCAAATTCTGCTATCAAGTATGACTCCAGGGTGTATCCAAAGTGACTCCAAAATTAGTACTCAACTACTGCAAAACAGTTCTTGTCTTGGAGAATGAAATCTCAAATGCAGGCAAGGATTTACGTACCATCATACTCAATATCAGAACACCTAATTTTAGGGGACTTCACCTTCATTACCCACACAGGGAATCTATTCAGGCTGCCAATTGAGAGACTACTTTTGATACGTTCACCAAGGAGAGCTTAAAGAAGAGCAAGCAGGGCATTCTCAGCTATGTGGGAAAATACCTGCTCCAGCTTACTGTGAGACACTGAAGCACAGATAGGGTAGCACGCCATTTCACCAGTATTTCATTATCAAAGACTACAGGATACAGTGCGTTTATTTAGCAACTACTACAAATTAGCAGAGCTATAATTAAGTGAGGTACTTCAAATGTATTGCATCACCACAGGGGACTGCGGGTCCTTGTGTTGTTTCTTGATGTTATTAGGTCAGAACTTGCTTCCTTCTCATTTCTTCTTCATTTTCTTCTCTAATTATTAATTTCTTATAGACTCCTAGTTGCAACTGTGGAACAAATTTCTCTGTTGGAATAGAGGCACTTTCACATTCACCTTTGTTAACATTTATTTCTCACTTCTTGTGTTTATGACCATCGTATCACCTGCTCCTTTTTCTTGGATTGTTTGGTTGTTTTTTTCCCCTCTATTTCCAAAGTGCCATGCTCTGGCTATGTAACAGTGAGACAATACGAGTTATGCTTTATCATAGTGTAAACTATGTGCAAGCTTTTCTGCCTAGTTCTTCACCTGCCAGCTCTATGACTGGGTTACTTCAGGTGCTGCACTGGAAATAGGGTACCTTTAGATCTAACCACTCTCCAGGACTGAAGTATTCAAATCCAGGAAATTTTATCACTAGGCACCAACAGCACAAACTATTTAATAAAGGTAGGTCTTTGTGGTCTTTATTTCAATATCAGAGCAGCAGACATGCCTTTCTTTTAAAGAAAAAAAATAGAAGGAAATGGTGAGAAAAATATCATTTTAAGTAAAAGCTTAGTGAGTAGCTTGCAACTGTTGTATAGGGAATGGGGAGATTTCCCAGCCCTCTTCTTGAAGCTATTCCACCCCTCACGGAATAAGTAAAGTTCGAGTGAATGGCAGCTTTCCTCTTCAGTCTGCTGAGATATTCACCTATGGGGTTAAGATATCCACCTACTCTGCTCCAGAGAAACAAGAGCTCTCACCCTTAGGTGATGAACTGAACATATAGGTTCTCTGCTGGCCACTGACTCAGCCAACTAACCCCTGTGGTGACATGAATGAACGTGTAATTCATGGTCCTGATGGGGCTTAAATACATCCTGTTGAGTGAGATGCTCAGCAAAAACAAAGGATGAGAAGGAAGATAGTATCAGATACAGGTTTAGCAAAGAGAGGCTATATTCTCTGCAGCCAGTATTGAAATGGATTCACGAACATTAACCCAATATTTCTCTTTAAGCCACACTCTAACACAAAAGGCCAAATAATGCCAGCAGTAGCATTTTCTAAAGGGACAGTATCCCAGGGGGGTGATGTATGCATCTGTGTTGTTGATGACGTAAGAGCTTTGGTGGTCTGGTCATACCAAGAAGCAGAACTTCAGGTGCTTGGGGAAATAACATTGAAAACTAGAGTTTAAGAGCATCTGGGGTAAAGTGGCAGCTGAATGGAGGGGGATTAAAGATTGCAGTTTTGGTTTCAGATAGTCAAAACTGGAGGTGGGCTGGAGCTTATGAATGAAGGAAAGATAGCAGGAGGGAAAATAAATATATACTATTTATATATGCCTGTGACATTTAATAATTGAAAGAAATATAGCAAGTGAATTCCATCCATCTGTCCCACAAACCACCATTAGTCAGTTGATTTCTTATAAGTCTCGTATCAAAAGAGGGTATTGAGATTTTTTTTTCCCTCTTTTTTCACTTTGCCTTATGGATGGCACTAATGAATCACTATTTTTCCAACTATTCCCATTTGTTCTCCAAAGTTGCACTTCATACTTCTTAACTCCAGTTTTAATTATCTCTTAAGTAAGAGGCTTCACTATACGTGATTTATTGTACACAGGAATGAAAAAATAGACAAAGTCCATTACTTAATTCTTTCCCTCTTGCATTTTTCCTACACTGAATTACAAAGTGGAAGGTGAAAACTGGTAAGAATAGTCTCCCAGTACATATAAATTTGATGCCAGTCTTACAATTTCTTAATGTACAAACTGACTGTGGTTTTATGGAACAATAAGTTAAAATAGTAAATTAGCTGTTGTAATTGCTGATAACCAAAGTAATACATCGGTAGTCAATGTATATATGCAAATAACAAAAATACTATGTTATAGTAAGTCTCTCTCTCTCCTACTTTTAACCCAAAATTATTTCAAACCTGGAAATATGTATAATTATTGACTGTACATGCAATTCCAGGGCTGATATTTGGGTAAGTCACTGATTATCTTTTGCTCTCAATTAACTTTAAATTGAAACATAAAATACTAAAAACCAAACTCAGGAAAACAAGGAAAGGATCGATCTTGGCAATAAGTAAAATCTTATCTAGTTCTTAAAAATATAGTAAATGCATATTTCTGTCATGTGTTGATCCAGGCAGAGGAGATCATCTGATTATTTGACAAGAAAAGTATCTTTTCTCACCCATTTATCTGCAAATTATCACAGTTTAGCCACTTCATTAACACAGTGTTTTGAATATTTTACTAGAAATTTTCTCCAAGCTATTGCTACATCAAAATTAAAAACTTGTACTTGACCTAGAATGTCTTTTAGAAAGTCATTAATTTTCAACTCAAAGAAGATAAATGATAGTGTTGTTGTTGTAATGACTAATGACACTAATTGTTAAAATTGTGCATTCTACAGCTTCTTATACTTCTTTTTTTTTTTTTTTTTTTTTTTTTTTTTTTTTTTTTTTTGGTTTAAATNTTTTTCTTTTTTTTTTCTGATGGGCTAAAATGCGCTTTAGTTTCAGAAGTCTACTCTCCGTGTGGATGAATTTACATAGAACATCAGTAGGTCCTCTCTTAACCTTCATTTGGTAAGTTAAATACTTGAACGTTTTATTTTTTTATTAATTTATTACTGTTGGGCTGATTTTCCAGAACAACTATAGGGTGGGGGTTTTTTTCTGAACATTTTGAATTCAGCAATATTCAGTTTAATACTTTACCTATAAGAAATAATTCTTTTGTATTGCTAGTCAATATTGCCTTGATTTTACACACAGCATTGTATTTGCTAATTTAATGACCTCATCCTCTAAACCTTATTGCTTATCATACAGAGACAAGAAATGTTTTGTAAGAATATATGCCTTTCCTTTTACGCACTTACTCTATCATATCACAATTTGAAATATGTTTCCTGCAGTTTCAAAGTTCCCTAATGTAGAACAATAGAAAGATACACATAAATACTGAATTAAGGAAACAAATGGTGAGATTTAGCTCACAGACTAATGTGCTCAAAACTTAGCTTTGTGGTGGGGTTGGCAGATAAGATGCAGGATCTGGAAAAGACTCATGTCCCTTCAGACCAGTGGTTGGAGATCATACTGAACACTAGTGCCGCTGGGAACCTATGTGTGGACAACTGGATGAAGCCCGGAGCCAATGCAGTCAGTGGAATCGAGAAAGCTGCAGAGCTCACCAAGTACATCTATTGCAGGAGACCTGAATACCTGCATGGACTGTGTTGGTTAGATCTCCTACTCCTCTAACATGAGCTCAGACAGCCCAAACTGGCAGATGTGCTCACATTGGCACATTGGTTTAGGTGTCTGAATCTTGAAGCTGAACCCCATCTGAAATGGCTAAATTGTAATGATTTACAAATGACAGGGTAGGAGAAAGAGCTATTTCGCTGCTGCTTTACAATGGAAAATAAATAAGGAAAATGGTATTTGAAGTACTAGACATTAATGCAACAATTTTTTCCCTGCCTTGTAGTGTGTGCTGTTTTGTAACTTGAGGACCATGTTGTCCTTATTTTCCCTTTTGAAGCTACACAAAGCTTCTCAGCTAGCACTGCCTTATGCCTGTGTCAAGGAACTACTGTTTCAGATCTGGATGTCAGTATTTACGGTCCAAGCTAAAACTTGCAAGTCAACTTTCCTTTTTAAGTTTACTTTCTACATTTGTTGCACACAACTGGAACAGAGTTCTATGTGAAGCAGCACTGTTCTCTTTTAAATGGTAGAGCTATTGTTGTCAGAGTGAACTAAGGAAAGCTGAAAGTATTTGTCAGAGTAAATTGAGAAAAGCTGAAAGTATTTTGTGTTTTTAAACTATGTTTTAATGAAGACAATGTTGAAAATATGAAAATCTGGAGAGAAAAAAAAGATTGGATTTTACTATAGTTAACCAAATAAACTCAGTTTGAAATCTTATATTTTGCACTGTGGTATTTTTGTACCTGCTTGTCCCTCTAATTGTAGAAAAATAACCTTCAAATGTTTTTCTTCTATGCTCAGAAATCCATGAGTCCATGATCTGACAGACATCTGTTTCATTCAAACTCTGAACATTAAGTGACCACAAATGTGTAACTTGCCCTTCTGTGAGGTCCTTACCGGCTCATAGCAGGGCTGCACCTGATGGTAACTCATCAGGTTCAAACTTTCATGGAAGAGCATAAGCCTCAGTGAGCAAAACATTGATTTGGTGATAGTCAGAAAGTTGGAATGGTAAAATGTGTCAGGGCACAGAACTACTGATAGTTTGTTTCCAAGTCTATTGGTTTCAGCCAAGTGTATAATTACCCATGGACCACGAAACTAGTTTAAAAAAATCACTATTAGCCCCCCTGTTCAGCTCCATTTATCATCCCTGTAGTTTAAAATGCTGAAATCCTGAATGACATTCAGCACCATGACAGAAAGGAAATTTAACAAAATTACAGATCATGGGTGAAGAAGTGAAATCACATAGGAAACATATTCAAAACGTTTGTTCTACAGAAAGAGTGGTGTATGATTGTGTGTGAAAGACAGTTTAGGCATTTTCCTCAGTCCTCCCACAAATCCAGAGGGAAAGCAGGTTTGTAAAATGTGCCTAAGTTTCTGCAAATATGTGAGTGACTTTGAAAACAATACAGATATCCAAGCACTGCTGTGTTCCAGACACTTGGTAGGGTTCCATAAAGTAATGAAAAGTGGAGATGAAAGATCGTAAGAATCACAGTGCTCACAAACATCATCCATCTAGAATGAGTCACCATCATGATCACCAAACTGTAACAGCTGGCTACTTTTAAGTACAAGTGCTGCACTTCATATCCGAAGGTGGTTCATCAATGGAATATGCAAAAACTAAGATCTATTATACGTTATACAATCTGTCATGAGGAATGAGAACACCCTTTTGTGTGCTGGGTTGCATTGTATCGCTAGTACAACTGTTATTTTAAAGTTTGGTACCAGCTTCAACAAACAAGTAAAAGAATTGTTGTTACCTGCTTTGAAACTACACAACATGGAAGTTCCTGTCATGAATTGGAAAAAAAAAACCAAAAAACAAACAAACAACCAAAACAAAACCCAAAAACTTTCCAATAGGCAAGGCTTCTTATTGAAATTGGTTAAAATAAAAGAAGTAGTAATTTAAGTCTTGAAGCGTGTCAAATCTGTGTATAATCTTTGAAGAAGGTATGTTGAGATAAACCTATTAAAAATCAGATTGATTAATGTTGTGAACACACTAGATAATCTATTTGGTCTTCTTTTTATGCAGGAGTTCCAAGTAGACAGTCAATAATTAATAACTCTGAATAGTACAAGCTTCAGAGTCTATCCAATTCCAGCACCAGTCTTTATAAGTTATAGTTGAATGGTGGAATCTCTTTTAAAAAAGTCACTTGGTCTTGAATCAGAACATGGCCTGAGAGGATATTATTTTTTTCTTGGACAGTTCAAAAGCTGTGTTATACCCGCTCTGTGGCTTGTCCAGCTTCTGCTTTTAAGCTACTGGATATTAAGATGCTTCTGTTATTTCACAGACCCCTCCAGTATCAGATACTTTCTCATTTGTTCTATGTCTTATACAGCTAATTGCACTGATTTTATAAAACTCTCCAAGCTTTTGAGCACTTTCTGTATCTCTTTCATGAAATCTTCAAACCCGTACTTGTACAGTTACTACAAAATTTACAATTTCAGGTTATATTATCATAAAAGATATGGATAAAACTGGATTTATAACTACTCACTGGATGACTGAAATGGATAGACCATCATTTCTACATGGTAATACATCACTTTCTTTAAAATTACCTTGAGGTCCAATGTCAAGCCAACTTTTAACATGCCTTGTGCCATGCTAAACTGAATTGTTCTAAGTATGACATCAACTGAAAGAAAATTAAAACTCTGCTATTCTCTGAAAAAGAACTAAACAGCTGTGTAAAATGACAAAGAAACTGCAGAGTATTTTACAGGGATGGGATCACAATAAGGCTAGTAGCCTCCAAAAAAATTTCATCTAATACAGCTCATCACTATTGAAATTTTAAACCCTCAGAAAGAGAATACCAGGTTATAAATGTGAAGTACCTCCAGCTTTCTAATTATCGGTTCACAGTCACACTTCAAACACAAATATCACTGGACATGTATCTTACTTTTAAGTGCTAAGAGCAACCTATTATTCACAATTTCACTTTTAGTGACAGAACCACTCTAACTACATTTCTCAGGTCTGTCATTCAGAGTGTTTAAAGATCACACTCTTAGCACTCAAGAATAAATTTATCTGGAGCTAAAGATAAATTATATTACAAAGTTGGCATCAAGTTAAACTATTCAAGCAGGGAAAAGAGGTTAAAAAAAAAAAAGGTCAAAGCAGAACACCCACAAATCTGCAGATAGATGTATCAAGATACAAATGTTGGCATTACCTTCTTAGGTTCCTTATGCTCACAGGACTGTAAATACCTAGACAGAAAAATTGACGCCATACACCTGAACCCTCCAGCCATTAAAAATTAAACTGATCTGAACATTGATGTAAATCTATGTATAAATAAAAATTGAAACATAACTCAGGAAAAAAGGAAATCTTCTGGGTTAGCAGACAAATTTTTCCTACTGCCTGAGTTGATTAATTAACCCTTTCCCACAGTTATGATGGAATCAGGAAAAACAACAACTTTTCTGTCTTGAGGCAGCATCCTGATGTACACAAGAAGACCACTTCTTCCTCAGGAAAAACACTATTCAGGAATATAAACTTGGTCATCTAAATATAAAAAAACAAACAAACAAACAAACAAACACCAAACCAACACACTCACACACCCCCCTCCACGAACCCAAACCACGAACCAACCCCAACCAAACCAAACAAAAANAACCAAAAACAAACTGAAAAACCCCTCCCACGAACCAACCCCAACCAAACAAAAACCCCAACAAAGCTTAGTGGAATATTATCTCATCTCCCTTTAATGTAAGAGTAATTGAAAGGCAGAATCATGAGTTATATTCCCAAGGGAATGCAGGTTAGACACTGGGAAATGTAGTGATCTGTGTAGTAAAGACGAGTAAAGGAGCCCATTTCCTGTGTCCTAGCTCACTCCAGGCACTAATGGACTGGCATGGAGTAACTCCTAAGCAACTTATTCGAGGTGGTGGAGATGAGTGTAAAGACAAGTAAATGCAGTTTAGAACCTCTGCTATGGAATATGTAACAGATATTTATTTTTCCTGTATATCAAATAAGAGAATTCATGATTTTTCTTTTAACGTAGGGGCATCACATATGATTAGGTATGCAACGTGTTTTAATTCTGTACCACTTCAAAACCAAGGGCAAGTAACTGACATCCACCTTTGCAAATCTACAGCTACTCTTGTCTTCTAGTCCAGAGCTATTCATAGGACATAAGAGCCTTTACACTTTTACTTATTACTGGCATTCAGTTCCCAACTGTTCACATGGTTCCCCCTTTTCCTTAGTTATACAGGGATTCTGCTCATAAGCAAGAAAATGTTATTTCTATACACAGTCCACATTATCTTGGAAAGGGAAACAGAGGCATTTGACAGTGAACTGAAGTGGGTA
Source organism: Aramus guarauna (assembly GCA_013400195.1). Taxonomy (NCBI): domain Eukaryota; kingdom Metazoa; phylum Chordata; class Aves; order Gruiformes; family Aramidae; genus Aramus; species Aramus guarauna. The sequence continues at coordinate 766,419 of VXBL01004419.1, forward strand.
TTTTAGTTGCTGTGGGTTCCAGTACACAAACCAGGCAGAATATTGGATAAGCTAAACAGCAGTCAAAAACCCAAACATCACCAACGAAGCACTCTTGAACTTTGCACATTTTTTCATTTTCACTTTATCACACACTTCATCCAAGGATCTCAAAACTCTTAAAAATATTTATGAAATTTTACAGCACTCCTGAGAGGCAAATTATCATGAGTTGCCACTTTAAAGAGTGGTACACTGAAATTAAAAGCCAACTCAGCACTAGAGCTAGGAAAAGAATTTCACACATCTAACACTTTCCCCTCAGTTCTGAATAAAAATTTCCTAAATTGTGTATAACGGCAAGTATTCAGAGATACCCTGGCAGCTCTGAGAAGACACATTTAAATTGTGTATTAAATTATAAAAATACATGTTTTGCATTAATTGGTTTTCTGTCTTGCTATCCCTTCTTTATTCTAAAGAGTCGGTTAAGTGTTACAGTTCTCAGAACCGAACGGGTATATACCCGTTGAACGGGTATATATCCCATGAAATGCTTCATCTTAAATAGAATTTTCAGTAGAGATTCACAGAAACAATGAGAGAGGTGACTGAATGTTCAGTGTCACAGGATGATATTTGCTTTATCAAAGAGTCTCTGAAATAAAATGCGTAAATGAAATTATTGACTGAAATGGAATGAGACTGGGATAACTTTACAATATTTCCACTGATTTGGTTGGAGTTCCTTTGCATTATCTCAGTGTGATGGAGCAGAATTTGGCCAAAACCTTTGCATTAACTTTGAAGTACTGAAAAGTGAAACCCAAGAAGGAAAATGTCCACTGAGAAAGATGGAATATGCTACACTGTGGAGAATAGTAAGTTAGACATGGTTTTGTGGTGACTGATTGCAAATGTGACAGAAACATGAGTAAATCTTAGAGCCTTATTTTTCCATCAGTATTGGCCTGATTTGTTTAATGAGACAGTAGCTGTTTAGGAAAGGGACGGCCTTTTCATGCATTTTGCAGATACATAGCCCTGATGTCCACGTCTAGAACTGGAACTGGAACGTTAACAACAGGACTCACTCTCAACCGTCGTTAAAATACTAAAAACATTTTCAAGCATGCAATACACGTAGTCACCAAAGACAACTTTTCATTAATTGCCAATGGTGGGGTTTTTTTGCTTTGGTGGTTGGGTTTTGTTTTGGTTTTTTTTTTTTTTTTTGTCCCTAAGCTGTTCTTTGGACAGATAAGCTAATTCAACAAAAAGTATATATTCATGAATTGAACCACAGTGAAGGAAAATAGGAATGTTTTGATCTAGTCCTTCTTGTTTCCTTGTGCTATTTTAGGTGTGAGTAGTGCATAACTCAGAACCAGCTAAGGCTAACTGTAAATTATATGGCTATGCTCCAATCTATTCCTCGATTTCAGAAAGAAGAGAGTGAAAATGAGGGATGGGTTTCTTGAGAAGTAAATACTTTTGTGGGGTTAGTTTTTTTGGCTTTTTTCTTTGTTGTTTGAGGTTGACGGTTTTTTCCTTTTTCCAGATGAGATCCATACTTTCTTCTTGGGCACCAGAAACACACACACCTTATCATGCTTTAGCATGGACTGCGAATCAATGAGATGTGTAAAATGGCTGGACACAGATTACCCATTATGCAGCTTTCTGATTTAAGTCATAGAGAAAGCTGAAATCTAAAGGTTGTGAAGGGAAGGCAGAATGTGCTTTAATCTCTCTTTTTTTTTTTTTTTTTTTTTTTTTTTTTATTTTTTT
>VXBL01004419.1:768195-796167 GCA_013400195.1 Aramus guarauna
TTTTTTTTTAGGATTTCTTTCTTTCTCTGTATCTCACATTTAATACTTACAAGGGAATTCTTTGCCTATTGTGATAGATGTACCTCATGAACACAATTATGTATTCTGTCCTTGAGGCTGAAAGTGTTGTCAGAGTTGTTCCTATTACTAAGGGGGCGGGGGGGACCCTCATTGAGTGTAACGCCTTTTACAGTTTATCAATCCCAATCAGTGGGACTAACTGTCCATTGATTTACTGACAGCCCCTAATAAATTTTTAAGAAATGACTGCATGTCCTGAAAAAAAATAAAAAATAACTGTTCAGAATTTTTCAGTCCTGAAGGGCATAATTTTTAATACTTTAGACTGTGGTGTACTCCTCACTGTCAGCATTAATGCTCAGTCTTAAATCAGAGATGCAGACTTGCAAATATTTTCTCTTATATCGGTAAATGTGATTGCAAGGTCGCCAATTAGTTTGCAGCTCTGCTACTAGTCTGATTTCATTGGGTTCACAAGCTAAACAAAGTCAGTACCTGTTAATATTTAGTAAGAAGACTTCCAGCATATTAACAACCACACATCTACAAGAGTTGCCTGCAACGTAGCTGATTTAATAATTATTTTAGTTCAGAGGTAAGGGATTCCTCTGCCAAGAGCTGTACTAGAGTACATCCTCTTCTTAATTAGTCCTTATCATTCATTCTTCTCTTGCTCTTTCTCTGTGACAACAAGATCTGAATATCACATATTCACTGCCGGCTGAACCTCGTACCCTTTGAGAAGGAAGGTCTTCTCTTTTTGCAAACAAGTGAGGTGACTTGTCCTCAATTGCTTAGACAAAATGTGGACTGTACAAGTGACTCTAGAGCACCTTAATATGTCGTAAAGCCACAATCATGCATGGCTAAACCTCCTTCCCAAATGCCTGCCAAATGCTTCTCCTCCCATGTTGACCCACACTGTATGGATCTTTTCATTCCCTCCCTTTTGATCTTTTTTTTTTTATGTTCTGTCTCTAAATTTCTCTTCCGCTGTGCCCACTTACCATTGTTGTGTTCTTCCTGATCCTACCATCAAACCGAAATCAAAACTCCCATGATCAGTATACATTCTTTGCTGTGTCAGCACTGATGGCCTACGGGATCTCAGAGATTGGCTAGGCCATCAGTACGCAGCCCAAGTGAGTGTCCTGTACATCTAGTCCGTCTTCCCAACAGAGGTGGAATAGCTTTCTCACCTGTGGACTCCACTTGTTGAAATGGAAGGAATAGACACTATGGTTGGACCTGCATTAACTTTCTCTGTTATGCAAAATTATTGCCATTCCTATCATGGCGCACTGGCACACCATACAGCACGGCTTCTGCAAAAAAGTGGTACAGAGACTGCTTCAGCCCTCTGAAACATGTGCCAGACCACCCACAGTTATCCATGGTACAGAGCTCATGGCCATCTGTTGCAGAGATACAGATGCTTGTCACTTAAATTAGGGAGACATTTGTTAGCTATAGCAATATTAAGCTGCAACTACTTGAGGATGACATGCCTAATGGACTATTTAGAGAGGTGCAGCCATACACAAGCCAGGCATAAAATGGCAATCATGAAACATTCTTGGTTAAGCCCCAGAAAGTGGCAGAGGAATCCAGCTTCCCACGTCATCACTGAAATGGGAGAAAATAAGGGAAAAGGACTATCTGGCACCTTTTTTCATTGCCCCTCTGAAACTTTAATGTTGTCATATTAATAAGGAGGAATTGTTTAATTTATTGATTCATCTTTAAAAATGATGGGTGATGTTGTGTACCTAGTCATGACATCTTTTCTTAATTTGATGCATTAAGCAATGTTATATTCAGTTTCATTAAATGATCTCCCTTAATTATGACAATGGGTAACGATGGTCATTAAAGTAATGACATTTGTCACTATCAGCAGTGGCAAGGATAATGAATAATGAACAAGACAAATTTTCCATAGAGGCTTTATTGCCTTATATTCCACTTAGCAGCAGGCTAGAAAAACACAGAAATGAGATAGTTCCCCGAGGACAAAAAAGTTTGAGGAAGCTAACAGAGAAGCTTTCTCTTTAAAATACTAAAACACACTAGCCAAGAAAAATATGGATTAATGATGTTGAATAAAAAAACCCACCAAAACTTAAAAATATTGTGAGCAAATCCATCTTATTAGGTCTGCCATACTATCACCCTATATATGCTTTTCATAAAGAAACACGAACCAGTTTTTAATGTGACGGGGATAAGAAACAGCAATTCATTGTGCATTCTATTGTCAGATAGACAAGAGAAATATATGTTACAGTACCTGGACAAGCTGGAAGAGTGGGCTAGCAAGAACAGTACGAAGTTCAACAAGGACAAGTGCAAAGTCCTGCACCTGGGATGGAGTAACTAGAGACGGAAGCATCTGGTGGCTAGTGAACAGCCTTTCTGAAAGGGACCTGGGGGTCCTGGTGGACAACAAGCTGAACGTGAGTTGGCAGTGAAACGCTACAGCAACAAAGGCAAATCAGACCCTGGGCTGCATCCACGGGGGTATTACCAGCAGAGATTGAGATGTGATCATCCCAGTCTACTCAGGTCTTGCCAGGCCACACCTGGAGTACCGTGTCCAGTTCTGGTCCATACAATTCAAGAAAGATATGAACAGGCTGGAGACAGTCCAAAGGAGGGCCACAAAGATGATCAAAGGGCTGGAGAATTTGTCCTGTGAGGGAAGACTGAAAGAGTTGTGTTTTTTCTCCCTGGAGAAGAGAAGGCTTTGGGGGACCTCATCACACTAGCCCAGTACTTAAAAGGTGGTTACAGAGAGGGTGGAGTCTCTCTTCACAAGGAGACACATGGAGAAGACAAGGAGCAACAGATACGAGTTGTACCAGAATAGGATTCGTCTTGATATAAGAAAATTTTTTTACAGTGAGATCAATTATTGAAACCGTCTCCCCAAGAACATGGTAGAATCCCCATCACTGGAGGTTTTCAAGATTAGAGTGGACAGGGTGCTAGATAATCTCATCTAGGCTCCCTTTCCACAAAAGGGTGGACCAGATGATCTTTCAAGGTCCTTTCCAATCTGTTCTATGGGCTCTTGTGTGGTTTTATGATTTTACACTGAATCCCATAGGTTGTTTAAATCATGATCTTGAACAAAATAAGAACTAAGTAAAGAATGCAGATATGTATTTTGAGACTTAATAGAATTATCATTTGTCCACCTACAAAATTAACTGACTCAATTTTACAGTTAACCTATCTCTGTGGTACCTGCTATTTTTTTTTTTTTTCCTGCATATAAGTACTATGGATCCCAAATATAATAATCTTTTATTTTCTTTTTTTACATGTACATTCAATGTATATGCAGAAAGGTACTGGACATGTGTCTTTCGATTACATATTAAACTGTTCCATGAAAACAGATGCAATATTGCATAGTGTGTATTTCTGTAAAGAGGCATGAGGAAATGTCTAGGGCAAAAAGCAACATAAGTAGTCTTAAACTTCATACCATAAACACCACCAAATCTGGTGATATGTTCATTTTCTCTGAACAGAAAAGGAGACCAAGCACCTTATTAGTGTTCATTCTCTTTGCCCAGATTCTCCATCGAGCTATAGGACAAAACTGAACAAAAGCAGTGATTGCAGATTAACCATCATTATGCACAATCTCTTCTATTACCTGCAGGACCTATTGCCCATTTAAAAATTGGCAAGGAGAATACTTAAGGCTGCTCTGACATGTGCTTTTCGAGGATATCACATAACTCTTCTGATTTAAAATGAAAGTATGCTTTATAATAAATGCCTTGCTAGCTTTTAATCAGATGATGCATTATTAGCAAAGATTAAAAGAACTAATTATGGCCAGCATGGTTAAATGATGGCTGGGGGGAGAGAAAAGATAACTGTCTCAGTGTATTTGAAAACCAAGCACCAAGAAAAGAAAAGATTTCGGATTTTTAAGGCAGCAGAGAGGGGAAAGACTTCGTTTAAAAAAAAAAAAAAATACCCAAATAAACAACACCTCCCCCCCCAAAAAAAAAAAAAAACAACAAACAAACAAAAAAAACCACCAAAAACCAACAACAAAAAAACCCAAACCACAGCTGGAAATTCAGTAAAGATAATTTGGGGCTCAATAGCAAATGGCTATTAGTCTGCAAACTAAACTTCTCAAAGTGATCCTGAAATCTCTGCAACTTTGGCTACTAAAAAAATCAACAAGAAAAAGTATTTGAGAAGAACCCAAAGGATTATTTGCTGAGTGTGGAAAGCAGATTGCCTGGATACAACTTAGACGTAATGGGCAGCTGTGCCAGGAGGAAGGTCAGAGTCTGGGCAGTGAGAATGAGAATTCCTCCTGCTACTCTCGTGTTTGTGATTTAGCTGTTATCATGGGGGGGGTCCACAGCCTGTGATATGAAAAAGATTACATTAGAAGACCACAAAGCCATTTTCCTGACATACAAATCTGTGATGTCAGGCTTCTCTAAGTGTAGTTTTGACATAATATTAAGTGGTCCAGAATTGAAAATATTTAAAGCAGTGTTTAGGTAGCAGTTATGACCACCAAGGTATTTATATCATCTTGCTATTAACTGTGCTAGTGGGCAGTATAATTGTATTCTAATATATAAAAAATATGCTTTAAAAAAAATAAATGGCATAAAAACTACGTTGAAGTGAAACCTAAAAGATCATAAATTTGAGCACGGAGTAAAAAGATTTGAAAATTTGACCTGGCACGGATAAAGTGTTTCACTAATTTCAGAATAGAATTTGCTAATTTTATGTTTGCCCATGAAAGAAGAGGGCTTGCTGCAACTTCCCAGGAAATGTCTACCTCCCCTACGTCCCATGGCCGTATCAAATGAAGAAAACCGTTCATGAACAGAGCCTCAAAAGCAATGGAAGTTGAAAACAATCAACTGTTTCTTCTGGATGGAGCATATAGATCCTCACATACTGCTAGGCAGCATGGAGAAGAGCTGGAATAGCGTTTCAGTAAATGCCCTGTTCTCTTTGTCAAGGGCAGTGAAGCATTTTCATTCACTGTTTCTTTTTCCCATACTCAGACTATTGTTAGAGACAGGCATGACTTAATGCTGTTATTTCCCCCTCCTCCCCCGCCTTGTCCCTCCGAGGAGCAGGAGTAAAGGGGAAATAGCTGAGGCTATTACTCCCAAGGCAGGCTCAGTCCATCAGGAAATGAAAACCAAGTCTATGATTAATGTGATTAATTAAAAAAGAAAAAAAAAAAAAAGAAAAAAAAAAGCTCCTTCAGCTTCAAGAAAACCTTTTTTCCCCCCATTATGAATGTCTTATTCAGCTGAGGACAGTAAACAGTCTTATGTTCAGTGACAGATGTTACATTCAAATGGACTGGAAATGTGATGAACTATCCAGTTTTGTCCCACAAATGCCACAGGAAGTACTGGAGTGAAACACCGAGAAAATGGCAACCAACCAGCCGAGATTTATGAGCAATCCAGAGGATAGGGAATATGGAACATGATCAAGAACATAAAATATCTGAACTTCTTTTAAAATATTGAACCTTTAGAACATTATGTTCACTAAATAAGACTTAGTTGACAAAAAAAATGAACAGGTACGAACACTATGTGGATTAGCTTGGAGATGATTTAGTGCTGAGTGAACAGTCCGGAGTACATTTTCTCTGCTTGTTTGGCTTTCTGTTTGCAAATTGTCTGTGCATAAGAACTAAAAAAGAAGATATAGGAAATTGAATTAAGCCAGAATTACTACTTTGCACGATATTAAAAATATTAAGAAGCTCAACAGGAATTGAATCAGAAAGGACTTTAAAGCAAACAAACAAATAGATTATGTTTGATGTGGAAAAGAAGGACTCGTGGACAACTGGGAAAAATGGATAATATGATCAAAGCAATGAGGTGGGAAGAACATCCTACAGGAGCCTTTGAAGTAAATTGTAGGGGTGAGACAAACGTTGTCTAGGGCATGCAAAGAGGAGGTTGTGGTAATGAAGATTCCAGACAATGAGGTTTGTGAATATTACTTGCAATATTCGACCAGGTCTAGCACAAATGCTATGATCTGTGTGGAGAATATACGTGATTTAGTTTGGAAGCACATTCTTTTTTCCCTCCTGTGGTACGACTGTAATTTTTTCCTTTAATAGATATTGCAATATGCTTAGTGGGTAGGAGAAGCCACGTGCTTTGTTTCCTTATTGTAATGTCCCCTTTCCCAATAAGAAAACGGCAAAACCCCCCAGACCTAACTATGTTATGGTTGATCTCCCAAACCAAGAAATTCCCAAATCTGAAATCAGAACAATAGCACACAACTGTTTGCTTTCTTATCACAGTGTTTCCAGAGTGGAGCAGAGTGAGAATCTGAGTTTAATCTGAATTAGTCTCATTCTAAATCCTCATGTTATATACACTCTTATGTCACAATTTTTGTTATATTTAACAAGAGTTAAATAAACTTGCAGAAAGTTGGCATCAAAACTAGGGGCTTGATAAAAAAGTTTATGAACCATGGTTGGTTCCTAGTAAAATGGATATATTTCGTCCAAGCACCATTTGTCTGATTTTAATAGAGACCCTTACTAAAAGCTGACTGTTAAAAGGCAATCAGAGTTTATGCTGGAACAGTAAAGAAACAAAAAACACTCCCCCCTAAAAAAAAAAAAAAATGCAATACACAGTGTAAATAAAATGAAATTATAAATGAAGAAACATAACCAAAACTGGCAAAGGGAAAAATACATGATTAGTGTAATGCCACAAAAGACAGGAATATTAACTAAGACCTAAACAGTATATGTAGAAATCTTTTGTGTATTATGTTCTGTGATGTGATAGAATTCAGATAATTTGTTTGTTAATGATTAATGAAGTCAGAATCATTAGCATGTGTTTTTTCCTACAAAGAATGAAGCAGATGGATCTGTCAGGGCTTTATAATGTTCAAATTAAAGATGAGGATTTTCCTCTCCACTGTTTGCCTTCATTCTTGGGGAAGAAGGGCTGTGAGAAGGAAGAGTAACTGCTATTTCTTTGATCAAATAAATTTAGGATTCTGCGTGAATTCTGAATAAACCCCTAGGTTTTGTTGTTTTTTTGGTTTTTGGGGGGATTTTTTTTGTTTGTTTGGTTGGTTGGTTGGATTTTTTTATGTAGTTGGGTTTTCAAGCAGGTCAACTGTATTTTATTCCTTCTCAAGAAATTTATATTCTTATTTCTTATACGCCATTCCCAAAAGGCTTTCAAGACAGTTGCATTGCAATGGGGGCTTATTGCTATACAGTTGTATTGTCACTAGAATTCAACCTCTGACTGAATAAAAGGCCTATAGGCAAAACTAAATCAATTTAATCCAACTTAACATCCTCCAGGGCCTTCAGCAGAGGTATCATTGCACAGGTATTTGAGATCTTTTTAGCATATGCAGCTGCAAATCAGAGCAAAATACCCACACTACTCCTGGGATTTCTAGAACAGAAATAATTGCCCAAGACATCATACACACAGCACATGTGTGGTGATGTTGTTTAACATTATATCCAGCCTTCTTCATAGGTGCACAGTGGCTTTTCTCTTCCCTATCAGATTTACTAATCATGACAATGTTCTGAAGTTTCTTGATACACAGTTGTCACACTGCTGTAGCTCGCTCTTTGTCAATCCTATCAGACTTCCAAATAATTCAAACTGAGGTAGAAAATCCTCACATCTGCTCTAGAAAATTTTCTAAGTGGAAATAAGAGCAACGTAAAGGCTACATGCACGTCCAGACATGCAGACTACTTACGCTAATACGAGAGCAGTTGCTTTATCACACTCCCACTGTCTCCTAATGATAAGTTGCCTCTCTACGGGGTTTTTAATACAAACCAGGTTGAACAGAGACCGTTATGACAATTGATATGTATAAATTCGTCTGTCTCTGGGACTCAAGTGCCCACGTGGCAAATTGGAGACCTACCATCTAGGTGATGTTCTCAGAAATGCCGTCCCACAATGACATCCAACTTTTCCCTGGTGGGAGTTGCTGCTTTCTGGAGTTTTGGGAGTTACAAGCTGGAAAGGTCGCAGCTCTTGGAGCCAAACCTTCCTGTTTGTACAGATTAGCTACAGAATTGCCAAAACCATCTGGGAGCCAAATAGAAGCATCTTTGCACTATACCACCCTTCAGGAAGCCCAGTGGTGACCTCTTCCATAAAAAAACATTCCTGGAAGAAAGAGCTTGAATTCAGGTTTTCCCCTGTCCCAAGGAAGCAAGGTCGTGCATCGATACCTCTAAAGAATCTTAAAATCTCTTGCATAATGACACTGCTTTGCTTTACTTGGATTTGATGAAACTTTTAGTCTTTGCAGCCTTTTAAAGTTGAAGGGGACTAAGGTTCCAATATGGGGTAGGTAATGTGCAGCGTTTACTCCAGCAGTGCGTAGGCAGGCTCAGAGGGACGAGCTCAGACCCTAGAGCAGACCTGGGCAGAAGATTAAGAGGCTCAAGCACTAAGATCATCAGCCCCACCAAGAGGGACTGGTACTGGGCGTACGTAAGAACAGCGGAACAGCTACGGACATGGCGCAATGCAAAGCTGTGCAGACTGACCCAAGTTATTTAACTGTGCTCTCCAATAGTCCGTCAGACAAGGAGTGCTGACCTAACACACATATTGCTTCTAGTCCTGGCATTACTTCATTCACAAATAGCTCAGGCATCTCTCCGCAATACTGTGTTGAGCTACGTAGACAAATCTTAGTAAATTGGTTATAAGTTTTGAGGATCACAATCAGACCTAGGCAGCAAAGCGCACATGAAACACCTTGGTGGTCTCATGAATTTTTCCTTCACCCTTAATTCAAGTATTTTTCTCTGGTCATTTGCTTTGGAGATGTTGTGAACCTGGCTGTCGCCAGCCTAGGACTGACAATCATAGAGTCACTCTAACACAAAACTGAAATATGACATCAGAGCCTGAAGTAAGCTAAAATTAATTAGATTTATCTGGGATTAAAGAAATACCTTGTTATAATTAGAATGCTTTCCTGGATGTTATCTGTTTAATCACACATCAGTCTGCCTGATTAGTTAATTGAATCCACTTAATTAATTTTCTACTGTCCACCACTCCACTTTATTTGGCAAACAAACAAACAAACAAACAAAAAACAAACAAACCCCCCAAAACACATCAACCCACTTCCCAGCAGATTTCAAACAAAAATTGCATAAAATCTTTTTGAAAACTCTTCTGATAGAAATCATCTTAATGAAAAATTGCATACAAAATTTGAAACAAAATATGAACATGAAGATATTATCCATACTTCCTATTGAAGAAATGTACAGATTTCAATGTCATTGCAAGCAGTTACCTAAAGAGTTAAGAAAGAATTTGTAGATATACCTGTCTGCAGTAGTAGCCTATGTGTTACAAGAGAAAGAGAGCCTGCTGTAAGAATATAAACCTCTAATAAGATGAGAGACTTTTTACTAAGCCACTCATGCGTGGAGTCTATTGAAAGATAATCTTTGGTACAGTACTTCCAGAAAAGCAGTGAACTGAAATCAATATTCAGTAAAAAATAGATTAAGAGACCAAACTAAAGAAATCAGAAGTTGCTCGGCAGAACAGACATACATCTTAAAGATTATAATTCGTCGTGAAAGCATGGGGTCTTTTTAGCTCTTGGGAGAGAATGATTTCTAAGGATGACACCCTGATTCCTCTTCTCTTTCACTGAAGGTAAAAGCCCATATATTACAATGAATTTTAAATCTCCACATTTTAATTTAAAATACAGTGGGGAAAAAAACCCCTAAGCTTCAGATATCAGCTGATCATGGGGAGAAACCCTATTTTTGTACAAAAAAGGAGCTTCTTTTTCCTCACACATTTAAATATGTCTTTGGTTTTTCGCTCTATGGAAAGAGATAATTTCTTTATTCTTGAGATGAAAGATGATCTTGTGGCTGGGAAACTGAATGAACATTCAGCAAAGGTGAGGTTATTGCCAACTTCTTCAGAGACCTTCAGCCAATCTAATTACTCCATGACGTCATTCCCGACTGCAAAATGTCAATAGCAGCAACGTACATCCTTCCTACTCAGACGGTCAACTCTTTGGACCTGCCATAAACTCTTACTATGAAAGTAAACGTATAACTTCTTAACACTAAATGATATGTATCACAAGGGTGTTCTCTGATTTCTCTTTCAATACATTTAATATTAGACTTCTACTTTGTCAAGGCACAATTTAGCCTTCCTGTCTCTGTCCTTTCCATTATGTTAACAAACCAATCGGTACTTTCATTTTCAAATTGTGAAACCTAGGAATGCACTTCCTTGACTTTCTAATTACTAGCATTAATATAAGACAACACAAGACCCAAAGGATCCTAGGGATATATTTGCAGAAAAGTCTAACTGTAGAGAAAGGTCAAATATCTTAACAGGAATTGCAGGTGGCATGTTTGATTTCAAGTCTGAATCATTAATATCAGCAAATGAAATAAAGCTGTTTTAGTGGACAGCATAGTTATTTACTCCCACAGTGACATAGTTCAAATCTTACCCATTACAAAAAAATTCTACATAGGGAAAATCATATCAGCAGGAATTAACATAGTAATCTATTTAGCTCTTCACTAAAGTATATTTAGTATTGAACATTGTTTTAATATTTCCAACATACCTCCGTAATTTTTTGAGTTCTTATTCAGCAGGGAGTAACTCACAGCCCCCCAAAAAACAAACTTCAAAATAAATTCATATACTCAGTGCAACTCCACATGTTTACTGCTGTAAAAAGGAAACTATTTTTAAAACCTAAGCCACTAACTTTGCTTGTTTTACTTTTCCTCTGGATTATCTTTTTTCTTATTTTAAAACCTTCTCTGGACATCTCCTAAAAAAAAATAAATTCATATCTGTGAATGTTTTAGGGTTGGTTTTGTTTTTTTTTCATTTTCCTTCCCTATTTTTTTTTTTTTTACCCTTAGAAGAAGTAAAAGTTTAAATATTTGAACATGTAAGGCCTCCACAAAGCTTGGCAACCTTGAAATCCTCCTTCTGCCACAAAAATAGATTCTTTTCCTCCCCAGGATTGGAATTTAAATTTTCCACAGTGAAGCGAAGCTTCTCCTCCCACCATATCCTTCCTTCCACGGCTGCTTACATACAGACAATTTTTTTTCTCTTTATGCTTTCAAAAGAAAAAGAAATGGCAAAACATTAAATAAAGGATAGCTGAAATTGCCCTCCCCAAAATGCAAAAAAACCTGAAAACACAGCTTGGATAAAGCAATGATCAGACGTTTGATCCTTTTCCTCTATTCAGCACTAGGGAGACTCATGGATACACTGGGGCGAGTCCAGCAAAGGACCACAATGACGATTAAGGAATTGGAGCATCTGTTATATGAGAAAAAGCTGAGATCACTTGGGTTGCTCAGGCTGGAGAAGAGACGGTTCAGGGGGGATCTTATCAACGTGTATAAACACCTGATGGGTGGTAATGGGGGAAAGAGAGCCTGGCTCTTCTCAGTGGTGGTCAGTGAATGGACAAGAGGCAACGGGCACTAACTGAAATACAGGAAATTCCATTTAAGCATAAGAAAAACCTTTCTTGTTGTGAAAGTGATTGAACACTGGAATAGGTTGCCTGGAGATGTTTTAGGGTCTCCATCACCGGTCCCTTCCAACCTCTATGATTCTGTGATTCTACGGTTTACAGGTAAATGCTGAACTTAAAAAAAATATAGCGCTAAAAATAAAACAATTTTTTATTTGGTCATATTTTAATAAGACCTAGTAAGCATACTGCATCCCAAGCTTGCTTCTAATATCCCTCACAAGAAAGCATTCCCTGATGTGCCATCTCAGTTGAGAAAGCCTCCAAGTTTTTTGCTTTTTAAATAATCTTCCTGGGAAATTTTGGTTCCATTCAAAACAAAACAAAACAAAACAAAACAAAACAAAACAAACACACAAATAAAAAACCAAACCAAACCAACCAACCAACCAACCAAACAAAAAATCAAAAACACAGAAAAGGATAAATATTATCTACAAAACAAGGCCTATCTTAGTGCCTATTCAACTTATGCATGCCCACTTAGCTTTCAGACATTTTAAATGAAGTTTTCACTGACTTTCTAGCACAAACAATATATTGACTAATTCTGTATAATGGCAGGTTACCTGTGGCTGAGTATAAATAGGTGTAGAAAGCTACAAGGTCACAATAGCTACCATGCAATTCACTGCTCGACTTCTGTGAACTCCTGGGCCAACTGCAGCATTCACTTGTTTCTCACAGCTTCTGCAACCTATAACAAAGGAGACATTCATCCTGTGATCTTTTGCCTGTCAACTTTTCTTTCATTCTTTCCCCCACCCTCCATTCCCCTGATGTTAAAGGAAAGCTATATTTTCACTGCAGAGCTTCATGGAGCATTTCTTATGTGTACCTTGAGTCTCACACTCAGAGGTCAGATCTCTCACCTCCCATGACCAAGCATGGCCTTCAGCCTGTACTCATGGTTTCATAGACTTGGCCTAGCTAGAGGCTTGAATTTGGGACAGCTTGTTATAGTTCAAAACATTAGAAGACCCACTCTGAAATGAGGGAAAATGAGTGCCTTGCATTGACAGCTCTCCAGCTGTTTTCTTCCATTTTCTCCTTGTGCTTTCATGACCGGGCACATTGTCTCCTGATCCATCTCCTACCAAGGTGGCACACCCAAGAGAGTCTCTGCAACAGATGTGCTGTCTTCAGTTAGACTTGCATAGCAGGTCTTCCCTCCCTTTTTGACCCAACAAATTGAAGATGGAGGCTTACACCACCATTATGGCTTAATACAAGAGGAAGGGCAAATTCCTGGTGTGTAACCAACTAAGTCAGCTTCACAGTGTAAATGCTCAATGACAGGCTAGCTTAACCTCCCAGCTCAAATCTGGATGGTGATTACTTAAAGTGACTTTGCAAGGCAAACATACCCTAAAATAAACATTGCAAAGTTCCCAGAGAGTGCAAACTAAGCAAATTGCACCACATCCTTATGTCTGTTTATATTTGAGCTCCTTGGGTTTTTTGCTAACTAGCTCTCAATTAAAATAGCGTACATATATTTGCTAATGTCAGAAGGCAAAATATTTTGGAGCTTTTCATCAGGAGACGGTCCTGAATGGTATGTGAGAAGGAAAGTGGAAAGCAGAGGTGTATAAGACAGTTGCATGCAGGAGGAGTTCAGTGTAATCACATTTTAAGTGTTTCTGCTTCAGTACGTAGTCATAAGTGTCAGCTGAAAGTTAACTTTGTTGTTTATTAAATGAATGTTAATAATATCATTGGAAATCTAAGTGCTCTATTGATTGCAAATGTAAATTGGCAATGCTGTGGTCTCTATCTGCCAGTCAATCACAGCAGTATGAGTTAGTGAGGTAAAAACAGAATAAGGGAGCTGATTACAGAAGGCATTGAAGGAAAAGATAGATGGCAGAGAATATTTTTGTACTTAGCAGTATCATCAGACACCCTACAATATAACTCTTCATGCAGCAGCTGATAAAGATCCAATCCCTATATCCTATTTCTTTCAATTAAAAGCTCAGATGAGACACACACACACCCTACCTCCTTTAAAAAAAGAGCAAAAATTAATGCTGGGTTATAGGAGAGAGCCCCTCAGCGAACACCATCTAGACCCACAGCTGCTGCATGGGATCAGGGACTCCTAGAACATCTCCCTTTCCTTCCCTGTCACACATTTTCTGATAAAATTGATGTAAAAAATTGTGCTAAAACTTCTGAAAGAGTGATCACAACCGGAGCAAAGAGTAGCTAGCAACTAGCCATATCTCAAGAGGGTGATCGAAAATCTTCATTTGGGAATAGAGAAGATAGCCAGCCTTCTTGTAAAAATGGGCTGGAGCTTCAATCCTGCTTTTCCATCCATGAACTACAAAGGCTTTGACAAAATCCTTGTTAGTGAATGTGAAGTCCTTAATATTGCTTGATTTTTGATATTGATAAAAATTCATTTAGTATCAACAAAGACTTACTACACGCTGGAGTCAACAAGCACTTAAAGTCTCAGGTTTATCACTTAGCCCTCTCTGCCTCAGATTCCCAGCTATCAAAGAGCATAACATTATTTTGTAAATCTTCTATGAATGTCTTCCTATATTGTTTACAATAATAAGGCTTCAAATTCATTTGAGCTCCTAATTACCAGTGTAGTCTGAGTAATAGTAAATCAGAACCACATTATTGTAGTATTATGCAGAAAGGGTCATAAGTGCTATTTGATTGACGCTATTTGTTTCCTGTACACAAATGAGAGTTTCCCTCTGAGCACAGCAGATACTGTCTTGAACAATATTGTTATGGAGATAAAGCACTGTAGAGACATCTTTTAGAGGAGAATTAAAATAACTCATAAGCAGCTGAAATAAAGAAGCCTGCTTTCCTGTGGATTTTAGTCCTATCTCCTACTGCTTTCCCTCATCATCTGTTCCCAAAACGTTTTCCCCGTTGCAATACTGAGTACTGGGCCAGCCACTGCAATGCTCCATCTGCCTTGCCATGGGTCTGGACTATTCCTTGGGGAGCTGTAGTGATGGAACAAGGGGTAATGGGTTTAATCTAAAAGACAATAGATTTAGATGAGATCTGAGGAGGCAATTCTTCCCTGTGAGGGTGCTGAGGCCCTGGCCCAGGGTGCCCAGAGAAGCTGTGGCTGCCCCTGGCTCCCTGGCAGTGTTCAAGGCCAGGTTGGATGGGGCTTTGGGCAACCTGGTCTAGTGGAAGGTGTCCCTGCCCATGGCAGGGGTGGGACTGGATGGGCTTTGAGGTCCCTTCCAACCCAAACCAGTCTGGGATTCTATGAGATGTACCTGTTTTAAGCTACCTATATGCCAGTCAGCAAAGCAGTAAGTGTGTGCTGATTGATACGCTGGCTGGCCAAAGAGAATGGACTGAGCTTATATAGTTTCTCTAAGATTGGAGGCACTAGTTTGGGTTGTTTGCATGTTCAGACCGAATTTTCACAAAACATTCTGACCTTTATCTGTCTGGAGGTGTTGCCACTTCTGACAAATGGAGCAATAATAGTCAACAGATTCAAAAAGCATAAAGAGGAAATTAAGCATCAGACACACAAATAACTTGATCTGATCAGCCTCATTTGCACACAAAATTATTTTAACTCCCTTCTTCAAATCTTACTTTTAAAAGATGTATTTCAAACTCAACCAAAACTGCTAAGAGACAGGCAAATATATAATCATCTGTTAACAATTATTTTTGTAAACATATAATCTGCTCATTTCAGACAAATATGTAAGATAAATCTATGTCAAATTTATAATACTGGAAAAAAAATCTCAGATAAAGAGAAAGCAGGTTTGTTAGGTACACAATAACAATGCTGTAAAAAAGCATGAAGTCTTAAAATGTCAAGTGACAAATTATTTCATAAATGACTATTTAAGTCAAGTAGTAGTTGACTTGATTTTTCAAAAAAAAACACCCTATAATTGAAGTACTTTACAATTTTTTTGGTGCATATATAAAATAAAATAATTGCATAATTAGCACATAATTACATTCAGGAGTGACTAATTTTGGATTCTATTAAGTATGTATTAATTGCTATGCTTGCAACAGCAAAAAAAAAAAAAAAAGTCAAAAAGTAAAAGCCTTCCCTTATCAAGGTCAGCATTTGCATTGTAAGACAGTCAAAATAGTGTTAAATCAATTACATAGTCCAATATTGAATGGCTGCAAGGCATGAGGCAGTCAAATGGAAGGACAACTGTAGGACTTGTAAGGTGTTGCTGGCAGGATTCAAACTGACCCCAGACTCAGAGGTCTGGTGTTGCACCCTTGTAAAGACAAATGCTTCCGATGACTTTATTGGAGCAGGATTAGGTCCACTGAAATGTTACCTATTGACTGATGTTCATTAGCTATGCAGAGTTCGTTCTGAAACCTCTTGTTCGTAGTCTATCATACATAATTACTCCTATTGTTCATTCTGAGGAGTTATAGAGTCATAGAATGATTTGGGTTGGAAAAGACCTTTAAGATCATCGAGTCCAACTGTAAACCTAGCACTACCAAGTCAAAGTAAAACTCATGGGTTGAGGTAAAAACAGTTTAATATGACAGAAAAGGAAGATGATGATAATCGTCATCATTATAAAGAACATGCAAACCAAGTGACGAACAGCACAATTTCTCATCACTTGAAGCTGATGCTCCAGAAGACCCTGAGCTGCCCCCTCTCCCAGTTAAATACAGAGCATGACACCATATGGTATGGAATATCCCTTTGGTCAGTTGGGGTCAACTGTCCTAGCTGTGTCCTCTCCCAGCTTCTTGGGCACCTCCAGCCTTCCTGTTGGCAGAGCAGCACGAGAAGCTGAAAAATCCTTGACTGCTTGGCAACAGCTAAAATATCAGTGTGTTATCAACATTGTTCTCATCCTAAATCCAAAGCACAGCACTATACCAGCTGCTAGGTAGAAAATTAACTCTATCCCTGCCGAAACCAGGACACTTACTCCTTTGATCCTCTCCCTCATCGTGCCTTGGGAAGAGTGAGCGAGCAGCTCTGTGGTGCTTAGTTGCCCACTGGAGTTAAACGACAACAGCATCTAAGATTTTCTACTAGTCTGGACAACTGTTTTTTCCAGTAATAACCACTCTGCAGTCACATTTGCAATAATTTTGGAGGGAGGAGGATCACCTCTACAGGTAACAGGTACACTAAAATCCTTCTGTCTTCCTAATGCAAAGCTTTGGAAAAAAGGAAAAGTTACATAAAATGATTGGGACAGGCAACAGTTTTCAAAAATAATTATTCTTATTGAAAAGCATAAATATGGCCTTAAACAAGCAAACAAACAAACAAACAAAAATAAGCTAAACAGGTAATTGTTTTGAAATTTTTTTTCCTCATTATGAAGACCGACCTGAATATTTCCATCTTGCATTGTAAAAAAAGTGATTACCTCAGGTGCACAGAACATGGTACATTAAAGAGAAGATCAATATATCGTTGTATTCAAAATAAATCAGTAATCCTTTTCCCTCCCACCTGATAAATTTACTAAATCATATTATTCAGTGACAATTTCTGTCCTACATAAGAAAACCTATTTTGACTATAATTAAGAAAAGAGGTGTTAAGAATAAGAAAGGATTTTTAAAAGGGTCCTCTTAGCTTTCCTGATTTCAAGTAGAATTAGATATTTAAGTCTGTTATGTAAAGTAGATTCTCTGTCATTTGTGAAACAAAGCCTGCAACATTTTTAAATTAGCTTTTAGGTCTTTAGTAAAGATTTTAAAGATGTTACATGATGATGTAAATGTCAATGGATGGTAATGAGCTATTCCCTTTTTCTGTGGAAACATCTATACCTTACCAACAAATATTTTCCTTTGGCATAAATTAATTCAATTCAAAATGTTATGGAGGCATAAATAATTCAGTCTGGTTTTTAAAGACATTGAAAAAAGCAGGACCTTTGCTAATATCTGTTGCAACCTTACTGAAAATGCTCATCGCTGTATTTATATTTAAGAGAAAAATGTCTATTTTGTATGGATGGAGAGCATATTAAAAATTGTAATAACATTGCAACACTAGCTGAAAAAACTCAAATTATCCTTGAGGAGCAGGTTAATTAATTAATTCTATCAAAGACAACTAGAACCCAAAGCTGCTCTCTGAATCAACAAACCACATTTTGGAAAGCTGCTAGTGGAGGAGAAACAAGACCTTCTACAGCTTGGATGCAAAATCTGGTATGCTGCAACTAGGGACTGGATGAGGGCATGGGTATTCCCAGCAGTAAGGGGAAAAGGGTGTAAAGGGAGAGAATTTCAGTTCAGTTTCTCAGTTCCAGCCAGAGTTTATAGGAACATAGTCACTCAGCCTTAGAACTCCTCAGGAAGCATCACGTTATGTGAGCTGACTCTGAAGAGCATCTTTCCCTACGTGAGGTTCTCTATATGTTCTGTAAGTATGCTCAATACGGAATACCTCTCTTATGTTGCATCCTGTTCAGTATCTGCTTACACATCATTCTTGAACTTTGACGTCTCTAACAAGTCCAGGCACCCAGGCTCTCCCATACATACATCAAACAATATAAGCCCTGTCCTGTCTTGACATCCTTCAGTTAGAATATTTTCCTATACCTCTTTACTACGTCTCGCCTTGACCACAGAGCAAGTTGGAGATAATCTTTTTATTTTTTTTTTTAATAATCCATTGTTCTATTCACTGAGTCACACTGATTTGTGAATTGTTGTGCTGTTACAATGCTTTTTGACTGACTAATTTTTTTCAACAGAAAAACCCCAAACAAACAACCCAAACATTTAAATACCATTTTTGTCTCCTAGGACGTCAGGAAAACTTAACATGTTCCTACAGTCAACTAAATGTATTAGCACTGGATGTGTTTCTGACAAGACCCTCTTTAACAGAAGGTCAAATCCCATTTGGTTGTTGAAACTTGTTCGTTTTTGGTTTTTACAGCATTGATAATAACACCTTTCTTATGATCCTGAAATCACCCAAGATAGCTGAGGCACTGATAATATCAGACATCCTGTTTTAGCTACATCTCATTAATATTACAGTCAAAAAAGACCAAATTATTTATTTATTTAAAATGTTGCTTCCTTCTGCATTTAAACCTATCTAAAAATAAAACAGTATTTATTTATCTGAAATACTAGAAGGTCTGCTTGCAGATTTTTGGCCTGAACGCGATCACATTAATACCAGCCATGCAGTGTCTTGCAGGCAGCTATTTTTACTTCTGCCATTCCTTCTCTGGATCCCAGCTGTATTTCAGGTATCTCAACATGATAATTAGCTGTACTGGTCAGTCTCACCTGCAGATGGACCACAAGTCATATAAATGACTGTGGAATAATCTAAGTATCTCAAAAATCCTAAAGAAAAGGTCACTGCTAAAGTTCAATCTACCTTTGGACAGTAGCAATAGAAAGAAACAATATGAGTGAAAGACCTTTCATGGAGGGTGAACTTCAATGTACTGAGATTGTGTGAGAGAAGGCAACTCCTGCCAACGAGATTAAATTGTCGAAGTGAATGAATTTAAAACCTTGGTTTTAACTTTCTGCCTATTTACATATCACTTGGAGTTTAACGATTAGCAAATTAGACACAAATCATGTGCAAATCAATGCAAATTGCTGGTTCACACACACAATGTAAACTTCATTTTTCATGTTGGGATGTAGCCAGTTCCTAGTTAACAAGAATATGGATTTCAGATCTGGGGTAAATGAGCTTCTCTGTCACAAGCCAGAACTTTCCCTCTCTTCTGCCTTCATCCCTCTCCCAATTCCTCCACTTGGCATGAAACCATCAGGCTTCTAATTCAATCCACATACTTGCCTTATGTCAGACTTCACGTAGGCAGGTATTAACTTCTGGAGTCATTAAATTAGGCTACACTTTCTCTGATTTGTGCTCTTTGGTTAGAGTTTTGTGGTCACTTACACTAATTAGAAATGCTTGGTTTATTAACAGAAGACATATATACTTTGGAAAGCCCCTTGAGATCACCAAATTATTTATAGAACCCTGCTACTTCTGTTTTCTTGACTTTTGTACTATGTCATATATAACTACTCTCAACTGAGCTGACAAAAGCCCTTTGAGCTCATCCTCATAATTAAAAAAACCCAAACATTATGGTCACTGCTTCTCCAGTGCAGTGTTTTATTTCAGAGGGGATCTCCTTTTCCCCAGAAGAGATTACATACAACCAGAATCACAGAACTGGGCAAGGACCAATTGTCTGGAAGGACCTTCAGAGGTCCATTCTGCAAACTCTTGCTCAAAGCAGGAGCAACCTCAAAGATAAATTGGATTCCTTGGGAAATTGTGCAGCTGAGTTTGGAGAAATCTGCAGGGTCTGTGATTCCACTACCCCCCTTACTGGGCCCCTGTTCCCGTGTGTAAACACTGTGATGGGGTAAAAAAGAAATTCCTAATATCCAGTCGGAGTTTCCATTGCTGAAACTTGTGGCCTTTGCCTCTTGACCTTTTCATCGTACAACCCCAAGAAGAGTCTGCTTCTTTCTTCCCTCTGCGTGCCCATAGGCAGTGGAAGTTTGCTATGATTCCCCTTGCAACTTCTCTCATCCCATCCACAAGCACCCTGTGCTCCAGGTCCAAACTCTGTGCTATACTCCCACCAGTTTCTCATCTTTGGGGGACTTCTGCAAGGTCCCACAGACTCCTCAGCAGCAGATAAAATACATTACTGTCCATTGGTGTGCTGTTTTCCAATTATCTGTGAAGTTTGAATAATAAGCTTCTTATAGAATTGCCAACCACGTTTTTTCTCCTTCTCAGCAAATCTGTGTAACAGAGACCTTCCTTAAAGGCTGGGTAGAGAAAAGGGCACCTGGAAACCTCTGTTTCTCACCCTCAGACTGACTTTGATGTGTTTCAGACAAGGAAGATCAAAAGAGACAAATCAAGGGAGTGTGCCCACTAACAACATCCAATTCTTAAAACTCCAGGGTATCTCACAGGAAATCTCAAACAAAAATGTACGTGCAGCTACAGTTGAACTCTAACCACTGCTGAAGTCACAGCAGCCATTTAAACTGCCTCAGGCTGGAACGTCTAACTGGTCATGAGTGATTTCAGTCCCTATCAGATGTGAATAACATACACAATCAAAGAAATATGTCTTCTCTGATATGACCCTTAATCACTGAAAAAAAAAAAAAAAACAAAAAAAAAAGAGAGATGCTGACCTTGATTAACATTGTGCTGCTGAATTTGATATGAGAGATCCCATTGAACATGGATTCAAACAACCGGGGACATGCAGAGCCTTTATTTTCTTCCCTACACTTAGTACCTATAGAATCTAAAGTATAATCAAAACAGAGGAGAACATTATACAGGCTGCATCCATAATATTCTGCTCCCTACGAATATGAGGGTCTTACTTTTTTTTTTTTTATAAGACAGGAAAGAAATGCTCATAGAACCAGGGATCAAGAGGAAATGGCAATTGAGTTTCCATTGTGTGTGCAGGATGACAGTTAAATTTCTGCAGATAACTCAGCTGGTAACATTTTGTTGACCATTGCCTATGTAATTTCGACAATCTAAACAAATGAGATGTGCAGATTTTTATTTTTTTCTAAAGAATTTTAGCTTTAAGAGTCAGCATTTAATCAGAAAGATGGTTTAGTGTTCTGTAGCAGTACTGGCACTCTTCTACAACATACTGAAATTTATTAATTGTATGCTTTTTAAAATTGTTAAAATTAATACCTTTTCCATGACAGTTTTTTTAAAGCTTGTTCCTTTCACAGCTGATCCCTCCCCATCTAAATTGCTCTTTCCTTTGCTCCTTGCCTTGCTGCCCAAAGAAATTAATTCTGTTATGCCCATGGTTTTGCATGTATAAAACATCAGATATCAGTGAGCGTTTTCTGACCTTTTATTTCTTACAGAAGTCTGTTCATTATTCTGTGGCTTCAGACAACCAGGTACTATTCATATTTTTTAGATTTCATGATCATCCATCTGATGTGCCAAATGTTTTAAAAGGCTTAGCCAACAAACCTACAGCAAGCTGAAATTTGCAGAAAGCAGTTATAGTCCGAATCTCAGTCAAAAAAATGTCTACAAATAATTATAGACTTGTAGTAAACCTCTCTCATGAGCCCCAGATATAGCCAAGGAGACCATGGGTATAGCTATATTCTGAATTCAGTATTCCTGCTCACACGTACAGCCCCAAAAGCTAACTGCAGTGGAAAGGATACGCGACTGTAGGGTCTTAAAAAACAACAGCAAACTGTTAGGAATGACCTCAGCAATGTCCTGACTCCTCAATCACGCTCTGAATTTGCTTCACAGAAAGCTTGTTAGTGAATTCAGGTCACCATGTGGATGTAACCTATGTTCTAGGTCCTGGAGGTAGCAAAGGGGAGGCACATAACAGCTAATGATTTTAACAATAGTCAGAAAATCTTTTATAGTACATTGGAAAGTGAACAGGGAGTTGCTTGCAGCTTTGGTTACTTAAGTCGTTTTTGTAAGCCTGCCCTCCTGCAGACATCCACTTCTGAAAACACCTCAGTGCTTTGGGTTTAGGAATTAACCTACATGAGGACCATAGTGACAGTATTACTTCCGCAGCTGGGAGACTTCTTCATTTACAGCCCTGCACTTGAGATTTTTGCCCCTGTTGGAATATACAACAGAAACTCATTAAATGAGGTGTCTGTGAGTTGCTCGCTTTGTGTCTAAAAATAAGTTCTCTGCCTTATTTCTACCATGTGATCAATCTAAGAAGAACATGTTTTTCTTCAGAAAGCAAAATATACCATCATGAACGCTGCATGTTTTTACCTCAGAAACCATATGGATTCACAGAGCAAGCAAAAAGGTTGTGGGTTTTGTTGTGGGTTTTTAGGGTTTTTTTGTGGTGTCTCCCCCCCCCCCCCCCCTTTCCTTTTGCTAGGTTTTTTTTAACCTCTTAAGTCTGGGCATTGTAAAGGAAGATTGAGCACTAAACTGCATCCATGTAGTATATACAGCAGTGCCCAGGCCTGGGTCCAATGCTTCAATTGAATCAAAATAAGCCGATATAAGCTGGACAATAAAATGACTGGTTTTGTGCTGTCATAGCTTTTAAACCGCTGTTGAGGTTGAGCTGTGATCAGGCTGAAGTTTAACAAAATAAAGCAAAGAAACCCCCCTGAAACAACTCTCTCTGGCTTTGAATGAATGCTGTTTTTCACTGGCAAACTTACGCCTTTCTTCTGTGTGTTCATTCTGTGCACTTTATCTGCTTCCAGGATTGCTTCATTGTAAAGATGAAGACAAGTATGATACTGCTCTGAGCCATACTTCCTTTCAAAGCATCTATCAGGCAAAGCCATTGCTTTCTCAGCTTCTGCAGAAAATTCATTCCAACTATATATCTCATCTTAAACACATTTGCCTTTTTTTTTTTTTTTTTTTTTAAATACATCCCCCTCTCTCCAAGTAAATGCAGCGTCTGTCATAGCTCAGATGTAAAGCCTTAGATCTGAAGCAGGGAGAATCATGATCAGGCTTACCAGGACATGGTGACTTTGAGTGTGGCTTCCATTCCAAATTAGTTGCTTTTCCTTCATGGCTGTTCTTTTAATCTTTTCCACAGGCATCACCTCCAGAGAGTTTCTCAACCATGTAGTTATCTGTGCAGGATATTTGAATACTATCTGTCCCTTGATATGGTGTTCATTAACATTCTGGTATCAATACAATATTTGGACACAAAAGTTGTTCTGCTTGCACCCCAAGTCTCCCACACGTGCCTTTCAGTTGCCATTGCAGGTATAGCTTTTTTTTTTTTTTTCTTTCCACAGTTTCCCATCTGTCCCAGGAATGGAGGAGCAGGGGAAGAGTTTAACTTCATGCTCCTAGTGACTGTAGGAACTCTCAGCAAGCATTGTGATGAAATCAGCTCAGGGAAGAATTATTAGAATAATTTAGGTTGGAAAAGACCCTTAAGATCACTGAGTCCAACCACTAACCTAGGCTGCCAAGTCCGTTACTAAACCATGTCCCTAAGCACCACATCTACACGTCTTTTAAATACCTCCAGGGATGGTGACTCCACCACTTCCCTGGGCAGCCTGTTCCTGTGCTTGACAATCCTTTCAGTCAAAAAATTTTTTGTATGATTGAATCTAAATCTCCCCTGGCACAACTTGAGGCCATTTCCTCTTGCCCTATCACTTGTTACTTGGGAGAAGAGACCAACCCCCACCTGGCTACAACCTCCTTTCAGGTAGTTGTAGAGAGCAATAAGGTCTGCTCTCAGCATCCATTTCTCCAGGCTAAACGACCCCAGTTCCCTCAGTCACTCCTCATCAGAGTTGTGCTCCAGACCCTTCTCTACTTCATTGCCCTTCTCTGTCCACACTCCAGCACCTCCCTCTCTTTCTTGTAGCGAGGAGCCCAGAACTGAACCCAGCACTCGAGGTGCAGTCTCACCAGTGCCAGGGGGACAATTTCTGCCCTGGTCCTGCTGGCCACACTGTTTCTGATACAAGCCAGGATTCTGTCGGCTTTCTCACCTATATGGTAGATTAAGAAGTTAGAGAAATATGTTGACTGCAAAGTAGAAAACAGACAGATGATGTGAGCCTTGGACAAAGTAAACCCCTGCTACTGCACGGGCTGAGGGTTGACTGACTAGAGTCAAAAAGGACTTGGGTATCCCAGCAGAGAAGTCAAACATGAGTCAGTGTATACCTTAACCACAGTGATGATAAACTGCATAGCTGATTGCATTTGAAAGAGTCTGACCAATCAAAGGAAATTATTTTTCTCCTCACTCCAGCGTTTGTGAGACTGTGTCTGCAGTAAAACACAGATGAAGAAACTGGAGAGATGCACACAAAAGGATGAGGAAATAGGGCTTGTTTGGCCTGAAAAAGAGAAGACTTCTTTGAATTTTAAAGTTGTCTTTATCTAAAAGGAAGGCACAAGAGTATAGAATACAGTAAAAGCACAAGAGGCAAAATTGTGCAAGAAAAACTCTGGGTAAAAGGGGAGAAAAAAGTACCAGAACAGAGGGCCAAAGGAACAGTTGTAATCTTCATCCTTGGAGATATTCAAGACTCAGCTGAGCACAGCCCTGAAGAACGTGCTCTGGCTTTGGAGTTAGTAATTTTTGGAGCAGGAGGTTGGCCTACAGACCTCCTAAGGTCCCTCACAACCTAATATTTGTATGATTATAGTACATAGACTATTTGTGCCAACCAGAGGTGGGATTAAGTATGTGCAAATTAAACCCACAAACGTATAGAACGGTTTCTTTAGACTTTCAGTTAACTCTGCAGACTGCTCTTGCTCATTGGCTTCAACAGACAGGTGGACTGAGATACAGGCCAGTGTCTGCAGGTGGTAGTGTTTGATTGTGCTGCTGTTATTTAGCAGAAAGAAGGAGCTGATGGCATTGATTTAAGGTTTGTGATTTTAAATAACTGACAAGCCAGGCAGAGTCTGTGGATGGATGCTTTCTATTGCAGTCAAATCAAAACAAATAATATAGTTAAGAGGCCTTGCAAACTGTTTTGGTTATTGTCATATCATTACGTGGTTTCTATTTCTGACAAACATTACTTACATTTCAAAGCACTTTTTTTCCTCAGCTTTCCATATGTCAGCTGCTATCAAAATACACTAGAGTTAAATGGAAAGAAAATTAAAATTTTTATTTTTCTAGTCTCTGATCTTTAGATGGCCAAAGAAAATCCTAGACACTGCAGTGTGTGCTAAATGTCCAGCTCTACCCACAACTCTAGGACAACTCTACTGCCTTGAAGGATTGTCTGAGCACTGAGGACTGCGGCAAATAAGAAATCTGTACCTTTCCCAGGCATTGCTTCACTCATCAAAACTCAGCTAAAATAGAGGGTTCAAGGTTGAGATCAAGATTCTCCCAATTCATGTAAATGCTAAATGTATCAGTCACTTGGAGACTGTCTCAGGAGAGACAACAAGCTGGTCTATAGTGTCAATATGCAGTGTTAAAAAGTTGAAAATAAGAAATCAAAGGGAATAGTACATACTCTTATACAAAGTGGCACTGTGGGAAAATTTGGCAGAGAAGTAATCTTCTGGATGGTTATTCAAGCCCTGTATCTGAAATGCCAAATTACGTTCAGATCAGTCATCCCATGCAGGTACAATCATAGAATGGTCTGGGTTGGAAGGGACCTTTAATTATCATCTAGTCCAACCCTCTTGCCATGGGCAGAAACATTTTTCACTAGATCAGGTTGCTCATAGCCCCATCCAACCTACCCTAAATGCTTCCAAGGATGGGACATCCACACCTTCTCGTGCAACCTGTCCCCATTGACTGTGTAGACAACCTAAAAAGCACATTTTGGGACCTAAACCAAGACAAAACCCACTTCATCTCCAATTCTTCTTGAACTAGCATGAAAAAGCATTTTGCAAGTTTTGTACTCACCCTAACTCCAGGTTTTGCTTATGCTCTCCTCGCACAAAGATTTCCATAATACAGTTCATGCAACAAGGTAGCATAAAAGCACCTCATCCCAAGTCAACACTTATCGGACAATTTAATAACCCCATGGCAGCATTCCATGAATAGCTGCAAAATTTAATTAATTTCAAAGAAGACATAATGTTTTTAGTACAATCTTACAATACCTGACAAACTATGCTTAAGAAAATACAGTATTACGTGTGCTGTGTACAGCAGCGTGTCCAAAGAGCCGCTTTTGAAGGTGATAATATATGGTATAAATGATTAGTCTGAGAAGTTACATGAGCACATAATCACATATGGTCTTTAAAGTTTCATGAGAATGAACAAGAATTGCTCCTAAATAGCTGTTTAAAGCCAATTTCAGGTCATAAGAAAGGCGGCATCCCTCCAACACTCTTCCGTTTCATCTAAAACTAAGCTCCAGGGAGCATGAACAAACACAAAAAGGAGAAAGTGCTGAAACTACTGCAGTTTTAAAGAAAAAAAAAAATTCCTTTTTTTTTTTTTTTTTTTTTGAATTAACTGAAAGGATATTATGCTGGAGTTCTCTTGACCTATTATGGAAAAAGGTTTCTGAAAATTCAGGTAAGTGGTAGGTAGTCTAGTGGGCATAGTGCTAAGGAAAAGAAATCACTCACTGTAATTAGCAATATAAATGCAGATTTCAACAGGTGAGTGACAAGCAATTGCTGAAGTTGGATGTACTTTCAGTTTTAAATTCAGATAGTAATATGAGACTGAGACAGCTACAGCATGTTAATGTAAAAAGCTACTCAAACAGTTAAGATGAATGTTAAAGCCTACTTTGAGCATGTACACTTCAGTTTCAAATTCATTGATGGATACAAATAGAAGAACAGCTTACTCATACAATAGCTTTACAGTTCCTGATTTCATGTGTAGGAAAAAGCATTAGTGCCAACCTCATGCTAATAGATTGCAGGGAAACAAAAGCAAAGTGAAAGATGATCTACCTTGCTGAAAGACTTAAGGTTTGATACCAGTGGGAAATTTATTTTAGACAGGTTTACACCATGCAGTCAACAAAGCACTGAGTTCGCAAAATTGTGCATATGTGAGCTCACAATGAAAATTTGGCCAACAAATCAGTTCTAACCTTGAGCTTGTCACCCGCTTCCCTCACACTACCCTTTTCTTTCCTCTCTGTAGTAGCACACTACACATTATGTCTCCTCTTTTCTATGAGAGATTACCCAGATTCCTCCAGTTTTCTTCAGAGACAACATTTCTAGATTCCTTATCACTCTTAATGCTTTCTTCTTCAGTTGATCCATGTTACCATTGATTATTTCTACCTGAGTATGGAAATTTGAACTTACCTCTGATGAATCTCAACCCATTTTTTCAGGCCATATCTCCAATTTGTCAGGATCATCCTGAATTCTCATCCTGTCCTCCCAAGTGCTTGCAGTTTCTCCCAGCTTGGTGCAGCCTGTAATTCAATAAGTAAAGTTTCTATTCCATCATTTGGATCTTAATGAAAATATTTATTAGTACCACACTAGGACATATCCCTGAAGAGCCTCACTTGATTCATGCTTCCATTTCTGTCTGACTCATTCTAAATACTCTCTGCAAACTGATCTTTAATCAGCTTTGCACCCCACCAATAGTAATTTTATATGCACCAGGGATTCACAAGTTAGGGTTTTATTATTATTATTATTATTTCCTCTGGGTACAAGTATGAGTCCTGGAAGACAGTACCACTGGAAAGAATGGTGGTGGATGGCACCACTTCTGATAGTGACCTGGATCAGACTTGCTTATGAGAATGTTTTGTATTAAATATCGCTATACCTCCTCTAAAAGACCAAAAAAAAAAAAA
>VXBL01004419.1:796229-828067 GCA_013400195.1 Aramus guarauna
AAAGAGAATGAAGCATACAGCAGCCTAAGTTCATCAACGCCACCCAATCTAAATATGTAATTATTTCTTCATATCCCTCTTGCAGAAAGAGAACTTACTGTTACAGATGCTGACTGACCTAATTGCAGTTTTCCTTCCCGGAATGACTGAGGCAGAAAAGCATTAGTCCTTTAAGCCTTCTCCTCCCCACCTCCCCTGTCTGTAGGTATCATCTCCTCTTCTCCCAGTTGTGTAACAGCAGCTTCATTCATTTTCCTATTACTAGTAATGAACCTGTCTAGAGCATTATCTTGTTACCACAGCCAAAGACCACAAAATACCTTTTCTTTTGGCTTTCCCAGGTCAAACCTTATGATCTGTCGTGAATCGACAAGATTACTTTCCACTTTTTTTCTTTAATAATACATATGAGCTCTTCTTAATTTCATCTCTACTAGACTTTGTGTCCTTCCGCTGCTTTAAGCGGTTTGTACTTATGTTTGTAATATCACCAGTGCCAAGAACTGAAGGGGAAGAGTGGAAAAGTCCTCTGCTACGTTTTAGGATGGCAAATATTTCACACCAGTCAGTGACAAATAGTATTAATGGGCTGCAAATTAACACTGTGGAACACTCCTTTTCTATCTGAACAATCATTGTAACTTAATGATATAGAGACTGAAAAACTTAATATTCCTGAGAGGTAAGTGGCTTAAAAATTACAACTTTGCCTTAAATTTAGGCAGGGGTGGGTTTTTTTTGTTTTGTTTCTTTATTGTGAGATTTTTTGGGGGGACTGTTTTTTGGTTTGTTTTTTTGTTTGTTTGTTTGTTTTGGGTTTGTCTTTGGTTGGTTTGTTGTTGTTGGGTTTTTTTAGGCTTTTAAACAATTACAACCACTTTAAAATGAGCTGATTCAATCAGTCTTTGTTCTGGACAAATTAGTATAGTGCCAGTATTAATGATATATATTTATTTACACAGGCAATTACATGAGCATAAACATAAAATGCCTTCTGACCTCATACTTTGAGGGCTAAAGTACCTGATGTTTCTGACAAATACTACTTCTCCCCTCCCAAAATATATCCTTATCTGTGTAGGCTTTTATATTTACCCTTATCCTATTACGCTGATCCAGCCAAATGGAGGCATTGAAGTGGCTTCACATTAGAAACAAAATCCAAGAAGAAAAAGGTTGTTAATTCACTGGGCTTTTCTTAGATCTACAGATCTTCAATATAGTTACAGCTGACCTTGAAACTTTCTCTCAGATTTGTGGCCTAAGAAATAATGGCAGAAGTGCTGATAGACTAACTAGTGTTTCGGGATATGAATCTTTGTTGAGTTTACTCCTAGTAGCAGTATATCATTCTGTATCTGAAGTATTACTTATTCTAGTACTCTTACCTCTGTCAGCACTATGAGTAGTTATCTCCCTCCATATCATTCAGGGAGAAAAATCCCGTAGAGTGGCAGGAAACAATTTACACTTTGGAACAAGAGAAAAAAAAAAAAAAGGGAAAAAAGAAAAAAGAGAAAGATAACACAATTTGAGCGAGAGCCATGAACCGTGTTGCAGTGAGAAAGGACTGTAGCCTCAGAAACTGACTGAAAACAAGAGTCTGTTGTTACTTTACTATTACAAGAGATTAAAACAATCTTAAGATGCTCCAGGGTTTGGGTTTGGTTGGTGTTTGTTTTGTTTTTTTGTTTTTTTTTTTTTTTTTAATTTCCAAGTAATTCAAGCAGAATATTGATTAACTTACTCATTTTCTCAGAGACAGAATGTAAGGGATAAAAACTAATATTTTCAAGCTTTACTGTATGAAACCAGGTTATTTTAGTGGCAGGTGGTGTGTTCAACATTTTTTCAAACTATATCACTTATCCTTTAAAATTCTGAGTCTCAAATTCTCATGACAACAAAAGCACTGAAGTTCGGTTGAATTACTGGGACCAGATCATCACAAGAGGCATAGCTATTTACATGCAGCTGTAAAATCACATCAACTGATATACCATCATTTACTGAAAGAGATTAAAACAAAGCATAACAATTTTTTTATATCCTAGGAATCAACTGCTTGCACCAGAGCATCAAGTAGCAGTGTAAAATTTCCCTCAGGTTCTGATGGCAGTTATTAAAAATTAAAATAAATAAATAAAATTAGAAAACCCTAAAAGATCCTATAGCATTTCTGGATGCTTATAAGGTACTGAAACCTGAGTTAGAGGGATCCTTTCTGGAGTTATGCAGTTCTTCAGTGTTCATGGCCATCCAGACCTTGACACCTCTGGTAGGAAAATAAGCCCAGACATCCACCATTAACAGCTCCCATAGTTGTTCAAGGTAGGCATTTGGCATTTTAAAAACACACCGAGATCTCTGAGGCTCAGCAGACAGCACTGAGAGAAGCAACAGCTCTGCTACAGAGAGGTTTGGAAGCTCTTTGTTTAGATGTCTGCCATAAACATACCAAGATCTAAATAACTTCCTGCACTGATTTACACTGATCTCTGTCTCCTGGAAGTGAAGTAAACTTTTACTCATCCTAAGCAACCCAAAGGATCTTGTAGGCAAAGGAATGATGATGCTATGAGACCTGAACAGAGACATAAAGCTTCAAAATTAAGTTTGGGCCAAATCACAGTTGTGTCCAAAAGAATAGGCTGTACAGTGAAAACTAAGTATCCAAAACTGAGAGTCCATACAACTGTTATTTTGTGAGTACTGTGGTCATGTTACATCAGAATTAGGGACTGCATCATATAATTACGGTTTTCTCAATATTTACAGCTTGGCTTTAGCACAGGCTAATCCCTGCACGTGCCATCCTAGCATGCTCCTAATCAAAATCACCATTTCCTTGAGTTCACAGAGGTTCTACTTTTTCTTTACACTTCAGGCTACAGCAGTGGCTCTGGTTATATTCCAAATTATTTCAGTTGTTCAATAGTAATCTAGTCTGGTATATTATGTCCAGTGCCTGTCTGAAGAAACAATATTGAAACATAACTTTGAAAAAATGGATTAGAGCATAGAAAATATATTACAAAGTTGCACATCAAGATCATCAGCCAGGACAATTTTAAAGTGGCCAGTTTTCACACGACCCTAGGAGAGCCAAGGGAACACGCTTCTAATCAATAAACCCGTCTGACACGCAGCCAAAGATATGTTTTGGACTTACAGAAGTTCTGAGAATGATTTGTAAACAATTTGCTGCCTAGGTTTATTTTAAAAACCTAGAACATAATCTAAATACGGGGAAAAAAGAACCAAGAACATTTAAAATACTTCTCCAAATGACGTATGGGAAAAAGAATGAGTTCCCTGAATTTGAGACAAATTGCCCAAGCATACCTTAATGCTCCCTTACTCGTGAGCGCCTGCCCTGGGCACCCCTGAATGGGGACAAGTCAGCCACACACTGACTGAGCAGGACGGAAAGGAAGAAAACACAAGGCCTTATAGTCCCCACCAGTGACCCAGGCTGTGAAAGGATCCCAAAAATCATTGTAACCATTGCAAACAAGTGAAACTAGTAAAATCAAGTTTCCTGTTATCAGGCCCAGCCATCAGCCTGGGGAGAGGGAAGGCACTCAGGGGTGCTTCAAGGGAATGGATGTTGCTGGGTTGATGCTCAGCCCAGTGTACGGTGATGGTCAGGGACTATGCGACTGTCTAGGAAATTACTACTCTCAGCATGTGCATAGCAGGGAAGGTAATTGCTAGCAGCCATTAAATATGCAAATGATGCCATGGGCTGACTGGAAAAGGTGCCCTCTAAATGCAAGTGGGCA
This sequence comes from Aramus guarauna, assembly GCA_013400195.1. Taxonomy (NCBI): domain Eukaryota; kingdom Metazoa; phylum Chordata; class Aves; order Gruiformes; family Aramidae; genus Aramus; species Aramus guarauna. The sequence goes on from VXBL01004419.1 coordinate 800,015, forward strand.
AAGTTACATGTAATACTAGAATTATGATGGAGGGCATGAGGATGGATGGTGAGGAATATACTGGCCCTCTTCCACACACTTGATATTATTGTACTCATGATTGCTATGTTCTCCATTTCTTTTTCTGGCCAAGTTTAGTAAAACTGAATTTTGTCCTACTCCTGCACATTCATTCTGTTCCAGCAGTCAAATAAGGCTCCAAACATTTCAAAGCACAAAATTTTAACTATACTAATTAGGTAAGACCACTGAGGTAAAGCAGATAATATTCTCACAAAATAACTGCTTTGCCAGTGAACAGGCTGTTGAGTCAGGGCCCAAGAGCCTCAAGTTTTACTTTTTCCTCTGCAGGGTAGCCTTGGGCAATTACTTTGCCTCTTCCCCACCTCTGCAAAGGAAAATTACCTGTTTCCAACAAGTGCTGCAAGAGATGTAGAGATGACGTGCAGAAGTCATGTAGCCAGGTAATGCTACCTACTTAACTGACCCTTATCTCCCAAAGCAAATATTCTTTTGCCATTAAGAACAACAATAACCTGGAAAAGGCACCAACAAAGATGCTTTATTACTATGGAATTAAGATTATCCTCATATTTTTCCAAGACTGTTGGAAGTAGTACTCTGCCAGCTAGGGAACCCAAATTACATGGCAATGAAATCTTGACTCTGTACTTCCTGAGAAACTCAAACACTTTGTTCTTGCAGGTTACCCACTTCTTACGGAGTAGAGTGTCCATGATAATTATTGATGACTATTTAAATTCCCTCTCCCTTGAAAAGGGAGAAGCTGTCTAGCCGAACTCTACTAGAGAAGGTACCTGTCACTCCAAGTCCCTAGCTTTCTCCTAGGATCATCTTCACACCTCTTTTGCCACCTATTCCCTGTTATCCCATGCTGTGCTCTCCTGCCCACCACTGCAGCCGCAGTCTTGCAAGAGCATCACACTTCACCGTGTCAATGGCGATACTCGGGAAACAGATTCTGAGCCACCCAGTATTGACAAGGACCTTCAATCACACAGCAACAGCAGAGCATCACCAGCAGCTGCTGGCGCAGCTCTCCTCACGTCACACAATCGCTGTTTGACACTCCCTCGGCTTCCAGCGCAGCTTCCTTGGGCGAAGCAAAAGCAGGTTGGTGACTGCAGGTAGACACCAAACACTAGTTTGGGTGTAGAAAGAGTCTGCATGACATTAGTCTTTATTATTTGGGTATTTTCTCTTTTTTCAGACTTTTGAGTGTCATTACTGGTGTTCTGGAAAGGCAGACAAAGGAAAGAACAATCTGAACTCTACCTAATGAACTTGTATTAACAAATAAAAGAACTGGTCTGTGCTGTACTCTTTTAAATTTAAGTTTTTAATTTTTTTTTCTGATAACTGCAATGNGGAACAGCATTTGAGAAAGAATTTTATACCCGCGACTACATCCTCTAGCCGTCAGTCAGCAACTCCCAGGCAACAAAGTCTGCATCCAAGGCACTCAATTTTAAATGAAGAATTAATTACTGGATTTAATTTTAAGGGAGGGAGAAGAAGAAGAAAAAAAAAAAAAAGCCCACAAACACAATTTTCCAACTTTTNCATGCTGTGCTCTCCTGCCCACCACTGCAGCCGCAGTCTTGCAAGAGCATCACACTTCACCGTGTCAATGGCGATACTCGGGAAACAGATTCTGAGCCACCCAGTATTGACCAGGACCTTCAATCACACAGCAACAGCAGAGCATCACCAGCAGCTGCTGGCGCAGCTCTCCTCACGTCACACAATCGCTGTTTGACACTCCCTCGGCTTCCAGCGCAGCTTCCTTGGGCGAAGCAAAAGCAGGTTGGTGACTGCAGGTAGACACCAAACACTAGTTTGGGTGTAGAAAGAGTCTGCATGACATTAGTCTTTATTATTTGGGTATTTTCTCTTTTTTCAGACTTTTGAGTGTCATTACTGGTGTTCTGGAAAGGCAGACAAAGGAAAGAACAATCTGAACTCTACCTAATGAACTTGTATTAACAAATAAAAGAACTGGTCTGTGCTGTACTCTTTTAAATTTAAGTTTTTAATTTTTTTTTCTGATAACTGCAATGGTATTAGAACTAGGCTCTTGTACCGAGAAAGTGGAATTCATGGTTATAATCAAAATCATATTTTTATTGGTGAGCTAGAAAGAGAACAGAGTCTATAATATCATATTGTTGGTGTGCTTCCACATTCACTGCTTATTTATTTCCCAAGAGCCTAGGACATTTTTACTTTCATCAGTAAAAAATCCAGCAACTTCCCTTAACATCTTTCAGGTCATACAATGTCCATATTGAGGCCGTCACATTTTGGGTTTTCATTTGTGGTGTTTTATTGGTTTATTGTGGGGTTTGGGGGTGTGTGTGTGNCACAGTTTTCCAACTTCTAGTAATTAAATATTAAGCCATAGTATGATTTAAGGTACCCTATTTCTGTTTGAGCCTGGTCATGTGCACCTTCAGAGATTTATATGAATACTAGTACGTAATTATTAGCAGTTTGTCTTCATCTGTCAGAAACCACACAAGTCTCATTCACATCAAGAGTGATCTTTCTGTGGCTCTTTCTGTCTATGCAGCTGACAATTGTCACGTTCTGGAGCTTTAAACAGCATAAAGGCTTCGCTGCTCCTGTGTCTAATGGATTCATGCACTTCTGCATTCACATTAATATTTACTGCTAATTATTGTTGTCAATACAGAGTAAGTAAATGAATTGTGGTCTTCATCTGGATTTCTGAGTGAGGCCAACATTTCGCAGCAATATCTTAAAGCCTCAATATGTCCCATGAAGTTTTATCAGACTTGTGCCATACAGCATAATGGAAATAAATGCCAAAGGCATTAAAAATATAGTCCTGTACTTTCCTTTGAAAAACCGGCTCTATGATCACATTATAGCATAGAATGTAACTTTGTACTTCAAATATTTTTAGTTTCCGTCTGTGTGCATGAGTGCGTTGATAAGATAGCGAAACATAAAAATAAGATATAACTCAACAGCTTTCCTGTATGTGCAGCTATGCAAGTTGAAAAGATCAAAATCAGCAGCAGGAATAAAGCAGCCAAAAATCACAGTTTATGAAGGTCTTATGGGTAGATTATTGCATTACCTCCAGTGCAGAAGAGATACAGATCTGATTTAAACTGATTCCAAAATCCATTTGGACTTCAGAACACTTTGGAATGATCTGTTTTGCTCCATTTTGCTGCGAGAGCTCATCTTTAAACACATATCATAAATAACAGGGTTTCAGAGAGGCATAAAATGCCAACCCATCCACTGCTGTTTCCCTGGGCTGAATTAACCGTACCTGGCTCAGTTTTGATTAGAACCACCTGCCATGGAAAAAAAGCATGATATAATTTGGGCAGCATCCTCCAGCCGGTCCTTGTAGCAACTGACTGTCAGGGACCGGGTGGGGAACCCTGCACCATGGCATGTCCTACCTGTGACTGACAACTTTGGGTCATGGCCATGCCTTTAAACGCAAAGCGTGTTGTCTGACATGAGATGTTGTGCTCTGCTAGAGTAGACTCAGTAGGACCTGGATATTTATAGGAGGTGATAGCAATCAAGGATATAGCTGGCCACTTAAAGCAAGCTCAAGGAAAAGTTAGACAAGTTAATCCAATTTTAAGAAAAACAGAAAACCACAACAGATCAAGATCTTAAATTGAAACATCTTGAAGCATACATGTTAGCAGTATTTCCTGCCAAATTCAATGAAGTTTAATCACTAGTTTTTACCCAATTAGCTTTCTCTTTCATCTCTCATTTTTCCTCACTTCAGTTCCCAAATCCGGCAATAGAGCGAGACCTATCAAGTGGTTAATGGCTGACATGCTTTCAGCTAGAGAAAGCTATGGCAGGTGTGTGTTACCCATCCTCATGCAGATTTCAACTACCAGCTCACCTTAAGAACACTTCAAGAGTAAAGTTCACTTGCATTAAGTTTATTAATGTAAAATTGACTGCTGAGCTGAATGCATTACTGTGGTCGAAGAACAAGTGATCAAAACAGAACAATGATTATTCCCTCTCTTCTTTAAGAAACACTGCAGTCTGCTAAAACCATTCCTGCTGAAGTACTTCTTATCCTGAGAGGTTCACAAATAGCAGGTTTTATTCTCTACACTCACAAGTGGCAAGGTGGTTAGTTGTCAGATTTCATCTCTCCAGCAAGATCATTTTCCCTAGTGATTCAGCACTTTGGCATTTCATTTTCTCTCTAAAAAGGGGGGAAACAATGTCTAGTGGGAACACAGACACACAAATTTTTGGAGACAAGATAGAAAAGAAAAGGGTCAGATGCTTTCTGTTGTGCCAAGGAAACAATTACACCAACTGGTTGCTTTATTTAGTCATAGTGGACAAACTGCAAGCTGTCTGCATTAGAACTGTCTTGCTCTTAATTACATTGACTTTTGAAAGCTTTGATTAATTATGATACAGAGCAAAGGTTTCAAGCAGAGTTGATTATGTCAGACGACAGCTACTGGTTCTGACCAGTTTGGGTTAGTGTTTACAGCATTTTATGTCCCATAATAAACTAGAGACAAAGCTGTCACTAGCAGGGTTGTAGATGCTAACAAACATTTATAGTGATCAAAGAGGTCCATGATTGCAGAAGAGTAGCAATTGATTCGTTTATTTTAATTGGTGGAACCGAATGAAAGGAAAGAGACAAATAACAGATTTTTCCTTCAGTCACTGGAACAAAAATAAATCAGATTAAATACGTGTATTTCATGTAGAGATGGAATTTTTCTCCCTCAAAGTGAGAAAAATGTTCAAATTTTTTTCCAATTTTGGAAAATTCCTTAAACATGTGGGGATTGCTTTAATCCCTATACTGAGCCTCTGTAAACTGTACAGACAGTGAGATGCTTTGTGTCTCTACCTCATTTCCATCAAAACCCTCAGTGGCTTTCAGAGGTTGGTGCTAGCACTTTCCGATATCTATGGCACTATTATAAAAAATGATATGATTTCCTGAGTTGCATAAGAAAAAAAATTTGCATTCAATTCCCCAAATAGCCATAGAAGGTTTACATGCCCTTGAAAGCATCACTCAAAGTAGGATCCATTCAAACCTAACTGACAGTCAAGCTTTTCAATGGCTTTAGGAAGCCAACAGAGGAAAATTGAATTGCCTTCTGCAAGTGCTGCTGTCTCTCCAGGAACTCCAGATGGAAGCTAGATGACAAGGTTAGACTAGATGCCTAGAGTCACAAGACCTGTGTGTCTCTGCCTCATTTTCTACACCTTTAATTTGGTAATGGCAGCAGTTCCCAGGGCTGCTGTATGAGGGCATATTCTTTAACATTTCAAGTCCTGCTACTAATGACAAGTATAGGTGAAAGATTTCAGAGAGTGACACTGGCTTCTTGACTGATTTTGCAGTGCTGGTATTTATGGCTTCTTAAATCTTACTATTGCAGCCATTCCCATCTTCTCTGTTTATAGTGAGTGTTTTTCCAACCCCCTAATGATTTCTTGTGTTCTTTTTCTCCTTCACCTACGTGTCCTCTTTTGATGTCACCACAGGGATTACTTCTTATTTAAATGATCCCTAGAAATATATATGTTCATATTTTTTTTCCGGATAAACAGATATTGGTAATTTTTTATTATATTTAGTTTTAATATTACTAGTTGAGTTGTAAACAGTAACCTGCAGTACTAGTTTCAAGACTGAAACATAAGCCTATTTGAATTAGCTTTATATGACATTTTTCTTTGTCAACTATACCATTACCCCATCAACCTTCAGACAAAAGCTTAGTGGGAATAGACTATAGTACTGTTAGCTCAGGCTTCTAAATCTCTCTGCTTGAATTTCAAGCTCTTATTAAATCTGAACTACTCCCCAACTTTTAAACTGCTAGTGGAAAGCAGGTCAACTGGGGAAGAAAACAGTATCTCAGGAGAGCATACATCAGCATCTTTGGGGGTCAGGCAATATAACACAAGAGACACGGAGAAAATTCAAGAGTCAGCTCATGATGTATTGCTTTCCTTACTGCCTTCAAAATGGGGCTCTATCACAAGCAGTACAGTGATATATTGATGCTGCATTTTCCTCATTCATCCCACCAACTCCCCCTCTCCAGATCTGACATGACTCTTGATCCAAAATAGAGCCTACAATTTTTCTAAACTAGTCTCTGGGATGTCCCTTTATTTTAGGAAAAGTTTATCACTAAGGGTTCAAGTTCTGAAATTCAGCTACTTGCCCTCACTGGATTTTAGGGCCAAGCAGTCATGGGACATTGGAAATATAAAACATATTAGTGCCTTGATGGGAACCACACCTTCAAGGCCTTGTAGGAAGTTGCCTTCAGAGAAGGCATCCAAACAGCACATTTTCTACTTGTACTGGGGCAACAAACATTAGGAGACCATGATCAACGTATAGACCTGTGTGTTCTCTAAAGGCTGCACCTCAGACACTAATTACAGAGAAGTAAAGGACTCATAGCAGCATCAATGTGAGTAATAAAACTGAGTAGTCTTGAGAAAAACAAAACAAACCCCAATTCTCTAACAACCACCACTTGAATAATCATATTCCGTACTTCATTTCAAAATCACACACATAGCTTTCCAATCTGACATTCAGCATTAAACAGAATACCTGGTGTGTTTTTTCTATATATATATACATACTCCGCATACAGAGAGCCAACCACAGGGGAGCATGCATAGTCGGTGACTTAGCAGAAGTAACTTGAATATATGCAAGGACACCTAAGTGAAAGGAGAGCTCAAACGTCTCCTCAATTAGATCTTCCCCTCACTGCACAGGATTTTATTTCTGACAATAAAGCTGTAAGCATCTTCTGAAAATTAAGAGGTCCAACCTTTCATCTACAGTCTTATTTATAGGAACAAATGTTACAGTTTAACGACAAACATTGAATATCATTTCAAGAAGCAGTTCAATGAAAAACAAAACTATTAAAGCTTAATTATCTATACCCTTGATTTAACAGTTGAATGAGAAAACCTACCTCTTTTCTGTCTTTCCTTGCATAGACCTTTCTCAGCATAACAGCCACCAACCTGCCTCCTTTTCCCCCTTCCTTTTACTAGGGGACAGAATGGGCTTTTTACAGGCCTGCCCGTGCTGATTGCTTGAGTAGCTATTTTCTCCTGGCTACCACGTGGGTGTTACATACTGCAGTTATGTGCAATATATTGCACCTGTTGTAAGAAACGAGCCAACTTTCCATCCTTTTGGCAAATTCGTATAATCTCTTCTGCCTTCTCTCCATAGGGCAATAGGTTCATAACAGAGAACAAAAATGAAAGCACTGAAAGATGCCAGATCCTCAGAAGTATTGAGTCAGAAATTCTCCAATGGTTGTAGAAGGGGCAGAAAATGAGCTTTTCCTGATGGCAATGATCTTTAAATTACTGCCTTAATTAAACATTTCCCAACCTGAATCCAGAAGTTCTTAATCAGAGATAGGAGTATGTATTTCACCAAGGGCTATGCTACAGCTGTAGCAGAAGAGTATCCTCTTGGTTTCCTGTGTTGTGGGTAACTTCACTCCCTACTCCTCCTAATAGTTAGAGTTTGATTTGTTTATATTTGTGTTGCCAAAAAGCCAACTCTCCCCACTTGTCTTTAACCCACTTCTCGCCGTTTCTAGAGCAAGGCAAACCCATCTGTAACACTTCGGGGTTCTTTTTCCTTTTCTATGAAGTTTCTGTAATGACTTTTTGTCCTTCTCTCATCTGTCTCGAGCCTCTCCCTCTCTAACGTCTGTGACAGTTCTTTTAAAAAAACTTATATTCTCATCAATACAACCTTCAGTGTGACACTTTGTAGCCACTGTAACAAAGACAGCACAAAGGACCAAGCTCCAGAGAACAAATTCACAGAAAATATTACTTGTAGTTTAGTAGGAGAAGGACATAAACAAACCAAAACCAAAATGGACCCCTCTAGGCTGAGTTTGTCAAAAAATATCTTGAAACTGCTGTCTTCTGTCTCTCACTCAAAATTAGTGAGATTCAAACATTTAGTAACACAGATGTTATTTTATAGATTCCTATACTTAATCATCAAGTCCAGTGAAGGCAACATCTTTTTGCTTTGGGTTTGCACAGGACACAGCACAGTGAAGTCTAGAATTGCTCTCCCTCTGTGCTACAAATGATGATTACAGTCTCTCTTCTCTAGGAGTAATTTATTTATATTTTTCTAAATGATCATTAGTGAAACATTATTGAACTCATAAAAAAAGGAGTGAAGGATAAATTATGTTCTACTAACGAAGACATAGAGAGAGATTCATTTTTTTCTATTTTGTTTCTCATATCCCCATTGGAATTTACCAGAAGAAAATTTGATGTAACTTCTCATGAAATTTTATTTACAACCTACGTACTAGCGTATATACTCATGCCATATAATCTGAGAAAATAGGGAAAATAAGAAGAATATATTAAACAGGAGTGCAGCAGTAGGAGTAAAGCCTCTAAAAGCCTGGCTTATGCTGGATCTTAGAATTAATCAAGATTTTCAAGTGATAATGAAATTTCACTACTAAAAATCTTTCTTTTTAATTGGCTGGAATTTGATGATACTTTTGTAAAATTTTCTTCCTTGTTTTCAGCTACTTATATATCTTTCAGTTGGCTTTAAAATTTCAGAAAGAAGAGGGGAGGATAAATATTTTTAAACTACATATGATTTTCTCCTTTTTCCTTGGCCAGCTCTATTTTCTAGAGATAATAATAATTTTCTATTGTCTTCATTACATAATCTCAAAAGAAGAAAGGAAAAAAAGAAAAACCCATCTTGTTAGTACTGCTGAAATATATCAAACTTGAATGGGCTGAAAACACCCAGCAGAGCAAGAACATACAAAAGAATTTTATAACATTTGTGAAATGCTTAAGTCCTAAATCTCCAAATTTGTTTTTATTTTAGGCAACAAAACCAAGACAGAATCCATTCAATTTCATGAAAAGTTTAGTCTTCTCAACCTAATTAAGGAAGAGGAAGAGAAAAGCATCCACTTGAAAGACTATTTGGGTAAGTAACACCGTCAAAGACTGATGAGAAATTACTGGGCTGTAGCCAGTCCTGTTCCTAGTAACACCTTCTCTTCAGCTGAACCAACTATATCAAAGGGGTTTTTATATTCAGGGATGTATATTGTCACTAGTGAGTTTCTTTTACGGCAACATCTTCTTATCTTCAGGCTACCCACCTACGATGGTTCCTGTAATTGAACTTTTCTCAAAAGTTCATTACTTTCCATTTTTTTTCCTTCTATCAGTGCAAATTTATTTCAGATACGTTCCTTAGATCTTCCAGTTCTCCTTTCTATACACTGAGAGAGACTTATTCTCCTGTTTTGTGGTTGCTTTCTTGCCTCCTGCGATTCCTTTCATAGCCTTTCTGCAAAGATGTAGGACAAAGAACTCAAAACTTTAGTCTCCTTCCCACAAAACAAAATAATGCATTTACTCTGGTTTTTGGAACAACTGCTTGATCTCTCAGGTCTTTATCATAAGTCATCTTGAAAACACAACTGGAAAATCACACAGCCTGTCTATATCTTTCCCAGGACAGCCTACTGCAGATGTGAGGTTAGCCTAAACAATGCAAGTCTGCTCACAAACAGACTTTATCACCGTCACCAGGTTTAATTCCATAAGCCATATGCATTAGTTATGCATGGGAAGTCCCATTTCACTTTTAGACCATGATCTCAAAAGAACTTAACAGCATTGGGAGATTTCATGTCAATACTCATCCTCCTGTAAATTACCAGCTGTGAAGAGCAATGTGGGACCTTGACACTGATTCTTCTCTCCCTTCAGTTGTCAGAAATCAGTTTAACCTGGTAGAATTGCTTTAGTGGAAAACTAGACAATGGTCCTAACTCAATAAGAAACATTATTTGTTTGCTTTTTATCTGGTGCTAGTCCTGTTGAAGTTAACCAGACTTGAGTATATTCCAGAATAGCAATGCTTTTTGAGTAAGGATTGGAATATAAAGCTATTTAGCCTGAATACTTCTCCCCTAACCTAATATAGAACTATATGTTTATAATTTTGGAACCTATGATTTAGGACAGAGAGAGAGAGAGGGGGAGAGAGAAAAAAAAAAGAGCTGATGTACTTCATTGATGTGCCTGTTATAGAGGGCTTCCTTAGGAATGCAGAACTGTTATGTAAAATGGCCAAATTACCAGCTAGACGTGCATTCCCAAGAGGCACACATGCACACACAATACACTATATACACATGTAAACACACTTGGACACACAAATTAAGACTCTCATGCAAACACAGATAGCACAAACAGCCTGATGCTGTTCCTCCCTGTGGCTGATGAGGATGATGATCCATCAATGGCAAATATATACATCTATACAGTACAGATCTTCCTGGTACCTGGGCTTAAACAGTCTATTCAGTAACTGGCCCCTTGTTCCTCCATCTCCCCCTGCCACGTGCACACAAACCCATATCCAAACAGATCTCGCAGTTGACTCCCAGGCCTCACAGTTCCTCCTGTATTTGGTTTTGATCCTTCTGATCCCCCCAGCTGTCAGCTTGTAGATCCTCTGGTCTCTCTAGTATGTCTCAGACTTAGGTTTTTCTTGATATCTGGCTAGCAAGCCTCTTACTCTCCTTGAAGGATAGTTCACCTTGATGTTCACTAGCAATCATAGAGTGACTTGTGCACCTGCACTAAATGTGTGCACTCCGATCGCTCCAGCTGCTGGCTCCACAGACATACGGACCCCTCTGACCCATGGTCTGACTCGAGTCGCTGGCAGTCAGCCCCCCATACAAACACATGCACACAGGACACCCTCTTACCCAGTAAAATAGTTAGAAATGGAGTTTAATGAGAAGATAGGTCAGACTGCACTGATCATGTGCAGGGCACAGCCAGTCAAGCACACAAGTGTTGTGCAGACATAAATGCATTGGCTTTATGAGACTTAGCTTAACATGAAATGCTGATGAGGCTAAAAGTTCTGTTCTCATTTCTGTAATATATCTTGATAACTGACCACAGCTAGAGCTGGACATAATGTTTAGAGTTTTCTTTCCTCCAAGAAAGCTGCAGCTCAAAGTGGAAAAAATGCCACCACCAAATAAATATCCAAGAATAAATCTGACCATTAAGAAAAAATACATAATATGTAAAAACTGTGAAGTAAATAGCACAAAGAGAATGGCAGAAAGTTGGTTGCCTCGATCACTTTTAGAAACTAAAGTGCTGGTGCTGTAGCACACTATTAGGCATTGGAAGTAAAACTGGGCGAAGTAGTCTGGAGCATACTCCATCTTTCATTTCAAAAGAGTAAATCCAGGTCCATTTGTACCAGTCCAAATCTAACACACCTCAACTAATTCACCATTAAAGTTAATTGTGCAGTCCAGAGCAAAAATAATAATCTGAAGAAAAATCTAGTCTTCATTGGTTATTCCTGATCAATTTTTAAATTCCTCTAACTTTATCCCCAAATTAACTGACAAATATTATCAAACTAGAATGCCTATGGACAGGAGTTCCCTTCCACAAGTTGGTTGGTCTTGTTATAAAACAAGACTCGCAGTAAGTCCATACAATCTTCAAGTCACATGAAGAACTGTATTTTAAGCCTTCTCAGACAAACACAGCTGACTGACTGCCTTATCTCTAAGTATGAAGACTATAATAAATTGATAGTAATATATGTAGGTGTCCAAATAATGGGGTATAATGAAGAGGGGATTAGAACAATGTAAAAACTCTTACATATTACTTTGAATGAATACAGTTTCAAGACAGATTACCAAATTAAAAGAAAAATGTTTTGATTGCGTTCTATGCAATCAAGATTTTGTCTGCTTTGGAAATGGCGAGCAGTTATACTGTATCAGTGGCAGCTAATTTGTGAAGGAGCTCTGAAATAAAATACACCTACAAAAATCAAAGCCTGCAAAGGAGTATGCAAGATTTTCAGATCTATCTTTGAAGCAGGGAAAACAAGAATATCTTTATATCATTGCTAGAAGAAGGTGTGAAGATTTAGTAGTTGAACTCACTTTTTTTCTAACCTAAAGCCTTCTTGAAGAATAGCAAATGTTTAAAAGCACAATTGAGTTTTTACCATAGCAGAGGTTGGAAGTTCCTTTAGGACAAATAGAGGATGGTTTGGGCTTTGCATTACAACTTTGAAGACAAGTTCTCTGCTCTTCAACAAACTTTCTCTGTGACTTTAAGTTCTTATCTCTTATGCCTTAGTTCCCTGTTTCTAAAATAGGGATAATAGTATTTTTCTCCCTCTCAGGAATTCTGGGTGGATCAATACACTAAGGATGCAAGGCATTCAGATACTGAGGTGATGTGGGCTGTACATCTCCTAGATGGATGGCTGCTGAGTGGAAGCCAAAACCAGAGTTTTAGAATATCAGAGAGATTTATTATTCTGGTCCTTAAACAGGGTAGAGCTGCATGAAGAAAAAGTGACCTTGAGATTCTGCAACTCCTATTTTGATTGCCTCAGTGCCCAGAAAAAGACTGCAAATTAACCCAGACCTCCTCAATTTTCTGCTTCATTTGGGATTTCCATTAAATGAGCATCCACCTGCACTGACCATTACCCTCTTACACTGTTATGTAAAAGGGAAGAAAAAGCATCATCTCCTTAATATAGTCGTGCACCTTGGCCTGATGTGATGACAGATATTGTAACATCAAGTGCAATCTGGTGATACTCTGGGTCAATAAAAAACTTACAATCCCACACAGGAAATACGTGTGTCATCTACACATTAAAGTGTCATTCCTCATACACCAGTGACTCTCCTATACCTTTGCTTCTCAGTTTCCCATGAGCTACAAAAACCTCATTAAAAAAAAAAAAAAAAAAAAGTCTTTTTTTCTGTCCCTTCTTCCTGATCCATCCAGATATTCCAGCAAAGGCTATCGCAAATATAGAGCAGTGGAACAAACTTGTGAAAAAAAATGGAGATGTATATGGTCCTACTTGGTTTAACTTTTTCATTGCACTTCAGAATGTTAAAGCAAGTCTACCAATGCGACGTACTAAACCCAATACATGTCTAATGAGAGATAAAATGGACAAAACGATCTCTTAGAGAACTATTATAGCTGAGTAAGGTTTCAGTTCAGGGTCAGAAAACAGAATTCAGATCATTGTTTCCTAAACAGATAAATTGGAGGTGGGGATGTAAAAATCCAGACCTGGAAATTCAGAGATATGGCTAGAAACAGCAAGCAAGAACAATGTCTGAGAGGGCAAGATGCCAGAAGTTCAAGTTTTATATTCCTTATTTTAACATGAGGGGGGATTAGGAAATATTCTTTCTTTCCTTTTGAACGCTGTTAAAATACCAGAGGTTTTGGGGTTTGTTTTTTTGGTGGTGGTGGTGGTATTTTTTTTTTTTTTCACTGAATGAATGGAAACTATGAAGATAAGTAGAGTACAGTGTGTATTTTGATCTTAATTAAATGCTTTCCCATCGCATCCTCAGTACAAAGTTCATCTGCTGTCACAGAAATATACTGCCAAACAAAAGAGAAAGGGAATGAGTCGAAGTGATTGAAATCTCAGATAAAAGACCATGAATGGTTACTAGATTCATATTTTTCATACAACAGCTAACCTGTTCAGTGTTTATTGATTCACTTGACCAATACTTATGCTACACACATAATAAAAAAGTTGTCAGGGAAACCAGTATAACATTGTCTCCTATTTACTCATAGGCACTCCAAGAGTTTTCACAAAGCCTTAATAAAAGATAACTTAATCACTTACATAATAAATAAAATATATTACAGTCAGGACTAACCAGCTTGGCTACTAGAGCATTTATAAAACAAAAACATAGAAATTGCACCAAAGGATTGTTAAGGTCACAGAATCAAAACCGCAAAAATCAGCCAAAGTACTTCAAAGTGCATTATAATATATTTTCTAATTACATGAGCTCATGATAATTCCTTTTTGTTGTTTTCCACAGAGTGGATAGTGCTCAGTTTCCCCCTGATTTCTTCGGTGATGCTTATTACTATAGTAACCATGTGCTCCATAAACATTAGTTCATTTTCAAAACATTTATGTGGAATGAAAGCTGTCTGGACACAGCCCTGGACAACTGGCTCTAGGTGGCCCTTTTTGGACCAGATGACCAGAGGTCCCTTCCAATCTCAGCCATTCTGTGATTCCATGAAAAATACTACTGCCCTTATTTTGTTAAAAGGGAACTAAGGTTGAGGGAGATTAAGACACCTCTTTTTGGATCTCCCTCTCTAAACACCTCTGCATTATGTTTTAGACATATTTTCATTCGTCTCTTCAAAGAATAGCTCTCTCCATCTTTAGTTTAGTGTTTTTGCAAGTGAGATACAGAGTTTTTCCTCAAGAGCCAAAGAATTGACGCTCTCAAAACTGAACCAGCACTCACAGAGGTGGCAGCTAGTAACCTGTCCTAGCATTACCTGAGGCGTTCTTAAGATTTTCTTGAGGTGAACCCATCTCCAAGGAGTTTCTAATCTTTTTTAATCATGAAACAATATTGTCAGCTCCACGTTTCATTTGGTAAATCCATCCAAGAACAGCTCTGGGTTAATTTTATATCTTGCACATAAGACTTTCCCATAGGCACAGTGAATAAAACAGTAGTCCCAAGAAGGTGTAAAGGGGAGTATCTCCATGTCTTGTATTCACTTGTTGTAATTGTGATGTATAAATGCACAATAACTAATTTAGGGTTGCAGAGACAGCCACTGTTTTGAAAATTTCTGACTTTTATGCTTGAATGAAGACATAGGATTCCTGTGTTAAGATAATAAATAAAATTTGCAGTTGTCTAGTGTTTAAAGCTAACTGTAAACAAAAAATACATCCAACCCCAGTATAAGAAATTATACTGAAATCCACATGGTTCACAAGTGTGTTTGGTGACTCATTGCCATCAGACAACTCTCTGACAAGCAAGCTAGCAAAGTTACTGATAACATTAGGGTACGTTCATCCTTTACAGGAACCAATAGAAGAACAGAGCGGACACAGTGCATTTCTCAGGTATTTGCTGACAACAGAACTCTTTCCTCAGATGAGGTTTGAAACCATGCCAAGGTGTAAAAAACCTTACACCCCTGGATAGAAATGCGCTTGTTCCCAGACTTGAGTTCTTCTTCTTCTTCTATGATCTCTCTTTTCTCAAATCTTCTTGAAAGTTTCTTAATACCCTGTTCAGTAATCAGACCATCCATTCCCATTTTCTCCATTTTGATTTTCTCTTTCATCTTCCTTGACTATCTTCCCTTTCTCCAGCCAGCTCCTGCTTTCAAGTGCCCCTCTTTAGCTCTTCAGGAGATATCAGTCTCCATTCTCTCTCAGTCCAACCAGTCAATCCCCAAGCCTAATACTTATCAGTCCCAGATCTTTTATTTTTCTTGCTTCCTCTCCAGTTCTCAGGATGGCCATCCTAATCTATTATTCCCTAAACCTAAAGCTGTAATCCTATTAAGGTGTTTTTACCAGATATTTTCTCTAAATTAGCATCTCTACATTTTTTATTTACTGTAGGGAAAGAAGGCAGAGACTTCTGTGAGTGTCCTTCCTCCTTCAAAACCAACCCAGAAAATTCAGCACAGAGAAGTCAGCAAGAATAGAAAATTTAACTCAAAAAAAACCAACAACAAAAAAACCCACGAAGACTAAATCTTGTAAAGGTAAACAGCTGAACATAGCTTTACAACAGGGAGAGTGAAGAAACAACGATACTGAGTCACTAAAATATAAAACAATACCACTTTTATTAAATGCATTTCTTAATTGGTAAGTGGGTTGCACATCTAGGTGCAAACAGTGCACTTACCAAAATTGAAGAGGGTATTATAGTGCATTTCTCATGCAACTAAGCCAATTTCTACCCTGTTCTGTCTCTGCTTTCTGCACTGAACTTCTTGTTCAACCCACAACACAGGTACCCAGTGCTAGAACAATAGCTACTACAGAAAAAAAAAAAAAAAAAAAAAAAAAAAAAAAAAAAAAAAAAGAAAAAAAAAAGGAAAAAAAAAAAGGAAAAATAAAAATTGGGGAGGGGGTTGCCTTTTTTCCCCCAGATTGTTGAATCCCAGATGTAGAAAAGTGATTATTACTTTCAAACCATCCCAGCACCAGAATGCCAACCTATCATAGCAATCTATCGCATTTGAATTGCATAGGCTCAGCTGCTGTGAAGGAGAAAAAGTCCAAAGACAAATAGAAGTTTTAAAAAGAGGAAAAAAAAATAAATCTGAAAAAACAAATATCTAAAGATTAGAGTCCAATACGTGCAGAAGAAGTTTAATTCACAAAGCATTTAGCTGAAACAGTTTCATAGTAGCCTGTTCCTCAGTTAGGTTACAACTACTCTAAATTAGGAGAGGATTTTGTACCAGCTGAGCTTCAAAGGTAAAAAAAAAGCTTTGGGGTATGAGCTTTTGCCTAAAGCTTGGCTTCTCTAGGTGGAATTTTAGAGGCTAAGGAATTTTGTCTTGCCTAACATCACAGCTGAAATAAAACCAGTCAGTATTACACCAAGCAATTTGGGGACTGCCGGAGCCAAGCTTCCAGCCTAGGGTCAGAGTTAGGGAGCCAGCAGCCCCTGCATAAAGCAAGCTCCAGTGCTGTGCTGACTTCTTCCAGCTTGGCAAAGCTTTGCAGGTAGCGGGATATCAGTGTCATGCAACTCCAGCCATTTGGCAGGCAGAAAACTACTTCATCAAATTAGTCCCATTGAGTCCAAATCATTAAACAAACCCTCAGAAAAAGCAAGAGCTTAGCTATCACAAACTTCCAGTTTTGTTATTTATAGCAACAATGATAGCCAAATAACCATGTTCTTGGGAGCCTGTCTCCTAACAGGCACACTCGTATGATTTTTTCAAAATTATGCTGGTGCCAGATTGAAAGTACAGTCACAATAAGCAGAAAAACTCAGGTTTTTCCTTTTTAAATTCCTATTTTTCTTTCTAGATCTTTCCAGTAACTTCCTAGCTACTATTCACCACCCTCCCTTTGGCACCACCACGGCAACTTCCAGCAGGTCCACATTCACAGTGGAAGCTCCAAATCGCTCCAATGTGCTCTTTCCCATCTACCAACTTCACCGGGATATGAAGAGCAATTCCACCTACTTTAACACCTCTCTTCACACGAAGCATATAGCTGGGTCAGGCAGGCAATCTCTCTGCAAACAACCTGGTAGAATTTAGCAACTGAAGCAGAAACAGCTGATGACATCCTCAATATTTTCTCGAAGTGCTGACAACAAGCTCGTGGTTTTGAGTAATAATGCCAGCAGATTAATTAAATGCTGATGAGAGTCTAAGAAGCAGGACCAAGTTAAATAGATATCATTGCAGTAGGAGCAGAGAAATACAGAGTAAAATCTTTTTTATTGGGTTCTTATACCCCAGACTGTGTGGAACACATGCCTTAATTGACAGTAAAACCTCTATGACGTCTTTTCTTCCTGCATTGTCACAGGCAAACAAAAAGATGAAGAGAAGGAGTAAAAGAGCTTGCACCTAGTAGAAAAATTAGCATAAAGGTAGCTAAAAAGAGGAAAATATTTTATTCCTTTCCAGGATTGTATCTATAGTGTTGGCTGAATTTTCTGTCTCCCATGTTAATTTACTGCCTATGCAATTGAGTTAGTCCTTTTTCACTAAGACCACTCCATGCCGGTCTTTCTTACTGTCCTCATGGGATCCTGCACAGCTCGTGTAGTTTCCTTTTTCTTAAAATTATTCCTCTTGCAGAAATCCCATTGTTGCTCCTTATGCCTTTACTACTTACTATGACCAGAGCTTTAACATTAATTTTACTATTCACTTTGTTCATTCAAGTGCTAGGTACTATATCCTCTGCCCATCTTGTTTATTTAGGTGACAATTCTTCAGTACATGTTTTGTCAATGTTTCTGGGTTTGCATAAACTTTAGTGCTAGATGCCATATTTTTAATGGTAATTATAAGTATAACACAACATAACAAAATACGCAAGCTATAAAAGGAGTACTTCAGGATAGAAAACAAGAACAGTCTTAGAAGAAAAGCCTTCAGGGTTGTTCAGTCTTGAAAAGAAATTAAGGATGGAATTTATGGCATTATTTAGGACAGCAATAAATGTGTGCAGTAGGATCCTATATTATTTTCATTTTTTGGACTAGCTGTGATCATATAAAAATATTACTTTTTTTACTGAGCAAAGTTAGAGTCTAGATAAACTCAGGCAAAGCCTGTGCTGTCTTGGAATTCCATAGAATTACGTGGGGATACTGCAAAGGCTTGAGTCTTTGCATGCTTGAGGCTCAAAACTTCTCTAAAAAGAAAGTAAGTTTTGGAAATTACATGAAAACTGAGTGCAGTTTCTACTGGTTAAAAATTGTAACGAACCAGGTTAATCAAGAGAATGTGTTTATACTGCTTTGATGTCATATATGTATTCTATGGATGCATTTTAAAAACCCCTTTTGAGACAGACAAACTTTATTATTCCTGTTTTATAGAGAGGATTGAGATACAAAAAGAGCCTATCATCATACTCCAAATCTGCAGTAGGTCAAAAATTAAAACAGTGGCACGGTTCAAACCACAAGAATATGCTTCAAATACAAATTGCTAGACAATAAACATTTTCATGAAGTACTAATTGATTACGCAGTACTGCTGGATGGTGCTTTTAATGTGCTACAGATGTTTGGATACTTTACACACTAGATTTCAAATCGTTCATAAAATGGATGACCAGGTACAGAGAACCTCATAAGAATATTTCATGTCTTAGCTATTATGTTGGGTGTTGGGGTTTTTTTGCAGTTTCATACGGTGAAGCTAAGAATACCCATATTTTTAATTTTCTTTCTTCTCTAACGTGCCTTTATAAGTTATGTAATTGTGCAAACATAAACACAGAAATATAATATATACGCATGTGAAAAAGAGCTCTGTGGTATCACAGAATACTAGTGTACCCTGCAGCTTTTTTATTACTAAGCTGTGAATTGTACCTAGAGAGACACTGAGATTACTGATGCAGAAAGCATCACTTTCTCAAGGTAGGTCTATTTTTTTGATAATCCAGTATTTTGCCTACCATTTTCACCAAGTGGTAGGCATTTATCCCTTCTGCTGTGATGTTTTTTTCCTTATATAAAATGTCTTCACAGCTTCATTACAAACAACGAAACACCACTCCCATTTGGGGTTTTGTGCGGTGGCCAGAGCTGTGTCCAAAGCACAGAACGGGGGATTATTCAGATTACTTGCTCTGGTGCTGACCTCCTAGCTGACCTTTTAGTTACTTCATATATACTTAAACATTAACATTCCCAAATAAATCTCTGTATAATATCAGTTTACCCACTGCACTATTTTGGGGCTGGCAATTTCTGGCATAGTTGCGCGAGCTGAAACTGGGGAGTTTGAGACAATCATCTCGTCCTGTTGCTGTTGTGAAAAGTGACAGCAGAAGACATCAGAAGATTCATCAACCCATATGTGTCAGATCTGCTAAAGTTTTATAATGGATTTGAGTTGGCACGGAGCCTGTTCTTGGTTTACACGTGGAGAGGTGAAATATCAGTTCTGATGTTTGCCAGAGAACAAGACCACTCATGGGTGAAGCAAAAGGAAGAAAATCTCCAAAAATGAAGGAGAGAAGACATATGTATGCCATCTCAGTATTCTGCCCTGTTTAGATGCTGCGCAGAACCATAGACGAAGCAAAAGGATTACTGACAAAACCCTCCTCCTGCAGGCTAGGGACACAGGGAAAATATCTTTTTTGAAGTCTGCAGCTGAGCAGATATTCCACAGACCTCATTTGCTACTGAAATGTAGGATGTAGGACCAACGCAGCAATTAAGTATCTAAAGTCATAAGTGGATCAAAGTGCATTTAAGAACAGAAAGCAAATATTTAAGTCTTTAGAATTAAGAGTTTTAAATAGTGAATATATATAAGGATTAGAGAATATATATAAATCCTCCACATTTCCTAAGGAGCTTTCCGTGATGCTGTGCATAAAATAACTGCCTACTGTACAGTATTTTGCATTATCTGCCAGCCACCACCAAGCACGATATGCTGAAGTAAATGAAACTTCAAGTCGTGGCCTGATGGCTATTCCTTTTTTTCTTATGAATAGTCTAATGGAAAGGTCTCTTCCACAAAAAGCAACCCAGATAACACAGTTCTTGCATTTCAGCCATGAGTATTCAAGTAGCCATATTTTGGCATTGTGAACCAAACCAGATGAAACATGAACAGAAGTGTAGAACCCACATATGATTGTAACATAATCATGTTTTCTGAAGGTTGGGAGATAAAAAGAAAGATCTAGTTACATCTTAAGATGAGAAATAATTATTCCATTCAAATAACCTAAATAAAAGGGTGAAATTTCAATTATTATAACAGGATGTAATTGTGACTAAATTGAGAAGTTGATTATTCACAAAATAATTGTGCCATTCTTCTACAAAAAAATGAGACAAAATGTATTTTGTGGTTCGGAAGTTTAGCTAATACTAGTGCAGTCACTATATTTACTGATGTGAATCTTATTCAATAGTCAAGTGAGTTCCAATCAATTTTCTCATATAAGCTGCATGTACAAATTTTAACTGGCAAATTAGATAGATGTCATCTGTTGGCTCTTTTGGGAAATATGAAATCCCTCTACAAGATCATCAAATTAGTTTTCACCAATTGTATGAAATGATCTGAAGTAATACCAGACTATGTTTTATTTATTCAAAGGTCTGCGTCAGGAATTGATAAGTCAAACCCAGCAAAACAATCCCAAGTGTAATTTTTATGAAAATGTCTATTTCAAATCATTGAGTGAATGTGACAATTTTTAATTACTCGGGCACATGTACGACTCACACACAACCTCTGTAACAGATTAGGAGACAGAGCTAGATTTACATCCCTGCTGAACCACTAGAAACTCACTGATCTGGAGGTATAACCAGGCATAATCTGCTCCTCCTTGATGGGGAGCTCCAGATTGCGTAGCCATTTTAAATCATCTGATGAGGGAGGTCACCACCCAGCAGTAAGCAATAACGTAGGGATGAGAAAGCCTCATAGATCTTGCCAGCAATTTTTCGTATCACATAGTACCACCTCTAAAACTCTTGAATACTTGACTACAAATAAGTCAAAAACTGGCATCTTCACAACCTCAGCCAGAATCCTTGACTATCTGAACTAAATAAAAGCTTTTACATCTCACATAGAAACCTAGTTTACCAAATTAAGTTAGTCAGATATATGACCACATTTATTAAATCAAAGTATATCTATTCCAAATAAACATAAATGACATTAGAAGTTATTTTTGTGGAATGGAATGAAATTGTGATTTGAGAACTGCAGTTCTCCATTATGAATGAAAAGGGAATGCCACAAATGCAGACACCGAATCTGAACTAGGTAAATTAACAATTTTCTAGAGGTGTGACTAAACCACTTGGGGACTGAATAGGATAAACTTGTTTTGTGGTCATGTAACTAAAAATTATTTTCTTTTCCCATTTTCCATATTTTAAACTTCCTCTTAAAATTAACTATTAATTATTAATAGTTATTAATTATTTATTTTAATGACTGTGCCAATCCAATCTTTGGGGATTTTTACAGTCTTTTATAAACTTATTTTGGTTAAAATTACTCAATTTGGCCTCAACTCAAAAATAGTTTAGTTCCTCAATGCCCATTAATACTCATAAAACCCAACCCAAACCAAATGAACTAACCAACCGATAAACCACCTAACCGTATTCCTAGTAAATCATTGTGGATTTTCTAAAAGAAGTGTGGTATGTTGTCTCTCCATGTAGTCAATGGGGAGAGGTGGGTACCTCTAAAGGACAAGTCACAGCACAAATTACAGCTGGCACAGATAGTGTAGACCCTCTAGGTGGGTCAGATCAGTCAATGATGTCCTGAGAATATGCTGTTACCGCCTAACCTCCATGGAAAATCTGTTTCTCTCATATGCTATTTTATAAATTCATTATGCATTGATCTAAGAATACACATTCAGGATATTGTTTTTAAGGGCTTGAAAAGATTATCTATCTATATCCTCACCAGCAGTGCTGATAGATCCTTTCAATATCTGGCACCACTTACTGCTTTCTAAGTCTTGTGCAGTGCCAAAGAACAGCAAGGGTTTTGCCGTATGCAGAAGACGACACTATTCCCTAAGGGTTTGTAGGTGGGGAATGCACGTCTGCAATCGTGCTTCCAAGGGACCCCCAGTACAAGTACTGACTGGGCTCACAGGGGACAGGGAGGAGGGGAAGGTGGGAGAGAGCCAACTGGTGTAGCAAGAGAAACACCCAGTGGACTGTGTTCCTCTTCCAAGGCTTCAGTTAACTTGTTCTACTTCTATTTTATGACATTCCCACACAGAAAAATGATATTCACTGTGAACATAATGAATGCATATTGAGAGCTAAGTATAAGTAAACATATAAGTGTTTTCTAAAGATAAGGCCAAAATTACACAAACAGTACAATAACTGGGAAAACAAGAGCTATAAGAGGAAATTCTGAAATACAGTTAATCCAAAAAAATTTTGCTATTTTTGCAGAAATATTGGGCGTATAGCACATAACCAGAGTTCCTCAAATAACTTAAATGCCATTCTGCCAGAATTTTCTAAAAGGGGATGACAAATAAACAACCTTTAAAAGAGTATTTATCTGAGACAATAGATAATAAGTAGCAGCAAATACAATATTCCTGTTATTAAATTATACCACTGTAGCCTAAATTAGTCAAGAAGATGTGACTGCTGAAGCTACAATACTTTGTTTTAAAACCTCTAATCTTTGTGTATAGTAATGAATTCTAATATAGGAAATGAAATCTGTGTTCTGTACCATTTATTCAATAACCTGTGATATATGACCCACCCATACATGGTGAAATAAATCACAAAACTCCCACTAACTTCAACGAAGATATATATATGCGCACACACACACACACACACACACACATATATATATACACATGTGTATAAAACACTTTGTATAGATAGCCAGAATACTGGTTGCTAAATAGACACTTGGTGCCAAGACAGATTTGATGTTTTAGTCTTATCCTCCTGCATAAGGCCTAGGAAGATAAATTTGATGCCACCTTCAGCTGGATTTAGAAAGACTCAAGAAATTGTTCTGGTATAACCCTTAAAGCTTAACTGTGTGTAAAAGCTTTGTATTCTTCACTTTGGCAAAAGTTCCTTCTGCTTGCGTGGATTTAGTGATGCAGCAAAATGTCACTGAGTCTTCTGCTTCTATAAAGATCCAACATTTCAGAGTGAAAATCTGCCTGCACTGGAGTCGGAAGGAGTTTTGCCGTGTATTTAAACAGAGCCAAGCTTTCTTCTTTGCATTTGAGAGTTAGGGCTGAAGGCAAATCACTGCAGCTGATGACTAAGCCCTGGCTTGAGGTTAGGGAAAAAAGAGGCCCTGATACCATTGACAGCTACTTCGTAACAGGATACGCTAGGCACGGAAAAGAGTGGGTCAATCAATAAAAAGATTCATCTTATTAAGATACAGGTTTAAACTTATTTAAGCTCACTGAAATTATTCTAATGATTTTAAATTTTTTATCCTAAATAAGTTTTGAGTTAAATGGTATGATCTCCAGAAACATTCTGATTATATTAAACTCCAAAGGTTTGAGAAGTTACATCACATTTCTCAAATAATTTCAGCAGGAAAAAAAATGAAGTACATTTCAGAAAGGCCAAAGTATTTTGTGTTGGTATACTCAAAGCAAACATTCAATTTTGCACCTTGAAACAATATTCCTGTCCAAAATCAACATGAAACAGTTAACAAGAGGCTACTCACAACCAGATTTTTTGAGGGGGTCAGCTGGAACCAAAGTGAAACTCTTTTTTTTGCACAGCTCCAGGCATGAGCTGCATATTCAGCCAGCACTGAGCAGCAGGCTCAGCAGGAGAAAGAAATCAAAACGGAGAATGAAATAACAACCTCCTCATCACGGTCCTTCCAGATCATTCCTGAGGTATACAGAAGCTTTTGCTGCCATCGCCTACACAGTACTCGCCTGCTTTGTCAAGAACCGGGTGAATCAATCATCACAGGTCCTGAATTCGCTGGAAAATATTGGTTAGTGGAGCTATGCCAGCTCAGAAAAAAAATGGCCCATTGACTTCTCTCCCTTTCAGTGACAAGGGAAATGTTCTTTCGGTAACAGGCAGAATTGACGGCCTTTGCCTGTTGATTATAAAGGTCAAAAGTCTGAAGAAAAAATACGGCAAATGGACAGAGAAAAACTATCTTTGCTAAAGAGCCCATGAACTATCCCTGGCACCGAATGCTTTGCTTTACTTTGCATCGCCACGCTCAGCGCAGTTCCCTAACCGCCTTCTCCTTGGCCTTATTTACCCAACAACCGTAACGATATATTAAGGACACTGACTCATCTCTTGCTACAAATACAATTCCAGATTTGAGGGCCTTAATCTGATCCTTTGGATCAATAATACATCCAGAACTTTTTTCCACACATCAGCGCAGAACTGCGGCAATAGGAAGCATGGTCTGAAATAACACTGTGTCCATGGATCTTCCCCAGGTCCTTTCTGACCAGCTGTGATGGCCTCTTGCTGCTTGCACCAGACGAGGCATGAATGATCATCCTCTCCTTTCACAAGGGGAACCGACGGCACTTGAATCTCATATCTCATAGCTTTTTCCGACAGCGTTGCAGTAGGGAGGATGCTGAGTACACACTGGAGTCCAGGCTTTTTAGGTGTCCTCGAGGCTACAGATCTCCCATCATTTTTGCCCACTGCCTCAACCGTCACAACGCTTCTAGCACGGATTTCTGTAACTGACTCTTAGTCCTTAGGTTGTCTGTCCGTCTCCTGCCTGGATTTGCCACCTGCATCTCCACAGTTGCACTTTAGTCCTGGTGTGCCTGTTTATCCAGTCTGACAAGCGGGGAATTGCTGCAATGATAAATATGAACTGTACGTTGTCCTTCTTAATATTTTGAGACCATTTAATTGTGCCTCCTTGTCTTGTACTGGAGAAGCCGATATAACCTCACAGAACAGCAGTATACGTATATTAGTAGGCCATGTAAGATCGTATATTTTTTTTTTTAAATGTGTTGTGGAGCTTTTATCTGTTGGGGTTTTTTTTATGCAACTACTTGATCTCTTTTCAGTGCTAACTCTGTGTAGAAAGCACGGTTGCAACATGTACCATCCCAGCAAGGTTTCCTGGGAGCACAGAAACAAATCTCCTTGAGCAGATCAGTTTATGTGCAAGTTCAAGCACGTGCTAATTTGACCTGATTTATTGATGCCAGCACCTCACCCAGTGTGTGGCTGTAGCCGCCCCACTTCAAAGGATTCGTAACGTGCCGACGGGGATAAACGGCTCTGCATCCTTACATCCCTTTGCTCTTCCCTGCTCCAGGCATTATCTTCTGTGCTAGCCCCTGGGCTCCCTGATCTCAGGGAGCACAACCGTGTCTAGCCTGGAGTAGGCTCTCCGGAGGGAGCAGGGAAAGCTTGTTTGCACGTGTCTCCCATTTCCCCAGCACCCACCCAGGGTCGGGCACAATCAGGCCTGTTGTGTTTGAACAACTCTTCTATTCATTTTTCTCCCCCTGGGAGCTCACAGCTTGAGTAAGAGCTTATCTTTTATCTGGATGAAAAGAATACCAGCTGAATTTAGCGGCTTTTCTTGCATCCAGCTTGCACTAGGGGGTCTGATCTGAAACCTACGTCAGCTTTTCCGGTTATTTCAAAGAGATTTGGATTGTGCTTTTAGCAACAGGATTCCCTTCGGATGAACCTAATTGTCCCACAGAGGATGATGAGGTGCACACAGCCGAACTGTCCGAGGCTGTCATTGCCCCTCACAAGTTAAGCTAGGTGGCCCTGTAAGTACATCTGAGAGAGTAAAAAGGGAGATGTGACATTTTTCCAAGCACTGTGATATCTGCAGCTGACAGAAGGGTTTTTCTATTTACCCTGGGTAAGAAAGCCAGTCACTGGTTCAGTCTGTACTGATTCAGTAATTTACTTCAAAAATCTCTTGATTCCACTACTGCTGCAGAGACCAGCAAGTAGAAACCAAGGATTCATTCAGGATGTGCCACTCAAAATTTTTTCTTTTACCAGAAATTATGGGTACTATCCTGGAGACAAAATATCCACGAAAGTTATTCCACATTGAACAGGTCAGCCCTGATTCAAAGGTAATTTTAAAAGAGAGACTTACACATTTAAATATTCCCTGGTTTACACAACATATTTTAGGAAGATCAGATGGCTTCTGGTTCTCTCTGCATATGTAGAAGAGAGAAAAACATATTAAATTTCCTATACATCCACAGAATAGCCTGCTGTGTTAACATTTGGATGCTTCAGCCCAGAGGTCTGCATCAAGCTTGTGTGAATGATGTCTGTACAGAGACGATTTGGTAGACATTTTCACACCCATTAGAATAAAACAAACCGTATATATATAACTTCCTTTTAAAGCAGACATCTACTTTTTTCTTAAACAAGAAAACTACTTGTTACTAAAAAAATAAAAAAAAAATAGAAAACAGAACTAGAATTATTCAGCCATGGGACACAGAGGATCTAGAATATAAATGCTCAGCCTTTTTAAGGGACATCTATTCCCTTTGGCTTACTCTATTCTAAATTCCTTTAATACCTGAAATCTTCTTAGAAGACAACCTGGCACTAGAGAGATCCAGGAAATGCACATCATCCTTACCATGTCTCAATGGGGAAGAGAAATATCAGTAAGTTATGACATTAATTCCTTCAACAAGTGTCATAAGGAGAATATAAATCAAAGAGAAACCACGATGTCTTCAAGGAGAAGAGCTGACAGTGCTGAGGACATCTGAAAAGCATTCCTGTTGTATCCTATTTCACAGAGCTCTCCATCAGTTTATACTTCCCCTTCCATAGCACCAGTATCATAAGATTCCTGTAATTCTTTATTTGATTGCCTTTGAGAGGTATGAAGCTCACTGTGGAGTTTTTACCAGATTTTTGAAGATGTCTGTCTAATGGGGCTCATACCGAGCTAAAGAGATTTTTCAGAAGTATCTGCATCTTGCTGTATGACTTGGTAGAAGGAATAACATTAAAATTCATGACAAACGTGGACACCTACCTGCTTTTAGTCATCTTTCTAGACCTCTATTTGCATCTTCAGGCACCCACACATGTTGACAATTCAGGTTCTTTGCTATTGCAGATAGGAAACAATGCAAGAGATAATATCATGGTATGATGTAACTGTAATGATACGATGCACAGACATAATTTCTATTCACTCTGACTTTTAGTTCACCTAGACAACCAGAGCATAAAGTGCATGGCATAAACACTGCTGTCCTGCTTAACCTGGGATGTAGAATTTACAATTTGTTTTGCTTTCGGGCCCAAAGAAAAAGAAAAAAAAACCCAAACACAACCAACAAACAAACAACACCACCACCACAACCCCCCTGCAAAATTATCTTCAAAGTGGAAGAAGACATCATTATTTTAGAATTATATAATGCACCGTACTAAATGCAAGCAATGTCAAAGATAAACTGCTTTGGAAGAAGTCACTCAGGACCCATGACCTTAAGAATCAGACCTAGGGATTTTCTGGCAAGCAAGAATACCCATTCAGATTTGTCCTGGCCATCCATTTTCCAAAACAAATAGCTGTGAAACTCTTACTTCCCCAAATTCAGTTAAAAACCCCCATGCCTCAGACCAACTCAAGTGCACTTCTGTTATATGACTAAGTTGCTCAGCAATTTTGCTGTAGGCCCTATGAGAATGGGTAAGTGTTTCTTTCCAAGTCGCTTGCACTGCAATCCAGGAAGAAATAAAAGCATTAGGTAGCCTTGTATTGCTTGTATCTATGTCAGCAGTGGGAGGCTTTTTTTTTTTT
>VXBL01004419.1:828398-847857 GCA_013400195.1 Aramus guarauna
GAGATGAACAAGTTGGCTAATATAAAAAGGTTGGCTTATTTGTCAGTATGACTGTCTCGTAAGATTAAAAGGTCTCATCCCTACTAAAGGCAGAAACTTTATCACAGGTTACAGAAAGTGCATGAGATCCCTTTTATTTTAACACTCCTTTAATTCACAGTGAAGGATTCAGTTGACACATATTTCAGCTATTGATGTGCTGTTGAACATTATCTTTTGCTGTTGTCCATTTTTTCTTTTGTGCAAAGAATAAACTCTGCATATCTGCCTAACCTTGATCACCTTTCTAGCCTTATTTAATTTTTTCTTTTCTTTTTTTTTTAATATTCTATCACATATAATTATGGTAATTAGTAAAAAAAAAAATAATCAGACTTTTTCTTTCTTCCCTCCCCAAAGCTTTCATTTGCTCTCATATCACTCTCTCTCCTTTCTTGCATTAACATCAAACAGTTCATCTGTGAAGACAGTCACTCATCAAAATCACTTGGAATAATTTCAATTTCACACTGATCATGCAGATCTGAAACCTCTCCAAGCAGAGATTTTCATCATAAGAGAAAAGTTGGTCTCCTGTTGGGGTTGCTGGTATTTCAGGTCTGTCTCTTGTTAGCTCTTGGAATAGATGTGTCATGGGAGCTTACCTACAAAATTGAATTGATTGCAACAATGATTCAGGATTAAACAAGATTATTGTATTTCTTTCCAATGAGCATTTGTGCTGCATCTTTTTCTTTTCTTCCTTTCTTTTTTTTTTTTTTCCTTTTTTCTTCTCTTCCTTTTCATTTTGAAATGTGGCCATTTTGGACAGTATCAAATCAGTTTCTGGTTTTGTCCCACCTTCTTACTGCTTCTTTTGATCCTCCTCTTATGTTGTTTTCATGTTATTAATTATGTTGCAGTTGTACCTAGAGTCCTCAGTCAGGACAAGCAGTGATGACAGGTGCTTCACAGATTGTGAAGACTATGCCCACAGCTTTCCAATAAAAAATAAAATAAAATAAATAAAAAAAAAAAAGCAGAAAGCAAAATGCTTTTCTTATGACCCATGAATGTGTCCCAGATCTTCTGAATGTTCTGGGCATGCTGTGTTTATGTCTTCTCTCATATTATTAGCTATACACAGATTTGCAACTGTCTTCTGTAGACAGATTAGTATCAACAATCAAACCTCTTTTTTGTATGTTAGGAAGCCACTATATGAATATAAATCATTAATTAACCGTTGACCACAATAACTAAGGTGACTAAATTTTATCATAAGAACATATTTACTCCTTTTAACTAACATTATAAAACTAGCCCAAGCCAGTTAAATACGTTGATTGTGAAGGCATTATTCACAGATTAATTCTTCAGAATAGAGAAGAATTAAATGCTTTGGGTGTTATATTCATATATTCAATGTTTCTTCAGATTTCACAAAAGTATTTTTGTTGAATTTAAAAAATTTTGGACATGTGTTTGAAAAAGAATATTTTAGATACTGTAATAAGGAAGTATATGAAAAAGACACTGATGATTAAGTCACCAGAAAGATGAATTTCCAGAGCAATGTCAACAACGTTACTTTAAAAAAAAGAAGTGAATCCTGGAGAGTAAGTATGAATACTAATCTCTCCTCAAAATTCTTCAAGAAAGATTAAAGGTAAACAGTATATCAATTTATCCCACTTTTTTATGACTTTAAATCTGGCACAGGTGAAGTGCAAAAGCTAGGCTATTTATTCAAGCTTATCCATTCTAATGAAGTCTTACCTTTTCTTTCATAGAACTCTATACTTCAAGTGAAATCTTTAGCCTCTACTATATTCCAAAGAGCCAGCTCTGGTGAGGCTCTGTTTTACTCTTTTTTGTAGGTTTGTTTTGTTTTGTTTTTGATGATGGTGGTTTTGGTTTGGGGTTGGGGTTTTTTGTTGTTTGGGTTTTTTTTGGTTTTTTTTTGGGGGGGGAAAGTTGTAAGGGTCTTCTCTGGACACAGGTTTACTCCAAAATAAAGTTTGCATTATGTGCAAAACAAAGTTTGCATTATATTAATTTCTCATTTGGCATTTTGATAGTACTACCTGGAAACAGAGGAAATATTGAAAAATTCTGCAGTCTTCTGGGAGATAGATAAATAAATGCAGATGACATGCAAAGGTGTCTGAATTCATTTAGATAAGAATTACAGGAGATGAAGAACACTGCTGGATCCAGATGGTGAGCAACCTAGCAAGCCTTGTACTCTTGAACAAGAGACGGTCCTATGGGTAAGCATACCTTCGTTGCATGACTTTTGCATGTAATGACTGCTTATCTATCTTCCATGCATGAATCAGATATGTCCTCATCAGATCACAACCTCTGGGAGACTTTAGGTGTTTGGAGAATAAATTAGTAAGATTGTCACTGATTTGGTTTCTAATCTTGTAAATCAGAGATTTTCCTGCGGATTAATATAAGTATATTCAAACTACAGGCTGAGGGTGATTGTCATAAATTGCAGCAAGGGAAATTCCAATTAGATATTAGAGAAAACATTTTTACCATGAGGATATTCAAACAGTGAAAGAAGTTGCCCAGAGAAGTTGTGGAATCTCCATCCCTGGAGAAATCCCAGGACCAGGCCTTGAATAATCGGTCTAACTTAAAAGTTAGATGCAATTTTGATGGCCTGGTGTAAGCAGAAGGAAGGTCTCAATGACCTCCAGATGTCCCTTCCAGGCCTCATGACTCTGAGTCTTTGATGCTGAGTTTATTTGTCAGCTCTTGCTCTTACCCAGAAAAAAAGATTGTCTCCATTTTCTCCAACAGCTCAGAACTTAGTGCACTCAGCCAGGATGTGAAGTACATGCCTGATTTACTCTTTCCCTGAGAGGATTCAAAACCACGTCTTTCTCCAGGAGAATGTGCTAACCACCAGACTACAACTATTCCAGGGTGAAAAGCAGGAAGGAAATCCTTGACCCCTTCCTTCTGCTTGGGTCTGTTTCACTTCGTATAATGCAATTAAAGATTCATTATGTTAGAGGGAGAGAGAGAGTTTACATCTCTAGCCTAGTGGTTGATTACTTCATCAGGGAAAGCTCTGATTTGTGTTTTCTGCTCCAAGAATTTATGCTATAGTTTATACAGTAACTGTTTCATTGAGAAGACATCATCAGTCTTTGGTGTTTAGGTACTGAGAGGAAGAGGAAACCAAGTTATAAACAATAGTGTAATTTTTCTCATACTTTCACCCCCTACCCTCTCAAATGAATCACTGTTTTCTGTATATTGTATGGAAAAGGTTCAAGAAGACTTTAACTTTATTTAGGTCATGGAGGCATGAAGATGAAGGACAGGAGGGGGGTAACTCCCTTTCTTCCATAATACCTTAAGCACCAAGCTGTATGCAAGGGCTTCGCCTTGTCTCCTCTCCGCCAGTGAAGGCAATGGTAGCTACTGTGACTTAGATCTCGAGATATGAAGTGAGCTCATTGCAGGGTGACCTTATCAGGGTTTTCAAGCAAAACAGACAAAGGAATTCCTCCTCAGTTTTGACTTCTGGTAGGGCCTGGGCACTTGGATGTTTGGTGGTAGACAGTAGACCCTTGAAATCCTTTATGGATTGAGCCTTGGAAGGTGGACCTTGCCTAAGGCTACCCAGGAAATCTTTGGGAAAGTTGAATCCCACTTTTTCTAGATCCGTGAACTATCCCTCTACCACCTTCCTTCTGAGGAATGCAATGTATGGAGGTAAGAATGAAGAAAACAATGGAAGATGTAGATACCTCGTTCAAATCTTCAGACAATTCCTCACATCTCTGTTGTATTTTTTGGGACGTGTGGCTAATTTCAGCCTCCAGACATACTGTATGGATAAAGCAGAACCTTATACTGCCTGCTATGCCTCATTTAGAATATCTGCCTACCAATATTCTGTTGCAGCATAATCTGTTAATATATGTTCTTCTTCTCCTCCATATGACCAGAATAATCTTCCAGTAACAATAACCTCAACAAACAACCAATCTTCAAATGGCATCTCAGTATTATCTGACTTCCAGTTGAGAGACTGTTATACTACTGAATAACGCAGTGAACAGAAAAATATTTGTGTATGTATTTGTTACAAACAACACGAAATATTTATCTTCCTGATCTTTAAAGGTTAAAGAAGAATAGATACAATCAGGAAGAGAAAAGCTATACCAACTTAGACTGCAGACGGAGACATATTTGTCCTATAAAAAAAGCAGAAAACATACTAGGAACCATACGTTGTTTTCGAGGGTAAAGTAAGCAGCTTTTAAATGCTGGCATAGAAATCTCTTCTTTTTAATTTTCACACTCCTCTCATCTTTTAGAAAATATTGCACTAGGAAATGCTGGACTTAAAAAAAAAAAAACAAAAACAACGAAAAAACCCAAACCATTGCAGGAGTGCTAATCCTGGCCTCCTTAGCTGTGGAAAGGCTTGAAAAAGCTAAACTCTTCTCACAAGATGCAACATACTTTACTCATCTATGCGCTCATCAAGCTTAATTTATCCTTCAGTGGAAGAGTTGATACAAAGTTCATTTCTATCTCAAAACAACCCTGACAGTCAGGAAGAACGACAAGAAAGAATTTTTTTTTTTTTTTTAATTCCCTTATTTAAGATAAAGCATTGTGATTGTCTCCTTATTTTCATTATGAAAATAGTGTTAGTGCCTCACCTGCCTATGCGTTCTCTAATGCCCTCTCTTCTGGTGGGTGCAGATTAGGATTCACGTCTCCTAATTTTATATAACTCCTGAGCAAGTCACTTCAGGTTCCCTTTTTTGTCAAAGGACAAAAACAGTAAGTGTGGTTTGCCTGACCGAAAGTAGTTGTCTGCTTTAGGATGCAATTAAGAGCACCTTACAGTTGCTTGCTTGTTTTCTTTTACTATAAGAGGAATATTCAGTGACTCACTGTGATAATTTAAATACCTGCCCTGGAGAGGTCTATCTTTGGTCAGGCAAATCTTATCCCTGACATGAGACTTGTACAATGCATTTTTAGCTAGTTAAACTCTGAGCATCTAATCTTCTCCGATCATTTGGGCTTCCTCTGGGGACATCGAGACTTAATATGTTAGACATAAATCAGCCAGTTCTATACTGTGCATTCTGTGCAACGCTTGTTGCACATGCATCCTGATATATTCAATCACTTTTACTTAAATGCCCAGGTAATACAGAATATCTGAATCTATCAATAGCTTCCTTTTCCCAAAACACCATCGGACTTATTTTTGGGGAGGACAGAAGGTCTCTGCAGAATCAGTCCCAGTGATGCCAACACTTGTTCATCTCCCCAAGGAACATGAGATAATAGCAGCTGCTGCATTCCCACAGTACACAAGAATAGCCAAAACTTTTCACAAGAGGACAAATCAACACCTTCTTCATAGTGCTGCTCATGAACACAGCACAGTGAGGTTATTCTCTTTAGAGCCTCTTGTTTTTCTCAATATGTTATTAGCTACTCCTCATTGTACAGCAACTTCGTTAAAGGATGTAGTTTCACCAAATTGCTTTACATTGGCATATAATCTATTCTCATTTCTTCCCACAAAAACAAGCCCCGATGTGGCTTATGTCTAGAAACCTATCTGTAAGAATATGGGGGTTTCTTTCAATTTTTTCCCTAGAGAATTCAGATTTTCTGTGTATTCCTTGCCTCCATCAAAAACCTGCGCATAACAATCTATTGTCCTCGGGGATGAATCCTGTTTCATTGCCACTGACAAGTTTAAGATTTTCACGATTCGGTAGAAATGGAATATAAGACAACAAAAAGAGGTCTTTTCGGTGGTCAAAAGTATGAGCTAAAAATTGCAGGAGAATTCAAGGAGTGACTGTTTAATGGAAAGTTAAAGCTGTAATAGCAGGTCATAAAACTTTTTTCAGCATAACTAGAATTTTGTTGTCACATAAAATTGCACAAACAATTATGACACCAACAAGGGAAGTGATGTTGTCAGAGTAGGTTTGAAAATTTAGTCCTTGGTGGCTTTTACTTTTCTATTCATGTCAAAGTCATCGAGTTTTCTTTTTCTCTTATCAGCTTTTCTCTAATGACCTATTTATTAAGTAAGCAAGATTCCTACCCTTTTACTTTTTTTTTTTTTTTTAAATTGCCTATGATTATTGGAGAGCCACCTACCTTCAGTCACTGTTTTAGCATTCTCTCAGCTGAAGACTGTAGTTAACTCACTTTATATTACAGTAATTTTACACACATCAGAAATGTCAATAAAATAAAAACAGCCAGTTATAAGCTTCCGTCTGTTTTATCACATGCTGTATCCATGCACTGCAAAAGGTGTTCTTCCCTGCAAGAGCTGGAAACTGCTAAGTTGCTGACATTTAAAGAGGAGGCTGTGTGGTCTGGGAAAGATGTGCTTTCAAATTAGAAATGTTGGTAACAGAGACCTCTGAAGCTATGCAAGGAGTTTTTTATGTGTTCACAGATTGTCAGTCGCCATTAGAAAAAAATCTGAATACATCTAAAAGTATCTAAATTCACCAGATAATTCTATCAAAATCTCATCTAAAAGATTCATTCTCTCTTCAAGCCAGCAAAACCATTACTAAATTTTCAAACTTAAACATCCCATCTTAGGTGATTTATATGTCTTTATAAGCACCATTCCTTGAAATTAAATTTCAGATAGTATACATGGTCAAACGATCTCCAAAAGCCAGAGGCAGGAGCTGTGAGACGTAGAAGAGCATGTTGGAAGAGTGTGAAAGGCTAAGGGGAGTCTGAGGGTTTGGGGCTATGGGAGCTAAGGGTCACATCACTGGGAACCAGGGATTTGACTGCTGTGCCCTTCTCTTTGCCTTACCTGCCCACATGTGTGACTGCAATGGTGTTGCATCAGGGAGACTTAAACCGTTCACCCTCATGAAAACACCACCTGCGTGAACCATCTGCATCTCAGAGAGGTCCTCAATGCCCTCTGCAGTCCTTGACCCTGGTGATGAGTTATGTCCCAAAGTGGTGAAGCCTTTACTGAAGTCTTTGTTAGTTCTCTTCAGGAATCTAACACATCCAGATCCTGACCATAAACACCACTAATTTAAATTGGCACAGCCAAAGAAATAAAATAATTTAAAAAAAAAAGAAATGAAAACGAAATAAAATCAGAATTATTCTACATGGGGGTGGATTTAACCTGAGAGCACATTGCTGTTTCCCAGCCATTCTCCTTCAGCATTTCTAAACTGTGACATTTTACTCCCATGATCACAAATGAATTTAGAGTCAACACTGTACATGGGAAATTAAAAGCAGCACTACTGAGAAGGGATTCCTCTGTGAAATTTCCCTGCCAACACACAAATGTAACCTGAACGCTGCTGGCGCTGGTAGACAGCACTATCACAGACTGGATAGATAAACTGGTAGATTAAATTGAAACCAGTGAGTTGAAGCTAATGGGAGTTGGAATCACTTTTTTCACTGGCAGAGGCCTTCAGCAGTTTGAAGACTCGACTCCAGAACTGATATTGATTCCTTAAAATGAATACCAGTAATAAAAAATAAAGAAAAGTGTACAAGCAATCAGACAGGATAGGAAGCGGGGGTGGAGCAGATGGGGGATAGGGTGGAAAGAGACCATCTTGAGCAAGAACAAGCAGTTCTGAGGAAGGGGAATGCTAAATTATACATCCTCAGCTAGTCTGTGATGTCTGATAGATGTTTCCTGGGAGTTATGTAACACAGTAATTGCTGTTATTTTTTTCATACCACGCTGATTTTATTAAACCATTCAGCAAATGCTAATTTCAGAGTAGCTTTTCCAATTAGTCACGACATTTCATGGGTATCTCTGCTAGTGAGTAGATTCTTCAACCTTTGCTCCTACTGAGCAATGTTTTTACACCCTCAGGTAATGCCTTGTGCTTCTCAGGGTAAAGGTGGTAGAATCTGCCCTCAACATTTTACCGTATACAAGTCATTTGCTTCATCTTAGGGTCAATAGAAAAAAAGATTACTTTTGTACACGGTGGCCTCCATAGCCAATAGGAAAATTATATCTCAGTCTACATTTTGATAGATGAAACAAACTTTTTTGCTTATAAGCAGAACTTTAAAAAAAAAAATGTTTTCAGGGAAGGGAGATAAGAAATAGGTGTTTTTCCATGTTAACTAGTTCAGATGTGACTCTTCCCAATATTCAGATTTTCTTCTGAAAGAATTCAGAAGCATTTTTCATAATTATCACTACCTTCATAACTGTCACTACCAAAAAAACCCAGAAAACACCCAAACCCCCTTTTTTGTCAGATTGCTTAAAAAACCCCTTTCTTTAAAAAAAAAAAAAAAGTCAATAGAACATTTTCAAATACCACTACTAAGCATGATCACAGCACAAGATTCATTATTTTTTTGCAGGTAGATATTGCACTGAAGAATGACAACTTATCTGGCACAAGGAGAATGTCTGATCTATTGTATATTTTGACAATTCCTAGTTTATTTTATTTAGCAATGAACTTTAATTTCTTTACACTACCTTTATGATGCATGATACTGTGGAAATGGCATTTTATGGTACAGAACTTTCTGTTATCTATACTATAACTAACCTCAATTTCTCTATCTGTAAAACAGAGAAAATGGTTGTATTTATTTTTTTCCCCTCATATTTTTCCCCTTTTTAAAAAATAAAATTCCACCGATGAGAAGTGTTATATGAGAATCAAAGCCCTTATGCCAGAAACATTTTCAGTACATTTGCATTTTGGTTAAAAAAAAAAAAAAATCATAATGATTATTTGCAATCATTGCAGAACAGGATTATTTTCACAAGCACACTGAATACATGAAATTTGGGGATTCAAAGTACATCTTCCTTCATGACATGCCTCAACATATGTTCCAGTAGTTTATTGTAAGATAAATCTTATGTGGCCATTACTAGCTGACCCAACCTGGTTCCTTATCACATCACAGGAATGACCTGACAAAGAAACTTGTATTCCTTAGGGACAGAAATTCAGGTGGTCAGCTTTACACCGATGTTGTTAGTATGCGAACTGTGTGTCTGCATTGGTGTTCCGCTTTGATACTTCATTGTGTCCTTCCGGTATTCAAAAAGTTTAAAACATATTTTCTTGAGTAACATGATTTGCTCATTTTTTCCTCCTTTTCCAGTTGAAAGAGGAAAATTCCGAATAATTTTCAAATTATTTTATTAAGGGAAAGTAATTTATTTTCACAGGGTAAAAAAAATGTTCTAAAAAAAGCTTTCACAATAAAATTCTATAGAAAAAGTGGTCCAATTTTACATTCACCTGATTTCTTGGGGCTCAGGATGGACAGAAAGCTATTTGTTTTTGTTTCACACCTCATTCTCAGAACCCCATGGACAATGCTCACTTAATCAGCTGCCACTTGATACTCTCATCTTTTAGTTTATTGGCCCTTCCTTTATTTACCCTGCCGTAGTCAACTCCAGCTTCAAAACCATAATTATTAATTTCTTTCTGAACCTTCTAGGTTGATCATCACTATAGAAACCAAATACTTCATAAATATTAATCAAGTTACCCTTGCTGGGAAGCAACGATATCTCCATTCTACCAATGGGCAGCTGAATCACAAAGAGATTAAAATCAAATATATATGTCCACTCTGAAACACCTGGAATGTTATTTTTTTTAGGGTACATATCCCTATATCATGTTTTTTGCAAGCACAATACTCAGTGACTTTGGCTGCTCCTGCAGGAGCTCAGACTCCTGCCAGTCATCACCCAGGGTCTTAAGGTGAGAGACCGGGATAAGAGAAACACTCAATGACCGACCATTTGTGCGAAGTTTGGTTCAGGTGACTTGCTGGGTATCACACGAGTTGAAGGCAGAGGTTGAGATATAATTAACTCCCTAGAGCAGCATGCAGCTACCTCACCATGAGGCCATCTCCTCTTTCTGCAAGCCTTTGGCTTTCCCAGCACAGTTTCTGTCAGAAAGCGAGGATGAAGTCTGACAGACAGCCTCCTCTACTATGCAGTCATGATATACCCCCACGAGTTCATCCCACGTGGAATAAGACAGGATTTTGTGCAAAAAAAATTTGTCTGTGTTTAAGTAATTAAAGATTGTATCATAGTCTAGACCAACCAGGGAACAGAAATTGGGCTGTGCAAGGTAGCAGATAGTCCGACATCTTTAACTTTGAGTTTTGCCTAATTTTGTGATGTTAAGGATGTGTTAGCTATGTGTTGTATGCGTACATCTGGATTGCAATTTCCTGCCTGGCAGTCACTAATCATACCACATTTCCCTAAGAAACGTCGCTCAGCTGATAGGCTTTGGTTTTCTTCCGTTGTCCTATTTACTTTCTTCGAACAATATTTAATTTGAGAAGTTGACAGTGTGGACACCTATGAGCAAATCTTCCTAAACTGCCTTCATAACCAGTAGTGAGAAATAGGCATTTCCGAGGGCTCAGTTAATCTCGCATATTTCATGATTATATGCTAGGACGTAATGAACTGCAGCTCAGCTGTACCTAGCAGTGTCATCTTTGACTGCAAGATTTACACATCCACATTAGGCCAGATGAATGTGTGTGATTTCCAATCTTTGAAAAAATAAATCTGAGAACACAGCAATCCCACGGCAATCCTCTGTGCCCTGCATCCACATTCTTCAGATGGAGATTGTGTTAGTATTTAGATAAACCAAGTAATTACAGCCACATCAGCCTGACAGTGGTTCTGAGGAAAATAATGGTTGACACAGGCTACAGCAGATAAAACACCTAAAGAAAGCGACTATAATTCACATTTTCTTCTGAAAGCAAATCCTATCAAGCTAATTTGATACCATCTTTCATGAAGGTATCACATGGTTTCATGGTATCATGAAGGTTTCATGTGGGTGCTAGTGATACAGCCAGGAGCTGTCTGAGGAGCATCAAGAAGGATTACAGAGCCCTGGGAGCAGCAGTAAGGGACTCTGAAGTGCAGGTAGTTTTTTCATCAATCCTCCTGGTCAAAGGGAAGCGGTTTGAAAGGGTCAGTCGAATCTGGCGAGTCAGCAAATGGTTACAGGACTGGTGCACAGCCAGGGGTTCAGCTACTTAGACCATGGGACTCGCTTTGAGAAACCTGGTCTGCTGGGGGCTGATGGGGACCATCTGTCAGAGAAGGGGAAGAGCATCTTCAATCATAGACTTGCAAGCTGGTGAGGAAGGCTTTAAACTAAAGTTGCCAGGGGAGGGAAACCTCAATCCATCCCACTCCTACCAGTTTGATGGCAGGGACAGCAATAGATGCCCAGAGCTGGGACAAGGATCACAGGTCAACAAGAGAGCACTTCGAAGTGGAGACCTGTGACGAGTGGCATTCCTTGGCGTTGGTACTGGGACTAGCACTGTTTAAAATCTTTCTTGGTGGCATGGACAGTGGGATTTGAGTGCACCATCAGCAAGTTTGCCAATGACATCAAGCTGTGTGGTGCAGCTGACATGCTGGAGGGAAGGGATGCCATCCAGAAGGACCTTGACAGGCTGGAGAGGTAGGCCTGTGTGAACCACATGAAGTTCAACAAGGCCAAGTGCAAGGTCCTGCACATGGGTTGGTGTAATCCCAAGCACAACTACAGGCTGGGCTGAGAATGGATTGAGAGCAGCCCTGATGAGAAGGACTTGGGGGTGTTGGTGGACGAGAAGCTCAACATGACCCAGCAACGTGCATTTGCAGCCCAGAAAGCCAACTGTATCTTGGGCTGCATCAAAAGAAATATGACCAGCAGGTCGAGGGAGGGGATTCTTCCCCTCTGCTCCACTGTTGTGAGACCCCACCTGCAGTACCGCATCCCGCTCTGAGGGCCCCAGTACAAGAAATACATGGAGCTGTTGGAGCGAGCCCAGAGGAGGCCATGAAGATGCTCAGACATCTGGAGCACCTCTTCTGTTTGAAGACAGGCTGAGAGAGTTAGGGTTGTTCAGCCTGGAGAAGAGAAGGCCCTGCGAAGGCCTTATAGCAGCCTTCCAGTACCTAAAGACACTACAGGAAAGATGGAGCAGGACTGGTTTACTAGGGAGTGCAGTGATAGGACAAGAGGTAACGGCTTTAAGCTGAAGCAAGGTAGATTTAGATTAGATATTAGGAAGAAATTCTTCACTGGTGGTAAGGGACTGGAACAGGTTGCCCAGAGAAGCTGTGGCTGGCCCATCCTTGGAAGGGTTCAAGACCAGGTAGGATAGTTCTTTGGGCAACCTGGGCTAGTGGAGGGTGTCCCTGTCCATGGCAGAGTAGTTGAAAATAGATGGGCTTTAAAGTCCCTTCCAACCCAAACCATTCTGTGAGTCTATGATTCTATGAAATTGCACATTTGGGTGATTGTAAAAGTTTATGATGTCACTTTTGTATACTGAGATTTCTAAAAAGCATTTTTCATGGGATCACACACCATTTGGGTAAAACAAAACAAAACAAATTAATCTCTAAATCACAGAAAGAATATTTAACATGATGAAAAAACAACTAGCCAATTGCCTAGCTCTGGACTGAAATGCAACTGTATATGAAGAATTGTCACTGCAAGGATGTTCCCTAAAAGAAAGATGCTCTTGTTTCTTTTACACATACTTATTTTCTCAGAGCCAATGTGAGCATCTCTACAAAAGCTATGCTAGTTAAATCTACCCTAGAAGCCATTTGAGTTAATGACACCGATGACATATTGCAATGGTCCATTTACATGGTGAAGGGAACACGGCTCACACTAGGCAGTGGTCCTCAGAGATACCTGCTGGTCACAGGCAAAGCAGGACCAAGGGTGGTGGGTTTGGCTCCAGATAGTGGAGAAAAAGCCCTCTCTCCAGGGAGATTAACACTGTTTGTATTTACCCAGAGCAAAGCAATGCATTTTTTTTTCTACCCTCATCCTCATATGGGGTAGAATTGGTCCAGGTGATTTTTTTTTTTTTTTTCCAGCTGGTTCATAAACACTCAGTGCAGAAGCTGTCAGGATACTTTGGCAACATTGCCAGCATCCAAAAGTGGGTCTTTTAAAGGTCTAACTGTCCCAGTATGCAGACCCTGGTGAGTCCTGCCTATCATACTGCAAGTGAAGAGTACAGTAAACCATCATGTTGTTAAAATCTTACCAGGTAATAACTTATAAGACCTTAAAGAGATTAACTTTTGATGTCAGTGTGGCTATTCGTTCTTAAATCAGATGAGGATCTGCTTTGTGGAAAAGTCTCTGATTCTCTTGAAAACTGAACTAGTTGGAAATATATTGTTAAATTTCTCCTCCATAGGGGGAAAAAAAAAAAAAAAGTTCTTTCTTTTTTTCATAGAAAGCTTTGTTTGATTTAAAATTTGACAGCAGGAAGATCAGTTGCTCACTGTAATCCTTCAATGCCTCAGTAAAGATTTTTCTAACTGAGAGTGGAAATAGATTTGGTATTTTGGGAAACTGTAGATATTGGATTTTTTTTCCCTAAATTAAATGCTCAGAAAATATCTATGAAGTACTGTAATAAATATTTTTCCCCTCAAAGTAAATACTGACAGTTTCCTAGTCAGGTCTGCTTGAAAAGAATGCAAGTCAAAGCAAGTAATATTTTTAAAATTTATGTCTTTTCTTATATTTATTTTAAGGTAGAACTGACAGGTCAGAGAGAGAATTTTGCTTAAGGATATAGCATCAAAATAAAGAGGTTTCCTCTCCCTTATAGTACTGCACTTTCTACTAGGAAGATAAGGAGCACAAAAATCTTTCAAACCTTGGATATATTCTATAAACTAAAACCTTCACCAGTAGCTCTTAGAATCTTATTGCAAAATTATTCTTCCTTTCTATGGCAGAGGTGTTGATAAGCACATAGTTTGAATAATACCTCATTTCTTGTCCTCCTCTAGAAAAATGAATATACAGGTTCTGCCCAATACGAGTCAGAGATTGTTAGACAGAGACCAGAACCACCAATGAATGTTTCTTGCATGGAGCATCACAAGTCTTCTCCAACTGTCTTAGAAACACAAAGAGTGGCAAGAGACTCCTCAGTTTGCACTGAAATGTTATAAAATACAGAAAGCAAATTGCTTCCAGACTTCATTTTCTCCTCCTATCTGTACATTTCCCGTACTTGACATTTAACTCTGTTGATGTCAAGGTGCTCTGTGTTTCAGGAGTTATTCTTAAATACTCCAACTTTAACACAGACACGTACTCATTAGTAACACGCTTCTCTGATTTCCTTTTTAGTTTTATGATCAAACAGAGACAGCGCTTTGCCTTGTGTTCATGGTATGCTTGTGAGAGTAGGTTTAAATGCCTGCAGCAAGACCTCTTTGAATAAAACCAGAAATCTTGGCGAAGTCACAGTGCAATAATAAAAAGCTACGTGCATGAGGACAACTGTAGTCAACATTAAACCCTCAGCCATCGATCATTGATGAAATGTTCTCCTTGTGCTTGCTCAAGATTGTCAGGATCTTATTATTTAGAATTCTTAGTGAGACTTCATCAAATAGATACTGTTTCCTGCAGTTTGAATATCTTCAAAGTTCACCTCTAGAAACTTCAGGGTTTTTAATGCTGGGGTCTTTTTTAGCTTATTTGAACTCACTGATTCAAATAGCCTGCTGCTGAAACCAAAGCTGTCTAAATGTGGGACCACATTCTGCTCCTACTTGCATCAAGAGAACTCTCATAAATTTGTATAGATGTACAAGTTTACAAATTGTAAAAAAAAAAAAAGTATCTAAAACTGTATAGATGAATCTGGGTCTGATGCTGCATTGGTCTAGTTAAATATCAGTAGTTACCTCCTTCCCCTGGAGAGGGGTTCAGCAACAGGGCTAAGTAATTTCTCAAGTTGTTTTACATATGGAGAATTCAAAAGGCATAACACTCATGGAGTTGGTGATCTCTTCAAAGAGAGTGATCGAACACGTTGCCAGAAAAAAAGGCAGGGCAAGCATTCGGAACATGCCAGGAATGCCTGCCATGGTGCAAAACAGTCCTTCAGCTACTCCTACCCAACAGCTTCCCACCTCCTTACTCTGGTGCTTCTTTGGCTTCTTGCATAATATGGATTAGTCACTAGGTTACTTAAACCTGTAACACAGTTCTCTGCCCAGTAAGAGCAAGCAGCCAAGCTCCAGTGGCCAAGCAAAAAGCCTGTGAAAGATGTTTAAGGAAAATCTGGGCTAGCATTTTAAATTTTATACCCAAAAATCCATTAAAACTGCAACCAGATTCCACAAAGGTAGCAAGCTGCCATTGATTGATATTAAATTGATCAAAGTAAAGAAAGAAACATTTCCTTCTTTAAAATAAAACAAACCCCAAACACTACATTGCTCTTGGAAGAGGTGTCCTTGCTAGTGCAAATTTAAATCAGGGTCAAATCACTACTGTTAGAGAAAATAGATGTATAAGAACAAGGTCTTTATTCAGTATCAGCATATTATAAGCTAAGCTAATTTATGACTGAAGGGTCATTGTGACAAAATAATTACAGGCAATTTATGCTAAAGAGAGAGTATTTTTAATTTTCTTCTGTTTAATTTGTATACATAGGGATATAAAGTCACTTTAGTGTTATGGAAAGAATCCACAGTTATGAAGCATTTATATTACAAAATGATACACGGTTTCTTAACAGAACCTCAGGCAAAGATAATTAGAATAAAGGATGTTTGTGACAATTTCAAATAAGATTAATATAATCTCCTGATAAAATTCTTCACAAGGGGATGCAGCATTAGTGATATGACTCATTGCTTTAGTATTAGCCATTCTTTACTGGCGTCTAATCTGCCAATGTATGGATTTTAATATAGAATTAATTGCGGATAGAAGATTTTACATAGCATATTTCCGAAGTTACTGTTCATGTTGTGATTTTTTTTTTTTACCTTGATATATATACA
Source organism: Aramus guarauna (assembly GCA_013400195.1). Taxonomy (NCBI): domain Eukaryota; kingdom Metazoa; phylum Chordata; class Aves; order Gruiformes; family Aramidae; genus Aramus; species Aramus guarauna. The sequence goes on from VXBL01004419.1 coordinate 844,300, forward strand.
TATGACTTCAGAAGTTGCTCTTTTGCAATTTCCTGATCACTTATTGTCAAATTTAAATTGGTTTCTGAAGCTTCCTCAGGCAGAGAACTTCTGTGTGCAAGTGACCTCGTACAGGCATACAGTTAGATCACGCAGGTTAATGAGACAGGCAGGCAGAAGTGAGAATGAAAGCAAAGCAAACGAGTTAAACGAACCCTCACTGAGATTCATGCTATTACACACAGGCTGCTTCTGGTACCCAACCTGCTTGGCCAGCTCGATGCAGTCATGGATTTATTCTGAACACACAGACCAGGCAGCATGAAAAACTTCCACACCAAACTTGATCATGAAAGGCAACCCAAGACACCTCCATTGAGAAGTCCTGAGTGTTTTGAAGAGATCAGATTAATTTATCTCCCACCCTTACTTTTCAATCATGGTTTGGTTTTCTTCACCACCTCCACCACTACTTCTCGCGTCTGCCAGACTTCTGTTTATTTTTTAAGCAACATGACACTTTAGGAAAGCATATAGAAGCTTAGTTGCACCTCCAGGTCTAACCTAATGTAAATAATTACGTTAGATGCCCCAATACTGTCATGCCCTACTTGCAGAAAACAACCCAACAGTTTATTGTTATTCAGCATACATGTTTCTATACTGCAAACTGCAAGCAAGTTTTGTGACTCTTACAAACAAAGGCATTAGCCTAGAAATGGAGCCAAACTGAGTGACTATGACAAACAAAACAGCACTTCAGGGTCTGTTTGTCCTGATGAGAGATTAAAAGCCTAGGAAAAAAAAAAAAAATATTTACAGGCAAAGGAAGCTCTTGCTATGAGGGCCAGCGCTGAGTAGTTGGTGCACACAGTAAGTTGTACCATACAAGGCACAATTTCAATTCGGTAGGGCACACATGTCCCTGTCACATAAAACATAGAAATTAATCCCTCTCATCAAAGTCCACTTAAAGAAATCGCACCTTGACATCAACCATGTGCAAAAAGAAAATAATGTTGCCCTAAAACAGAGCCTGAGGCAGAGACTCTCAAGTCATCTTCGAGAAGAGAGAGAAATGTTGGGAAAAGTAGGTCCTCCTTGGAGAAAGGGGGAAATCAGGCTCCAGAAGGCGGCCAGAAGAAAGGGGAAAGACAAGGGAGCAGGAAGCATGTAGTTCAGAGTAGGGCATCTGCAATGCAGGTACCAGATGTGCAGTCCAGGCACTGAAGGAGGTGGGAAGGGAGACTCTTTGAGCACTGATTTTGCTGACAGTCAGAAAGCTGATGATTGAGGGAAACTAAGGCTGAATGCAAGGAACCAGCTGCAAAGGTGAAGTTGTTTATATGTATATACATTTTTTTTTTTTTAATAAATATCCTGTTTGCTGAAGGCATTTTTTGCATTTTGGTTATGTTAAGAAATATTATGGCATGCATCTTAATGAATCTTGACTTTTACTGTTGTTTTGATCCCCTTTGGAAAGAGGACTACAGAGAAAAAACACATCATTTCTGTGTTGAAACTCTGAATAACTTTGACTTCTTTCAGCCAGTCTAATAATGCTGCTTATCAGGGTTTTACTTGCACAGAATATGGCTGTGATGCAGTTATGCTGCTTCTGGTTTCACATGCAACTCAGGCACAACCGATTTGGTTCACTCCAAGTCATGCTCTGTGGCACAAGGTAGACACAATCTGAGAAAACAACACAGAAAATAAAGAGAAACTGGGCTAGAGCCTGGACCCATCTGAATGGTGCAAGAGGAAGATTCATGAGACTTTCTGGTGTCATTGAAACCTTTGTGCTATAGAGGCACTCGGTCCAAGCTTTCTCTTGCAGAAATGTGTGATAAAGGATAAAGATGTTTGACAACAACATTTCCTGCATCCCCAGCTACTGAAAAAGCTTCCTGATGGTATCACAGGTGGGGTATTATAAGATGCCCACCCAATTAGGTCAATGTAAATAATGATGCTTCCTCCTGAACACAAAATGCTGGGGGAGGGGAGAGAAAAGAGAGAGGTCATAGTGGCTATACTTGAGACAAAATGCTAGAGAGTTTTAAACCCATCAGTAATCAAGTCTTTAAGCAAGAACAGAGCTTTCAGTAGCTTCACTGCAAATTTAAAATCTCTTGGCTTTGGCAGGAATGAGAAGAATCTGAAAGCAAAAAAAATAAGAAGCAAAGTGCTCTGAATGATTGAGTTAATCATGTAGAAAAAACTTCCCAAATAAGAAACACCAATCCTGCAAGGAAAAATAAAACTTCTCTACAATCTAAAATAATTCATCAATAATAAATGAAATTCACTTTTGAATGCATTCTCTTAGCTCATTGTTTCCTGTGGAAATGCTGTGAATACGAGTAACCTTTGTCATATCACAAAAGGTGCATTCTGCTTTCCACTTCAGCTGTATCTCACAACCTGATTTCGAGCCTTTGAAGCCTCTACCATCACCTTTGCAGCAAGCGAGTCCACACACCAAACAGATAAATGGGAAAGTCTCCCTTGCCAACAGCCACACCTTTACCATGCTTTCTTATACAAGAAGAGCACCTCTCCTTCAACTAAGTAGGCTTTTACCAGGAGAGCCTCAGGGGAAGTAATTAAATTTAATGGCAGGCGTAACTCCTAAATAAATCCATCTCTTAGCCAAGGCATCAGAAAGCAAAGTCTATCTTACCTTCTGCAGCATGCAAGATACTCTGAAACATTCCCACATCAACTTCAGCATTTACATTTTTCTTTCCATGTTTAATTTATGTCCTCATTTCCTAATGAGCTGCATTAAAACAATAAGCCTTGATGAGGCAGGCATTATCATGAGACAACTTAGTATGCTCAACACATGATGTTCTACAGGTCAATTATAAGGTCAATTAACAAACCATATTCTCAGTCAGATATTTTGGGTAGTAGAAACAGTATAAATTAACAGGCTTTGGAACTGCCCTTGTAATTTTCTTTTTCTTTAAGTCTGAAAAGCATTTGAGAAGGAGATTAAGAAAAAAAAAAAGCCATTTAAGGAGTGATTTCTTCACATCTTCATTAAACCAAGGTAGTAGCTTCTGAAATGGAGAAAATGTCAATGTCACCCTTTTACAGTTATATTTGAGTCTGGAAGCAGCTTTTCAGCTTTGTCTTTCTTTAGCTGCAGGAAAGAACTTAAAAATCATTGTGACTAGCTATACACACCTACATGATAGGGGAACATGAGTCAGGTCATTTTTTCTCAGTCTAAGTTATGTTTTCACCTAGACTCAGCCTGGCCAATACAACTCCAACTGTGAAAATCTTTATCCATGAAGTCACTTTACATGTATCATGTAATTTTAGACTGAGATTTGAAAATTTCTGATAATACACAAAATTCTTATCTGGAAAATTTAAAACAGTTTGATTGGATGGATGGTGACAAGAGAGTGTAGCCCTTTAAGGAGGTGAGTTGCAGGTTTTACGTGTTTGGTCTATGGTATAGTTCTGCTAGATCTATATCTGGAAGAATCAAGAGACAACTAAATATGTATCAAGGTGTTCTTTTTTTTTTTTTTTTTTTTTTTTTTTTTTGGGGGG
>VXBL01004419.1:847864-995748 GCA_013400195.1 Aramus guarauna
TTTTTTTTTTTTCTGGGGGGATTAGTGTTTTATATTGACTTATGCTTGACAGGAAAAAAACCCATAAATGATTTTTTTTTTTTTTAAGATTCTTAGAAATCGCACTAGATAATTAAAAATTAGTTGAGGAAAACGGATTGTGATGAAGTAGGATGTAGTAACAATGTGTGTCTGAAAATCCAACCCACAACAGTGAAAAAAATGTTCTCAGTGATGAAATATGTTTCACACAGATTACTGATTTACATGTGAGTATCTGTGTGGGTATAGACTTAGATTAATACTTGACATTCAATTTTTGGGGGGTTTTACCATCAACCGGGTTGCGGGGGTTAAGTGGGAGTTTCCATTATCTACTTCTCATTCAGGGGAGAGAGCAGCCATGGTTGGTTGGGACTTTTTTAGTTTCAGAATTTATACAAAATCTTTGCAGACTTTTTTTTTTTTTTTTTTTTTTACTTTTATTTTCTTCTTGAATATATGGTAAAACATATTTGCCCTGCCTGTAGATCACAGAGTAAGCGACGCTCTGTGTGCTAGAGCCCAGGTCTCTGGAGGGGTTACAGCCCTCTGCCTGCCTGGTCCTGACCCTCCACGGCCGCACACCAGCTATAGGAGTCACGGCTGTTGATGTCTCTCTAACAAGGTTGGTCCAGCTCTAAACTCCTACGGACAACTCTTGCGGTAGTGATGCTGGCGCCTGTCCAAACACTGTTCTGTGGACCTGTGGTATTTACATAAAGTTGGACAGGAACCGTCGCATCAGCCTGGGCACGCGTGGTGTGCTCATCTGAATGCTGATACCACCATGACAAGTCCTTGGGACAGCGAGAAAGGGTAGAGAGAGACACTGAAGATTCATCAAAACCTCGTGTTTCCTACATTCTTCCTTAAGGTTTATTAGATTTTAAATTATAAAGCCTCCTTACACCTATACTCCTCTATAAAATTTATCATCAAATAAGCTGCATCTAAATAAATACTTCTTTAAAGTTATTTAACTTTTTCCTTCCTTTATTTCCAAGGAAACTGGCATTTGTTACTTCACCCTGACACAGCTTTGAGATGAAAATGCCTGTCTGTTTTCTATTTTATCTCAGGATTTGGTTTTTCAGACTTCATTCCAGAGTGTCTTTTCAGAGACGCTAGAACAAAATGCTTTTTCTCCTCTTCCTAAAGACACTCATTTAAAAGTTTTCAAGGTACAAAGTATAATGGCTTTCATAGCCGTAGCACAAAGCCTGTCATACAGATATGGAATATGAAACCCTTTTCACAACTCTTTTAAATGTAAAGAAACGAGTGAAATGATTGTGTTGATTGTGCAAAACACAAATACCAGCCCTAAAATTGTAATAGGTGAGAGTTATCCAAGATTCCTTCAATCACAAGACTCTCCACTGTTCCAGTCCTTTAAATGAGCTCCCCTCTCCATAAGACTTGTATTTACACTTGCGCTACAGCTTCTTCCTGCTGAAGTGGTAACAGTTTACCTGTAAAAGAGGAAGAATAGGTTAGAGATGGATCAGTCAAAGCAGGGAAGAAAACCATCAAGAAATAGAAAGAGAAAAAGCAACCAGCAGGGTCTAACCCAATACAGGTTTTTTGAGTCAAGAATATAACTATGATTTATGAACTTACATGTCTCCTTCCCCTTCCCATAGGTATTTCTTTCATCTTGTGTATATGTAAAATAGGTGCTGAGGTGTAAGTTGGCTTTTCTTCATACTTGATCATTTGACAAGTCACTGTTGTAGCTAAAAGAAAAATGACGATGATTTCCATGAGCGATAGAAGATGCACACACTGAGAGAAGCTAAAATGACTTCCCATGGAATGGTGACAAGTATTCAATGTGCAATACAGCTGACATGTAAGATACATGGAGCACACCCTACCATCTCAGGCGAGGAATATTTCCACCAATCATAAACCTAAACACAAACATAAACCTGTGGTTTAAACTGCTCTCAGCAAAAGGCACCTCCCACAGTGTGTGACATCCAGCTAATGTGATTTTTGAGATAGCATTGCCAGTGAAGAGAGATCATAAATGTCCCCTTGCCCCCCCCCCAACACACACAGTTGTGTGAGCAGCCAAATCAGGTTAGATCAGGGCTCTAGGGAAAGCTGGAGGAGCTTTTCTTCACAGGACAAATAAATGGCTCGCTGAAATACCAGTGAGCTTTGCCGAGCTCTTAGCTGTGCGTACTGCAGATTTAAAACCCTGTCTTAAGGGACAAATGAAACTAAAAGGCACATAGGCTGCACATAGCTCTATGACAAAGTCTAGCGATTTTAATTTATTCCACAATTACGGCCCAAATCATGGATCTTCCTTATGGGCTCAGCTGTAGACCAGGGCCTAATTAATAATGAAAATTGTATATGACAACTAGCAGGGTCTCCGTTAGCTCCTGCAGGTTCCAGACTCCGGGCTCGTAACACTGACTAATGCTGGGCAGTACCGCTGCTGGCAAGGTAATGAAAACAGGGAGCCAGTGCTTTAACTGAACCTGGCTTGACTTCCATATAGCCAAATATATATATATATATACACAAACACACATGTATATGAATACTAATATACATGTATATGCGCATATATACCTAGCGATACATGTGTTTGAAAAGTCAGGCTTTGGGATCTTCAGAGATCTTAAAAACTCAGTACATCCCATAGAGATGGTCTTGTGACAGTCTTGTGATGGTCCAGCTAAACAAATGTTACACCTGCTTCCTGGGGAGTAGGTTGTTACTTGGGAGATTTTTGGCCACCTGAATCTCTGTGTAATCTGGGAATTTTTGTGTGTGCATGCATGCACAGGTGAAGTACACATAAATAAACCCAGACATAGTTAAAGAAAAAACATCAAATAGATTAAGAGAAATTAAGTTTTTTTGGTTTTTTTTTTTTGTTTGTTTTGTTTTGTTTTGTTTTTTTTTTTTCTCATTTATCCTCCAGTTAGCAGCCAAATCTGTGGTTCAGTGAGGAGCTAGAGCCACTAAGACAATTTAATATGACCTCCTGGAAATGCAGGCCAAAGAACTATTTTTTTAAACTTTCTGCATGAAATGTTTCAGCAAAAATACATCCTTCTAGCAAAGTCACTACCTATGAATATTACAGGGGGCTTTGGAGCACTACTTTATTTCTCTTTCTTCCTTGTTTTTCAATTTTAGCGAGTTGGGATAAAGCAGGTAAGTATAAACATTTCACATTCTGCAAAGCTGCATCTCTTTTCAAGCCCATTATTAGGCAGGAATTACCAAACAACACCGGAACTTTGCAGTTTTACCCAAAGGGAGAGGTTAATATTGGGTCACAGCTACTCACCTATGACACCTCACCTGACGTTATCAAAAGGAGGAAACATTGCTCAAGTAATTAAATATTTATTCCTTTAAAAGTATAACTAGAGCACGAAAATACACTTCTACCTCCCACAGCTTTTATCAAGCTGTCAAGTTCTCCATAGCTTGGTGTTAACTGAGTCATAAAGGGAAAAATATCTAAAGCAGGAGAAATGTGTGAACCCTTGCTTGAGGATGCACTTGGTCATTCAGTGAGAAACCAGCAAAATTCTTGACTCTTCCTGATTTCTGCAGGTACAAGTCAGCAGCAAGCTCTGTATGTGCTTAACTTCCAAAGAAATGCTTGACTTCACTGCTAAGATGACAGGGCATAATCTGTCTGTCCTTGGACAGAGCTTCAGCTGTCACCTTTCTCTTCTGGACAAACTACTGATGAGGTTTGAACCAAAAAACTTCTCCACTTTCTCTCTTCCAGCTTCCTTACTTCTCCACACACACATTCATCCTCTGCCTTGGAAAAATGCCTCAACAATCAAGTCTGATCTGAAAGGATCTTTGAAGGCGTATTTACAGAGTGAAAGGAGAGACATTGCCTTATTTCCAATATAAGCCTTTAATTTAGATCCATACTGGGGATTCATTAAAAAAAAAAACACCCAACAAACAACCAAAACAAACAAACAAACAAACAAAAACCCCCAAACAAACAAACAAACAAAAAAAACCCACAAAACACCAGACTTGATTTTTGCTTAAAAATTCCATTGAAATCTACATTTTTATATGCAGAAATGTCACTTTAATCCTTTATATACATCCTCTTTATTAAACTTGAGTTTCATAGAGCCACAGGAAACTTGTTTTGGTTAGCTTTCATGTGGAGATATAAAATAATGTGCTAGATACAAAAATATCCACCCAGTATTTTTGTGTTTGTGGGATTGTTTCCCACTGCACTTCCATACCTTCATCCACCTTTTTTTAAAATGTAAAAGAACTGAACTATCGATCGGTATTTCACACTCTAAGGACACAGTAGCAAGAAAATACTGGATCAAAGTGAATCTGTGCTGAGCTTTATCCCCTGCTTCCTTATTATCAAAGCATTTGTTCAACTTTAAGCATATGAATACTATCATTTATATGCAGCCAAGCACTTAAACTCATGTATAAGTTTAATGATGTAATTGAGATCACTGGGGATTAAGGATCAGAAAGTGCTATATATGAGTAATGTACTTTCTTTTACTACACTCAGGTTTCATTTCTTTGCCCCATCCAAAACCTCTATTCCTTTGTAGTAATATGCCATCCTCAGTAGCTCCTTGACTACTAGCTCCTTCATCTCAAATACATATTCAGCTATTTCAACACTTCTTCTCACTTTCAAATTCTTAAGTTAAGAAGTAAATCAATAAGGAAAAAAAAATATTTTATTTTGAATGTTATCTAAAAGTTGTCAGGCTTTCTGTTTTCTCTGACTTCTTAATTCAGAGATTGGCTGCTGTTCTTGTTGATGAAGTATATTATAAACGGAAATATTCTGCTAGTCCTTTTTCCATACTTTATTAAGATGGGAAGTAAGCCAAACTCCTTTCTCTAGCCTTCTTCTCATGGCCACAGGTCAAAGACACAGCTGTTTCTGGAAGAAGCATATAACTCACTCTTGTAACTTGGGTTTCCTGTTTCTTGTAGAGAAGAAACAGTCATTGCATGTGAATAACAAGAAGAGTGACCACAGCATGGGAGACCACGCTAGAATAGAAACTGCCCCTAGCTCAGGGATATCTGCCTGACCTCCATGCTGATCTTCAAGCCAGGCATTTGCTGGAAGCAAATAATTATTTATAAATAACTAAATTTTGTCATCAGGAAGCATAAAATTGTAATTTCTAGAAACTGCAATGTAATTGCTTCTCTTGCATTGTAGGTACAATTTGAAAAGAAAATATTCAAGGTTATATGGATACAGGGATATGTATGGTACCCATACATTTGGCTTGTGAACCAAGGGGATATTCACGAGAATCAGATGTAACTTTCTGATCGAAGGTTGTGGAGGTCCATCAGTTCTTCATTACATTATGCTGGTGGTATGAGTTCCTTGACATCAGTGGAGGACTGGCTGTAGCGAGCATTTCCAAAATCCACGTACGTTATTTTATACCTACACTTTATATTAGACTTAAAGGTCTTCTAGATCTTTAAGATCTGAAAGATTTCAAGATGGAAAGTCTGTGGGAGGAATTCTTGGTTCATGCAGTCAATGGAATTATTATCATTGTGGCAACTGTGACATTGTGAATATGAATTCCACAATTTACTTATTTAAAACAATAATGTATTTCTTTATATTGAATTTGCTGTTTGGTAGTTCATTGTGTCACTCCTAATTTTTGAGTTATAAGGATCAGTGATTACTTGTTCCTTATTTATTCATCTCATAGCCTCACTATTGATGACTCTGAATAAACTGGAGACTCTTAACCTTATTTAGTCTCTCCTTATATGAAAGTAATGCCAGACTCAGTAATCCTTCTTAAGTTTCCATGTACATTTCTATCCTGTACCATTTCTTCTTTCAGATAAGTTGATAAAAACTCTGTGAAATAGTCAAATATAGGCACATCCCTGATGTATAGTATCATCCAATATTTTCCTCTGTCTCTATTAAACCTCTTTTCATTGACCATAACATTCTATTGGCTTTACCACACGAGCTGAGCACTGACCTGGTGGGTTCTGTTTTGTGGGTTTTTTTTGTTTTTTTTTTTCTTATTTTCATGTGCATTACTTTTCATTTATCAACCATAGATGGGCTCCTTCAAAAAGCAAATAATTCTAATGAACTAAGTTATCCAATATCATTCTGGGTTTTATCTTCACAGACTCTAATTTTCCGTATCATTTTGCAGACACCATCACTATTTTACTGAGTAACTGGCAATAGATTCCTTGTATTACAGTCTTCCTCCTTTGCCATGGTCCCTTAATCAGGGGAGACATGTTCATAGATCTCATTGTCTGTATGCTTTCTTCTAGAGATTTCCAAGTTTGAGACGCCTCTTAGAGCAACAATATAATTTTAAAACAACCATTCAGTTAATCCATCACGGTTGTAGACCAAAACACTTCTGAAGAATTGCTAAGACTTTTATTTGTGGCCTATTTCTTTTTTTCATGACCATACTGGGACATTTTTATTTGTCTGTTATTTGCATTTTTTTTTTCTTTAAACTCAGCATCCACCTTTTGTCTCTGTAACTTCATTGGTAAAGATCCCAATCATTTTAGGTACCTTATTAGTACCACAAGTAGTGCCAGTCTGTGTCAGGCTACAGGGCATTATAGCAAAAGCTTTTCAAGGATTTCCCCACATCTTCTAATGTATTTTGATCACATGTACACTCACCAGTTCTGATTGGAGAACCTTTTTATTATACAGTACAACTAAAAAAGCAAAAATAGTAATTTCCTAAAAGGCCTCTGAGAGTACATTTCTTTATAAAGATTGTGTAGGAGGGCAATAGAACAAAATTTGGTACGTTGCTAATCTGGGGAATAATCAGCGTATCTGAGACTTCTCTCCAAAAACTCTGGAAGGGATCTACACGTCACTTACGGTGTACCTCACTGTTTATCACAGTGTTTCAAATACCTTTTGAGGTTGTGAATGTTCTCTTGTTAGTATTAAATTATGAGAAAAATAAATACATGCTCATTGTTTTATTTTCGTATATACCAAGACCTTTTTATAACAATAATACAAGCTCAGCAGTTGAGCCAACCGTTGGGGCCAAAATGGAATAAAAGTAGATACTTCATTTCTTTGTGCAGTGATTTTTATACAGGTCTATGCAGTGTGGCACAATAGATGATTTCCAAGGTTCTGACATATCCGTCTTATAAGCTTAATAAATTGAATTATCTTTATGCTGTTTCTGAGGTGTTGTATTCAAACAAATAATTTCATCCCACACTTGACACATAGTTTAAATCTGTCTCAGATTTAAACTCTGTTTTTGACCCACTGACCATGTTTGGTTATCCTTGTTATAAAAAATTAGAAAATGAATGTAATGTTGTCTTTCTAAAAAAAAAAGAAAAGAAGAAGCATAAGGCAAAATTAAGCACTGTCTAGATCAACTGTGATGTAGGAGATATCTGTGCATTAAAAAAAGACGAGCCATATTGAGGATTCCAAGGTTAAATGAGTTTATTGAGTTAGTGGTTACAATGGTATGTCAGATACCTGTAATCCAAGCTACACCTACATATTTGCCTCTAAATTCTTACACTGTCAGTTTCCGTGTCTCTAAACATTCCACCACCAGGTCTTCTATTACTAATATTATAATAATAATCATAATAATAATCATAATATAAAAGGCAATGTCAATCACCATATTGTGCTTCATACTCCACCATAAGGAATTCAATTGGCAAAAGTAAACCTCTGGTCATATTAATGGGATTAATTGAAATGTGAGCAATCATAACACTACTAGAATATAAAGAACGAAATATGGTTTAAAAGAAGCATTTTTAAGATTAATTAGTTTGTATCTTTTAAAAATTCACATACTATAATGAAGATGACTTAAAAGTTATATCATTTAATTATTGGGCCACACATTTAAGCATATTGGCTAGTACATTTTTGCACTGGAACAGAAGCAATACAAGCTTTATGGTCTACCATTACAATTCCTTTTTTTTTTTTTTTCACTTAATATACCTGCCAACCTAATGTTTCTTGCATGCATAAAAATTTCTGGGTTTAGACTTGAATTTATTAGTTAATCCACACGTACCCCTGTGATGCAAATTCTTTGGCCAATTTAATGCTATAGTTTAGTTTAAAAAGTAAGCTTGGAATAAGTCCCTTTAACATCAGAAGAGAATGCCCTCAATTTTGGCATTGCAGAAAGTTAGTTACTTCAATAGAGTCCCAGGTCGCATGCAAATTGACACTGCTTCCCCCCACCCCATGCCAGACGCATACAAGTCGGCAGGTATGCATACAAAAAGAATATAAAACCCTCCTGGTAAAGCTTAGTGGTTTAGAATGAATCCATAGCTTTAAATTCACTTAAGGCCTGTACAGGGGAAATATGTTTCTTCTGGGACCCTCTTCTCACTCTTGTCTGATATTCTTCTGGTTTTTCTCTCTTTACTAGAGGTTTCTTCTCAGGGGCCTTCATCTTCCAAGATACAACTGGTGAGTTCACTGCAGCGGTACCATAGACCTTCTGATATTTAGTCGAAGCCACATACGATGCTTTCACTGTAAGGACCACAGCGTTCATCAGATTTTTAGCTGCCTGGATGAGAGAAGTGGCACTGTCCAGCTACAAATAGAAAAGAAAATGAAATACAGCAAGGTTACTCCACGACTGGATCACTGGACCATTTCCTGACTGAAGCCTGGATACTCTCAGATCTCATTAAAGATGAAACGAATCCTCTCCCTCAGGATTAATCAAGTAGCTTGTAGTAACAAGCACCAGCAACATCATGTACTGAACTGTAAAGGTAAGACTGTGGTACCTCACATTAATTTTTTTTATGTTTTTTTTAAATTCAAAGGAAAAGCTTGTGTTGGCTATTTTTTTGTTGTTGCTTCTTTTTCTATGGGCAAAGTTGCCTCTTTCTTCACAAAACCCCGATGACTTCTCACATAAACCTTTAAAATTTTACTTTTACATGTCAGATACCGCAAAACAGGTCAACAGGGATTCTTCCAAGTGTTCAAGTTTGTTCTAATTATTCCTATTAAGCCCAGAATAACACCCCCAATGATGTCTACAGGAACAGTGTGAGGCCAGCGCTGCGCTTGTTAGAGAATTCCATCTGAAAAGATGAAAGGAGATTTTGAAACCCCTAAAGAAATAAAAAGATGAAACAGTTAACTGCAGGTTTTTGTAGCTACTGTAATATTTGAGCTAGTTATGTTCACAAGGAATCTTACTTTACGATTAGCAAGGCTTTTGTACGTATACCTTTGCGTTTCTCCCATGCAAGAGTCTGCCTGAGGTTCCTGGGTCCTCTGGATGTAAGAAGCCTTAAGAACTTGTTGAACTTCAAACCACTGGGACTTCCAGTCAACAAGCTTCCTTCATACACTGAAATCAAGTACGTATATCTGGCCAAATTTTTCAAAAGTCCATTTTGTAGGAACAATTTTGGAGGTAATATTATTATGCTTTAATGCCACCCCACTTGCTCAGTAAGTTCTTAGCTATTATTTAATTAGTATAAAAGTCTGGTCTCCCTTCAAATCTTTCCTGCTCCATATTTTGGGAACATATGATTCCTTAACATGAATTCTAAGCAAGGTAACCAGGATAAACACTCATTAGGCAATAACAAAAACCATATTATACTTCACCTCAAGTGTTTTGAATCACTAACAGAAGAAGAATTCAGAAGAAACCTCTTTCTGAAGTGTCAGTGGCTGATGTGAACAAGAACAAACATTACCGAAAGCCTGTGTCTAGAACGACATTAATCTGCAGACTTACCTATTATTTTTTATCTCCTCAGCTGTAGTCTTATACTCATTATGATTCATTAAATACATAAACAGCTAGATACAGTGAGGTGAAAAACAAGAAAGCATTTTAATGATTTTCACGTACTTGGTGTCAGTCCCCGAAATGCATAGTTAATTGCCTGCCCCCAGTAAATATTTTTCCTCAGGACTAATTTGTATTTTCTGTTAGTAATAGAAACTAAGTTAAAAGATGGAAAATTACATTATATAGAAGAAACATGATCGTTCAATAGGGAGTAATGAAATATAATTCAGTATAGTGTTATTCTACAACCACACTACTGCATGATTTATAAGGCAATCTGTATGTTTGTTGGCAAATAACAGATCATACTCTATTAAATTAGGATATTCTAATTTACTGCAGAGATCTACAATCAAGCATTATTCATTGTTAAATGATTCTTTTTGAAACACTGGTGGACTGATATTGAATATAAGTGATACCGTCAAATAGCATTTACTTCATAATCAATGTAGATAAACTGACTGGATCAAGCCTATATTGCACATTCCTGAATGAATTCCTTTTTGATGAAGGTTTCTAATAGCCTCACATTTTCCAGCATTTCTTTATGAAAAGAGTTCTGGTAGCTATTTTACATGGGACATATATTAAGGAACAGAATGATTAAAGGAAGCATTTTGAAATGAGGAGGCACCTAAATTAGATGCTTAAAATCATACAAAGGATGCAATCTACATCTTTAAACACATTAGTAATTTTATGGAGTATATCAATAAAGCTGTGCAGAAGCATGTACTGCAAGGCTGGATGCAGGTTGCAATGATGTCTTTTAGAAAACCACATTATCTATTTTGATGCCACTTTAATTACCTTTCGTTTCAATCTGCTGTTTTAGTAGGTAAGAGCTCCCGATTTTCACCATTATTAATCACATTTTAACATGCAGATACTTAGTCCTTGCCTTTAATATCCATTCATATTGTAAAATGCTTTCAATTCTTGGAATCAGAAAAGAGACATAAAAAAACCCATAACAGTATTAGGCTACGAGTGTTCTCCAAACTCTGCTGGTAGCCATCCCATGTATCCAATTTGGCTACCTAAGCACTTCCAGTGATTTTCTTATTGCCTCCAGCTCCTTGCTTGTCTTATGGCTCAGTAAAGAAGAATTAAACTGAATGAACATCGTTTCAATTAACATTTAGAAGTTACTACACCACTGTGTTCCTTCAGTTTTAAGCTGTGCTTTGTAATCAGCAGAGCTACGGCGGCATAAAAGTGGAACGAGGCAGCAGTGAATCAAGGCCTTAGTGCGTTAATTCCTTACAAAATCTGGGCACAGAAACATATGCACTTTTCCAAACTGATAATGTTAATAATAATAATTAATAATAATTAATAATAATAATAATAATAATAATAATAATAATAATAATAACAACAACAACAACAACAACAATAATAATAATAAGGAAAATTAACATTTCAAATAAAAATACCACTAGGAAATTATTGCCCAGTACAGAAGGCAAACCTCACTCCCTAGCAATGGTTAGGGAATTATGAATATACCGATGGTTTTCTGTGGTACCAGCTAACAGAGCTTTTGACTTGCTACACAAAGTAATAATGTTCTGCTACTTAGATCTCTACAAATACATTTCCTTCCATTTAGGAAAAAAAGCCCTCTTAAACTTAAGGGATAAATTTAGGTTATTGGCCCATAAAACTCCAAGAACAGAGAATGCTGGTGAAAATTCAAAATCCATAAAGAATCTAAAAATCACTGCACTGGAGCCAGACACTTCTCCAGGTTAAAACTGCCATCTACCCAGGGAAGGCCTAAATCATTAAGGAAAAAATTAGAAAAAAGATTTTGCTACAAGCTCATTGTGTAATTAGTGAATGCAAGGGTAGAACACTGGAGCAGCAGAGCCTATTATCTGCCAAGAAGCTAATTTCAGGGTTTTCTTCACCAAAAAATGCATAAGGCTTTGAGGAGTTTTTGATCTCCTTATAAGCTGTGCTGCATTTTTCCTGCACTATATGCAGAATTTTCCAGAATCTTGTGACAATAAAGATTTCTTGCTTTTACGTAAACACATAATCTAAGTAAAATAACCAGCAATTACAATACCAAAATAGCTGAAGAAGGAGGAAAGAATAAAGGCAGATTTTTTTTCCTCCTTAATAGAAAAGTAAATAAAAAGAGATGTTCTCCCTGCATTGTCACACCACTGTAATGGGGAAGAATTATACCACAGCTTGTAGAAAGGAGAAAATTTAATTTCCAGAGATTTCTTCATATTTACAGTCAGAAGTATACTATAAAACGTAGGGGAAATAGAGGAAACCCCCCCTGTATTTCCAAGTGAGCAAGGACATAGTATAGGTGATTTTAAAAGAGCTGGTTGTTTAAGAATGTTCTGTATCATTATTGGTGATTTTAATAAACCTTGAAAAGTGGAGGAAGACATCAAAAGAATTGTAGATAGTTCCTCGTCTGGAAATATTTGAGCAGGGCAAATAGAATGACCTGTGAAATTATAGGCCAGTTCAGCTGACAGCACTCCCAAATAAAATGATGCAATGTCTATGACACACTCCATAAATAAAGGGCGGAAAGAAATACCGTTAATAGTAACCAAAAGGTTTTGTGGGTAAAAATATTTTCAAAGTAACTTACATCATATTTTGATGTGGTTAAACTTTGGACGGCTTAAAATAATTCTGTTGATATAATTGAACCTTTGGAAAGTGTTTTGCTTGGTACTACATGACAGTTTGATTAAAAACTCAGCTGATACAAAATTAACAAGGCACATATAGAATGATTCCACATTCTGTAATAGCTCAGTTTCCAAAAGTATATGTATGCAAAAAAAATCATTGCTAAAAGGTGACTTTTGCAGTGGGCTCTTGGAGAAATCATTTGTCAGCTTTACAATATTAATATTTCTGTTAAAAACTTGGAAAAAAATAACTAATGAAATTTGCAGGTAACATAAGAATTGGGAAAGTGGTAAGTCATAGAGAGGGCACGTGATTGATATCTAATAAGCTGGTAAAAGTCAGAAATGTAGATTTCAGCTTGGCCAGCTTTATAGCAGATGAAACCTACTTGTACAATAAAGAACTTTTTCCTGTGCAGGATCCTAGGCAATCGCTCCTTGCGATTATACAGAAAGGAGGACACTGATGAAATTATCACATTCAGTTTTTGCGTGTCCACGGTTAGGGAATACTGAGTCTTCTTTTCAATGCAAGAACAACACTTGGGAACTGGAAAGAATTTAAAGAACCTCAAGAATAAAAAAACATCTTTTATGGGAAACAGTCAGTCAGCTCTGTTTTTTCCATTAATAATGTGTGTGATTAAAAACTGAGTTGATTGAAATTAGCAAGTACATAGTAACAGAAATCTGATAATATTTCAACAGGTTAGACAAAGATATAACAGACCTTAATGGCTGAAAGGTGAAGCAGGTCATCTTAGTTATTAATTAGCTAAAAATTTTTAGCAGTGATATTAATTAATCACAAGAACTCAGGAAAGATAGCGATTCTATCTCTAGAAAATGTGAAATCAATATTGGATGTTTTGGCTTAATATGTACACTCTAGTTTAAACGTACCCATTGGACATTTTTAATGCACTTTAATTCAGGAAGCCTATGCATCAGTTACATAGGAAGACAGCTTAGATGATAACAATGTTCTGTATTGACCTTGAAATGTAAAAATGCAAAAAAATTATTATTAGTAATTATTGATAAATAGACTTCAGTCTGGTTTACTTTGTATAGACCTGGAGGAGCAACTGTCATTTATTTAACACGTTGAAAAAGAACCTGTAACCCTTTGAATACTCTTGGCTAAGACTTGGTTTGTCTGCCTTCAGCAGGTAGTTTACGCATTGCCAAGCTCTTAAGGCTAGCTGTGAATTCTGGGTGCATTCCCTGCTTCTCCTCCTTTTCAAAGCAAGTTCCTGCTTTCGTGGGCAGGTACAGCTGCTGTTACCTCAAACCAAAAGTCAACTAACTTGCCTCTAGAGCAACTGAAGGTACATGAAGCAATTATGGATCTGGAGGGTGAATCAGGAATACCATTTTCCCAGATTATATTCTTATGCAACAGAACATTTTCCTCTCAGCTGTGCTTAATAGTAAATCCAGTCCTACATACGTATGCAAGATACATGTAAGAAAAAGATCTTATTCCTAATACTTCTGTCTCACATTTCATGCATAAAACATGATACTATTAGTGACAGCCAATGCAAGAATGGCCTATTTGCTATTCAGGTGCACTCATCCCTACGGTAGGAGACATCTGCTCTTTATCAGCACTACTACACAGTGTCTGAAGCTGTATTTCAGTCAGTTACTGAAAACATGCATAAGGTTTTTGCTAGATATTGGTCCATTGTGAGAAAACTATCCTATTTGAAATTCTGTAACAAACAAAATGTCATTATTTGGATTGTAATGTGGTTACAATGGCATTAAAAAGGGATCTGTGGCTACGTAGAGAAAATAGTATTCTACTCTTTTCCTAGCTATTTATTTTCACATTTGAATGCAATTAACATATCCCTTTGTACATGTTGGATATTTAATTCGTTCTGGGGGTAGTCCTGTTTTATAGGCGGCCAGTCCAATGAATAACTGTCCTTATCTGCATTTCTACAATTACAGGTAAGAAACCCATAGGGATTCTCAAGACCATTTGGTTGTATTTAAGAAAGGCTGCCATCTCTTAGGCCAACAGAAAGCACACAAGTATACCAAGGACTATGGGTATCTTCTGTCTTCTATGGACCATTGCCATTTTCAAACACACATTTAATTTGCAAGGTCAATAGGTTACCAACTGCTTTATGCCTGTTTGATAATGCACAAGCATATAAAAATACGCCCAATACTGGCAATCCCAATAAAAGATGTCAAACAGACATAAAGCAGAGAATTTGTAGAGATGCATTTATACAGTTGATTTACTTATTCCAGGCTATGTTAAAAGAACAAAAAAAAAGATAAAAGACATAATGATATCCCAATTCATTTGCTTTGAGGAGAAAACTTAATATGAAACTAAAAGCAGTATGTAGATATAAATATAATCATAAAATACAATTCAGCACTGGATATCACTAAAATTGGGAGAGGAGGGGTTATACTTCATTCACTAAATGAAGAGGTTTCAAGAAGTAATCTGTTTATAATAAGAATACTAACTCTATAAAGTTAAGGAATACCACCTAAATGCCCACAAATGTATCCAGCAGCCCTACCAAAAAAAAAAAAACAAAACCAAACCCACCCCAAAAAACCCTTTCTTTTTTTGGTAGCAATACAGAAAGGCTACATCACTGAAACATCCAAAATAGTAAGCTATGCAGTAACTCAGAAATGCTCAGCTAGCAGAGACCGTACTTAAATTTCACAGTGGGTGCCAGAAAGCTTACACATATTTCTTTTATTGAGGAAAAAAAGTATTTTTTTGCCTTCTCAGTTGACAGACTGAAACATGGGCTTCAATGTCATGATCAATTGCCTATTTACTCATCTTTGCTTTGTCCTCTCTTCTCCCCTCATCAATAGCTACAAGCGGATGGACCTTTAACAAGAAGCCTTGCAAAAAACCTCACTCCCAGGTTATAGTCTGAAGGATACTGAATCCAGTTGGCTTTGGCCAAGAGCATAGTACACCACTAGGGATATTAGCCATCTCCATCTCTGCTGTCCAGCCAGCTCTAATAAGTTATGTATGCACTGAAATTGCTTACGGGGTCATCTAGTAACACAGTGAAGTACCCAATTGTACATCCTGATCCTGATGAGATAGGTAGATTCGAGTTTTAGGCAGGGCTCAGACACTTACTTGGACTTTATTCCATCTAGTTTTACATATGATTTGTTGCACTGGTGGAAATCACTCAATACCTTTCTGATTTAGACATTATTAAAACAATATTTTTGTATCTATGTCTGATGTTCCATATTGCCAGTGTTTGTCCTTCTAATGAGCTAGCATGAAAGCTCGTATTTTAACAACTGAAATGGTGAAATGAAAAATAGGACAACTGGAAACCACTAAAAGTTAACATTATACAATTCTTTTCATGAAATACTACTAACTCCTCTCCAGTCTGGCAGGTCCAAAGGTGAAAAATAGATTTTGGAATTTTTGATAGATATTAAAATTTTTCTATTCTTCAATTGTATTTACAGTCAATAAATTATTTATCCAATGTGACATTGCTGCAATAACACAAAATTTACTTTTTTTTCTTGTAAATACTAAACATAATGTAGGTTGTTTTCTCACTATTTAATATTAAATTAAATATTTAATTAAAAATGTTGCTTTTTTTTTTCAGAATTTAATCAGGAAAAATATTTTGACCCATAATGAAAAATTTCTCAGAACCAGTTCTTTTTCTTCTGCTCATTATCTGCAACTGCACAGCAGGAAACAAATGAAAATCATATACCAGAAACACTGTAAGGACAAGAAATCGTATAGAGCATTGAATTTTTTAATAAGCTTGCTTTATCAGTCATTTCCATGCTACAACATTTGCCCAAACATCTGGAACAATTCCACAGACCAAGGAAATCTTCAGTCAATGAAGTCAAAGGAGTTTTGTAGATGGGAACAGGATTTCACCCTGCAACTTTGCCAGCACTACGGTCGCATACACTACACATTTTCTTTGCTAAGGTAATGTAGAGAAAGAAATACTTTCCATATCAATCCACAATTGACAAATACATGAATGAGTCTTCTGCCATGATGGCTCAGGGTTTTCTTCTTCTAAATCTGCCTTATTCTGTATAGAATTAATAACTGAAGGATGGTGCCTGTGATGGAATGTCATGAACAAAAAAAAGATTCTTTAATGGCACCACAGTTACATTATTAATTGTAGTAAAATTATTACAATCACATTTATGACTTTAAAATCATTCTGTCCTGTGGCATGGTTTGATCTGAATTTTTGTGTGGTTAATGGGAAAAAGACTTTCAAGTCATAGACTCCTAGAATGGTTTGGNGTATGACTGATTTGAAGATAGGCTCCTACCTACTCTTCAAGGAGAAGATAAAAAGTCTGCAACAAAGATCAAGACCAAACTATATTTGACAGGATAGGCTAACTCAAACTATAAGTAAGATTTTTTCATATTGCCAGGAGGGTTATTGAAGAAAATTAGAGTAAGAAGTCTGTTGAAGTTCAGTATCAGGACCAATAAAAAAAGTCATTAATCAAAACTTTATGTAAGTGGTCTGTGTATCGCCAGGACTGTATACACCATTTTACACAGAGTTCATATGCCAGAAGTCTACACAATATACAGCATTGTGGCAACCTGACGTCACAGATGGAAAAGTGCAGACAGGACTCTGTCAAAAGCATCTCAGTACAAATTTCCACTTTCATATCCAATTGCAGTTAAATCTGAAAGATGAAATATAGGATATCTAACTACTCTGTGCTACTGACCTCCCTCCTCCTGACTTGAGTTCTGACTTGTATGTAATTTGAAGATAGATATGATTTTTTAAAAGCCCAAAATAATCTAGTGCTCTTTCAAATGGAGTTCTGGAAGCAAACCTTTTGTTCTTTATCTAGAGAACTGGTATAATAACAGGAAAAGCATGTCTGTCTTACAGTCTTACCTGAAGGGAGTCCAAATCATGTCTGCTTGGCTGGAAATTGTACTCTCAGTGATAAATTGCAGGAGACTTTGGATAAAAGAAAATCAATAAAGCATAGAAACGCTATATTCTTTACATGAGAATGTGTTATCTGCTACTATTCCTCCTGATTTTGTCACAATGAAAACAAAAAGAAAAGCAGCATAATGCAGGATTTCAGACTGCAATGCTGAGAAATGTGTTATTTTCCCAACTTCTTTTTTAATTTGTAAAAGTGTCAGAACGGTATCTGTATACGAGTTATCTGTATGTCTTCAACTGTGAGGATCTGTCACATTTCGAGGCAAATTTGCTCCTTCAGCTAGCTTCATATCTCTAAAGTTACGCTTGCCCAGGTCATCACAGAGACACTTTGAAGACAGCTGCTCTACAGGCATAGCTGGCTTTTCTCAGGAAAGGGCTTGGAAACAATGCATCAAACAGAGTCAAAAAGAATAAAACAAAATCCTCTTGTAGAATGGAAAACAGAACAATTGTTCCTTGCTTCCTAATGTTTGCCTGCTGTTGTTCATGTATTTTTTACGTCTCATAGAAGCCGATAAAGGGCTTGCTCATTCAAGATATCGATCACTTCCAAGGTGCTAAAAGGCTTTTACTTCCTTGGAGTTGAGGGTGTTACTCAGCCCAGTCAGTGAAAACATTCCTTTCTCCGTTTGATTCCCTGAGCACTTTCTAGGACTTTACAACAGTATGCAATGAAATAAAGAAACAAAATTAAATCAAATCTCCACAGTAGTCTTCAAGAGACAGACCCATTTCAGCTTTTCAGAAAACTCCCAGCATTGACAGAGCTAGCTTCATAATATATGGCAAATAATTTGCAAAGGAAATTCTAACATTTTATTCCAAATACATTATTCACAATTAACTATTCTATTTGTTTGACCAATTCAATCAATGGTTAAATAAGATTCAGTAATTCTAGAAATGTTCCTTGCTAGAAGTTTTTTTCCCCTGGTCAATTACTGAATATAAAATTTGTGAATGCATTTGTTTGTTACATTTTTAACTTTAGCTAACATTAAATGTTATTTAAAAACAGCAAACCAGGTAAGAGTTACAGAAGACTGGAAACAAATGAAAACAGAACAAAACAGAAACAATTGTAAAGGCTGTTGCAGTTCACAAGGAAAGAACAAGCAAAGATGACAGCAAATTAAGAATAAATTGGAATGAGTAAAATCTTGCTGTGAATTGTAAAGGCTCGTTTATTACTCACATTTTACTATGCAAATAGTCATCTAGTCCAATGCCCTGTTTGAAACAAATTGAATTAGATAAAGTTGTTCAGGATTTTGCTCAACTTCAGAGCATTTCCAAGGATGGATAGTCCCCCACATCTCTGGACTAGAGATGTCTACCCTGCACTTGAATTTCACTGCCCTTGAGGTAAAACTTTTCCTTGTATCTAATTGGTATTTCCCATTTCCATTAGAACTTGTGTTTGGTGCCCTTTTCCTGTCACTGTGTACCTCTGACAAGTCTGTATCTGGCTCTTCTAGATCCTCTTGCTAGGTAGTAGTAGACAACAATATCTCCCTCAGCCTCTCTTCTGTATACATGCAAACGTATCTAAAAGAGTAGTGTGGATGATGTTGGTGATGTCATTTTCACTGTTACAAGAGCAAATGTCTTATCCAAAGAGAAAAACTGCATAACTGTAGAAGGGAGAAAAAAACATTTAATAGCTCACTCAAGTTGGTTAAGTCCTGTACTACTCTCTTCAGAAAATATTTGTGCAGGGAAATCCTAATTTACTTGGTCTCTGTTTTGTTTTGCGATTCAGTACTTTAGATCACATTTTCCCTGAAAAACAAATGCAGAAGTACTCAATGATTCACATAACCCAAATGGTTTCTGTGCTTTTCACCTCAGGACAATCTTCCCTACACAAAAACAAATTAATTCAACCACATCTCCAAATCTTCCCCCTAATCCAGAATTTGTGTAAAGGAGATGAAGGTATAAACTCAGCTGTTATTTAGAAGAATGGTGAAATGAAAAAGCATTTGCAGTGGCTCTTTTCTTATAAAGCTCTTACCTAATTTAAATATTGTACATTAGTCATGATTATCTATAGACTTGTCTGCACTTACTTGGCATCAGAAAAATTGTGATTGACTGCCTCTTAGTATTAGTCAGGATCCAAGAACTATTCATACCTGATGCACTAGAACCCCCAGAAGCATTTTTTCAGATGTCTGTAATTGAACAATTTCTCAAAGAACGTGGGCACGACAAATAGGGCTGCTCATAAAAAACATTGAGATGATGTGTTCGGTGACCTAGGTGAGGTTTTCAGAGTTTCCATTTCTTCTATAAATGAAGTCTTATCCTGCACTCATCCTATCTAATTCTAGGCGCTGGACCAAGGCATTCCAGGCTCCTCCTGTGCTTGGTAGAGAAGACCAGGAACCATGGAGCACTTGAGAACTTTCATGGGTTCATTTTCTATGGAGACGGGCCAGAGTACCCCACCTTTTTTATTATACATAGATATATTAAATTGCATTAGAATCCTAAAGACAGTACGGTGAATCTGGGCAGAGATGCTCAACATCTGAAAAAAAAATTGTCCTTGGATTTGACCCAGTAGTCCAAGAATTCAGACAAACTTCATGAATATTTTTGAGATTGTGTTCCTTAATTCTTCTGATTCCCAAAAGTGTCAGATGGGGGAAAAACACATACTACAAAACATATCAATCTCTCCAACCCACAGAAATTAATGAGATTTGGGCCACAAGAGAGCTACTTTATAAGATAAATGTTCCTTACAAAAAAATTTAAATATTTCTGTCCAGAAAAAAAAAAAAGGCAGTTTCCTTTCTGCAGCAGCTAAGTTCACAGAAAGTTTACAGCCCTTATGTATTAATATATACCCTCAAAAGACCCCCAAGGCTAAACCCCCTGACTCTGTGCTTGTCTGAATACATGGTTTAATTCACCCGCCCAAGCCTCTGTCATTTTTTTTAAGATGTTACTAATCTAACCAGTTGTCAGCAACTACCTGAAACAAGAAGATCTGCTCTCTAGAAATGGCTATTGATCTCCATCGAAGGAGGCCTGCAGTGAACATCTCAGATGCAGATGTTTACACTTGGCTAGATGAACCACTCTCTGCACAGCAATGGAGATAACAGTCAAAAGCTCTTCATAATTCAAGTAAAATCTTTCTTAATAATAAAATATTCAGTTTTCATTACACCATAGACCTACTCTTATCTTTTGCACAACTGGAGTGGGAGGGCCTCCCCTTATAACTGCAAGATTTCTTTCCAACTCTATCATTTTCAAACTGTATTTCTTAACTACAGTGAGCTCTTTCTCCTGTTTTTATTTTTTAATTATTATTTGGCCATCCAGAGTGGAAAATGGAATATGGAATGGAAGACAGAGAAACGCTGGTCTTGAAAATTATCTGAATCTTGGAGAAGGATGTAGAGTTTGAAACTCATCACGATTGTACAGATCTTTTCTGCCTCGAGTGGGGCTCAGTATTCTCATCAGCCAAAGGGAAATAATGACAATATTTGCTTGTTTCCAGTTTTACACTGTGTTTGCTTTGAAACACTCAGATGGGATTGATAAAAATCCAAAGGATTATAATTGAACAGAATCATGTTTAATACCTTTGAGATGAAACTGTCCCAGAAACAGAAAGTCCGGGGTATCAATGCAGTCCTAGTTTCCTCCAACCCCTCTAACTCAGTCCAAGTGCTATTGAGCATTTTTGTTGACAATTCAAATGAGCTGAGGTCGAAGTTTAAAAGGATTGCAATTTAAATCAACACAAACAGTCCTCTAGAATGCTGTGCACTATCATTGTGACTTCTTTTGCTTAAATAAGAATAAATCAAAAGTAATTTGTTTTGAGTCAGTGGTGTTATACCAGCCTAAAACTGCAGTAAGAGAGGGCAGGGTGATGAGCATCTATCTGCCAGCTGACACGGTTTGCGAACAGATGGTGCATTTCACAGCTCTCCCTCACTTCTCATATAGAAAAAAGAAGAAGGTAAGAACCAACCCACAAAGTTTTAATTCAAATTGTAAGAGAAATCAGCCTGGCAAATACAGAAAATATGAGAATTTTACACAGCTACCTTAATCATACAGAAAAAAAATATTTGATCCCTACACATGATCTTACATCATTAAAGTATTGCTCACACCTTGCCAGCATGACTGAGGAACAAATCTGTAATTTAAATGCTGGCCTGCTTAAATATATAGGTATAAATATACTAGTTCCTGGCTTTGCTTCGAGTCAGTAATACACAATGTGTTTGCAAACGTAAATGAACACAATATTTAAGAGTGCCTTATCGTAAAGTAACTTCCAGTTTGCAAAACACTTGTGAAGATTTAACTCATTCAAATTAGCATCTATTGGAACAAGTCACTCAGATATTTGCTTTCAAAACTTTTCATATTACACACTAAATAAAATCAGCTGAAATCTAGGCCTTTATTATATTTTACTTCAATTTATGTACATGTACATAAATACAGTTAAAACGAACACCACAATTGACTGAATACACATTCAAGCCAAAGCTGTAAAATACGGGAATTTGTGCATTTTAGACATTTTAATATATATATATATTTTAGTCATAGCTGCCACTAAAATAATTTATAAGGGGAATTAGCTCAGTAAATGTAACATTAGGCTATTCATTCTCCCAGTGTTAGGTTACTCAGACAAACCCACATCCTGGGGTTGCATGGACAAAAACTTATTAGATTTGGCACAGGCAGATTCCAGGTTAATTATCACAACAGTTTATGTCATTTTGAATATCATTCCCTCTATAACTCCTCCTTATACATAAGTCAGTCAACTGCTAATTTGCTCATCTTACAAGATAAATTTAGAGAGCAAATTTCTCTGGATTTACAGTAATCCACTGACATCTCTGTTCCATACCTCCTTAAGTGTGGATCGGTATCTCTAATTCACCTTAATTACTGAATGATACCAATTCTGATTTCCTGGTCCCAATCTTTATATGACTTTAAAAAAGAATTTCCCTCTCTATGCCACCAAAATGCTTTCCTACCATTGAAGTGAGATTAGGGGGACTGTGCAGTTGGTCCTTATGTTTTACCTTTTCTATGCAAAAAAGTTAGTCTTCTGCATTATGCAAATATAATTACATGCAAAAAAAAATATAAACTCATCAGCAAAAGGTGTGTTTAGGATCTAAATTAAATTTTATACCAAAGCATTTGCCTCTGAAAAGAACAATCCTCAAATCCTCTTTAACAGCAGGAATTCCTATAAAGTTTTCCCAATGAAACGTTAGAGATTGACTAACCTGCTTTTCCTTTCCTACTTTAAAGATCAAAGTTTGCTAGGAAAGCTACATTTGCTAGACAAGTTCTTGGCTTTGCAAAGGAAGATTTGGGACTTCACTGGTTCCCTAAAGGAATAAGCAGTAGTTATAAAACTCCTTGCACACATTATTCAAAGCTGGAAAAGCCACCATCTGTCAGGGAGCCAATTTTTATGTTCTTTGTCCTTATTTTTCTCTGACAGGAAGGGAAACAGTCATTAGCGAAAGTTTGGATAGCTTTGTAAACAAGACTTTTGTCCTCCCAGAATTTGATTCAGATCTCCTATGCATTGATACAAAGAACATCACTGAGTCATCAGGGAGGAATATCTATCCATCACTACTGACCAATCCCAAATACCTGCCAGTGACCAGAAGATGGAAGACTCTGCATCCCATACCCAATTCCTCAAAGCCACCTGGTCACCTGAAAATGGACTTCATCAGTCAGACTATGGACCACCTCTGCTGAAAAGGCTGTGATTGCACTCTCTTTGCCCTTGATTTATAGAGTATGTATTGCTGCCTTTTAGTGTCTTTCACTGGGACACGACAAGACCCCACACAGAGCTGGTAGAGAGCTTTAACTGAACAAGAACAGCAAGATTTGCAGTATCCCTAGGGGTCAAAATCTTCATATGATCCTTCTTCTGCGCTTTAGTATGAGAGTTCTGACATCTTGACAGTTTTAATAGATACCCAAGAGGCAGAACACGAAAGGAAGATCTTCGTAGTCCATCTTGTCTTTTTTAAAATGCTGAGGGATATTAAAACAGTGAAGTAGTAATACTTGGGGCCAAGGGAAATAGGTAACGTGACAGTGTTTTAAAGTGAAATAGTAATGTATCGGTGGTGACACAAGAAAAACACCAAGAAATTCAGTTAGCAATATCCCGGCCCATCTCAAATTCTTATCACAGAAAAAAATCAAATGCTTTCATTTATAATTTCAAAGGTTAAATCTCAGTTACACCTCCTGGGATTTGATTTCCTGCTTAATTTCACATCTTCCACAATTTACTTTGGAATTTTACATAATGGATAAAATAGGTCTTATAAGTGGCCTATTGTCAATACACGGCTTCAAACACATTCTAGATAAAGCAAATAAAAACAGTAACAGATAATACAGAAAATAAAAACCTTGTCCTGTGTAAACAGGTGTTATCCACAGTTAACAATGATAAATATATAAATAACACCATCTATTTTTAATCTAAAGGACTTCAGAAAAATAATGGCCCAGCAGTCCTATAATTAAATTAATGGCAGTTTAGCAATTGAGTTCAAGGGGACCAGAATCTGCCTTTTCACAATTCAAGATAAACATTGAAGGTTCAAGTTTAACCACCAGCAAATGGACCAGCTCTGCAAAGAAACATGATCATTGCTTTATAGATGACGTTAACTCTAGGATTTAGAACAGGAAGGAAATTATTTTTTCACAGGTGACTAAAACAACACATGCAACTCATTCTGTGAGCCCTATGGTTAATTAAAAGAAAAAAAAAAACAACAAAAAAAAGGCTAACAAAAAAATCTCCCATTCTCATGTCTTTTCCCTCCACCCCCAGATCTATAGAGAGAGTTGAAGATATAGATGAGACAGGAGGTTACTCACCGTCGAGGAGTCACTGCTTCCGGTCTCAAGCGTAGCTCCCTCAGCACAGGTGGGTGGGTGGGTAGAAAGTTGACTAGCCCTGCCCCCATCTATGACATCACACTCTACCTCATAAAAGGTAGTGAAAGTGCTCTGAACTCCAGTCTGATTTCCGAGAGATACAGAAAAGAGATAGTGAGAGAGAGAGCAAGAGAAATATTGTGCCGTAGCGTAGAGGTGAGGAGAGAGGAAAACGTGTGCTGAAGGAGCTATGCGTGGTCAAGGAAACAGGGACTCTTCCACGATGAGTAACCCCGCTGTCTGGTGGTTCCTCTCACTTGCTCCCATAGCACAGGTTAAGCGTGCAAGCCCTACAGGGTTTGCTGGTCCGGAAAGGGGATAAATTTTGGCACCTTTTCATGAAAACCAGAGAGGATGCAAAGCTCTATCCCTGGTAAAAGCTGACTGACATCAGATCGGGCATGAATTTGATGGACTTCCAAGTAGCATTATTTTGTGTATGGTTTTGAACAGCCAAACTGTACAAAAAATATAAACACTGATGCAAGCAGCTGAAATTCCAGTGACTAAAACTGGAATTACACTTGTGTCCACCAGTGCTGAATAAACATTACAAGGTCCAGACCTCTGGGCCGACCCTTGAATAGAGTGAGCCAGAGAGTAGGTCACCTATAGCACTATATGAAGGAGGTCAGGAAAGAATTATGTTTTTCTCACATTGAAAATGAGAAATGACAAACTGTGCTGAAAGAACAAGTGAGGGAAGTATAAAAATTCTGGGCATACATTTATTTACAGAGCACACTTTCAAGTTCCAGAAAATATCAGCAAAATTGCGAAGAGGTGATGCTTTTAAAGACTGCACATTTTTAGACAATAACAACATTACAGGCTGAAGCTCATTTTTTTTTCAAACAAATTCTCAAGAACTGAAACTGGAGGGCTTAAAATGGGAAATTCATTCTAATTTACTGTAAATGGAATCTTTATAATCCAAATTCTGGAAAAGTTGGTTCAAAAGTAAACATTATTGCTTATATTATCCACTGGGATTTTCTTAATAACCTAGCTGTACACTGAAACTGAAAAAAAATAGTATATGCTGCTAAATGGAACTCCATTAAATAAAACTGCTTAGAGAATGGGGGACTATTCAGTGCCAGTAAAGAGTGCGAGCATAAGATCCTGCCTTTTGGAAGAGGAAAAATGAATGCTCTTTAAATGTCTTTTAAGAGCATGCATTATAAGCACACAGAGTTAATATCAATGTTTTCCCTTAGGCTTTTTGTTGCTACAAGGATCATGTAAATTGTAATCATGATTATTTTTTTCAGTCTTAGTAATGATTAATGTGTACTCCCTGCTCTGTTTGTGTGCTCTTTGTTTTTCTCATCCTTCTATTCAAAAAAGAAAGTATGTGACTAATGTTTAGTACCAGTCACTTCACCTAACAACAGAAGTCAAGTATTTTGCTTCTTACCCTTCAAAACTTTTGTCATAATGTAATCCTGCAGTATCTGCAGATGCTACTTTAAACCAGCATATTTGAGAATTTAAAAACTCAACAAATTGGCTAGTCCACTTGACTAAATGAAGAGGTATTGTGACTGTTAAGATAATATATAACTTCAGGAACGCAATGCAAAACTAGGCTGCAACTGAGTAATGCAAAGTGATGATAGTGCTGTGAATTTCAGTTCATAATTGAATATATGTCTGTCTGATTTCTCATTACCTCACCTTCATTTCAAACTATTTGCATGTATGAAGATAGAGAGGAGGACAAACAGCTCTGGTACCCTGTATTGCATCTACTCATTAACATGTATATCTACTGGTCTGCCAAAGAGAAAAGAAAAATTGAACTTTTAAAGGCTTTTATGGTAAAAAGTACCAAGTAGAATTCATTAATTCATAACTCGGTAACCTATGACTTGACTATTGCACCACAGTTGTTTTTGCCAAATAAAGTAGGAATATATTTCAAACTCCTGTGACTACCAGACCTTATGAAGTCTAAGCAAGGCTGCTCATTCTGATGAAGAGAAGGATGTTCAGATGATAGATCCTTAAATATGAGAAATATTACACTAGTAGTAGCAGTTCTAAGATCTCCTAAAAAGAAATAAATTTGTCTTTTATTGGAATAGAAACTTGCAGAAGTAGCACGATTAAATTCCAGAAGACAGTATAGCCAAGAATATTCTCCACTAATAACACAAGATGAGAAATATGGAGAAATATGGTAGATTCCATCATGATAATGTGATATAAACAGTTCAATAGATTAGGTAGCAGATAATATCCCAGATGGTATTTTGAGTTAGCACTGCTCACATCTGAAATCTTGTTTTGACCTCCTTAGTGTGATATCTGTAGTTGATAAAGAGAAAATTAAAGCAGGAGCAGAAAAGATAAGACTGATTTGTCAACATACACTAGAACACACTACTTGCCTAAACAGTGAACAAAAGTAGAAAAAGAATATACCTAACTGGAAGCATTTTAAAAATGTATATACATTCAAGAAAGGAGAGGAATCCTTCAAGTGTTCCAAGGAATACAACTAAGATTAATTAAATGATTGCATGGAAATACAAAGAGACAGTGAAGACTTTAATACTCCAAAATATTTTCTTAAGGGATGTAAGTTAAGCCTAACAGCATAAGAAAACTATGTGAACACAAATCAAGTCATGATTTAATTACTTGCACCCAGGCACTAGAAATCAAGTTAAAAAAAAGGGTCCATGTTCAGTTTGACATCAAAGATCTGTTGGAAAAACACCAAAGTGCTTGCTTTCTTACTTAAAAAGATGGACAGATGATGGGGAATGGGCAGGTACCACTAAGGTACCAGTGGCTGCTGTCTGTAAAGTTTGAATACAGCAAGACAGTGAAAAGCTGAGGAGTACCAACCGCGCAGAAACATGGTATGTACTACTGGTATACCTACAGAAGTTAAAATTTTATATATTTTAAGAAACTGAAACAACAGCTTGAAAAGGCCATGGAAAAATGCCACGCTGCCACATGTAAAAGTTCGAGACCTTAACACAGACATGCCTCTGACCCAAAGATATCCTGTTGCTGTAGTGGATCAGCTTGATGTACGAATAAAAATTTATTTTGTTCATTATCTGCCATAGCTAAGTAATGAGGAAATACGTAACGTCCCATCTGAGACTGAGTAAAGCTGTAACTTCTCTAATTTTTTGACGATGGGAACGTTGCATGTGGAAAAAAAAAAAAAAAAAAAGGATGACAATGTTTCTGCAGTCTTTTGAATAGGATATTGATGCTCTAATCCAGTTTTATAAAGTTCTAATCTGGTCTTTGATGAGATTTAGAACAAATCACTTGTATGTTGCATCTCATTTTCTAGTGATAATATTACCTACCTGGTAACTGAGTTCACAAGGTATTTTGATGATGTGTTAGCAAAATTAGAAAGAATCAATGTTAAAACCATTTGAGAATATGTAACAGGAAAATGTTAGGATTGAGTTTTCTGACACTGGGTAGTTTTTTATTTTGACTCCATATCAATGTCTTGAACACATTATACAAAACAAATGTTTTTTGTTGATGCAACTGCTTATCAGTTATGTAATATTAATGACATCATGTGAGAACAGACATATTTTTCCTTTGCTCCTATGAGGTTCAGAAATAATATTAGTAATAGCAATAATAATATGTTCCAAATGTGGAAGAAAATATTTCAGAGGATAAAGATATAAGGGAAATTTTAACCTTCCTCACTCAGTTTGAACTCTTCCTAAAGGCTATTATGACCTCCTACATTTAACGGAAATACATCCTATTGTGAGTTTTATTAAATACTTTGTTGTAAGTTGTTTTGTTCAGTATTTGCAATTGAATCTGCTCAGGCTGGGAAAACCTGTAATGTTTTCCCTTGAGGGTATGTCTTGTTGTCTGCGAGTGTTTCTGTGTGTGTGTTACTCATCTGCAACTCAGGTTGTCAAGAACTATAATTAAAGTGAAAGAAATTGATGAGTCTGAATTGAAGTTTTCTTTTAATATCTGCAAAAGCAACATCTGATAGTACTTTTGGAAGTGAGATTAAGTGTCACCACTATCCAAATCAAGAAGTTAAATAATTGCAAGAGCTAAAAGATGCACTTCTGTATAAGAAACACAGTCTGAAATCTCCTATTGTGTGCTAAATCTGTCATTATGTAAATTCAGTTCTCCATAATTCCATGCTCAAGAAACAAACCTAATTTTTATTTAAAACCTCAGGATATATCTGAGAAAGCCCCAGGGGAAAGGAATTCTTATTTAATACAAAATGGTGAAGCTTGGTCCCAAACCACCTCCTTTAAAGGCAGTAAGACAGGAAAAGAGGTGAACCTGAGATAGCACTGCAGTCCTCTCTCTCTTTACAGTAATTTTTATAGGAATAGTCCTTTAGGACCATACCTTAGGGGATGATAGAATGGTCCCTAGGCCTTGCTAATTATTGCAGGGCTGGTGCAGTTTGTGTGTCAGAAAGCCTCCCATCTCATTCAGCATGACCTGGAATAGGAAAAGAAGCTGGACTGAAGCCATAACTGGCGAGCTTTGGATTTCAGAGTGGTTACTATTCTTAAAACCAATGCTGTATGTAATGAAGCACATACATTAATATTTCCTTCAATTCTCTGATCTTTTCTACCATCATATTTGTTTCAAGCCTCAGTCTTGAATCTGTACCACTTTGCTTTGTTCTCATGGAATTAAATGGCTTAACGTTATTTGGTATCAGAAGTGCTTTTCTTTGTAGAAAACTCTTCTAATGAGAAATTTCAACAAATGTAATCTTCAGAAATTCATGAATATTTGTTACCTGATAAAGCACAAGAGCATGTTCCCTGTAGCCAAATGCTTCTTAATAAGGATAAAAGTCTGACCTGTCTAAATTTTAACCTACTAAATGTAGACATATAGATTGTATGTGTGCTTCTTGTCTCCACGAATATATTCTAATGAAGACAAGTTCAGTGTGATTTTGCTTTGCAAATGAAGTTCTAGATAACATCTTTCCATTTATGCAGGTTACATTGTTTCATATTTGTGTGCATGTGTGTTTGCATGTGCATTTATATAGAATGAGGTATTTTCTTAGTCCTGAAAATAGCCTTATATCAAAACGCTGCAGCTTCAAAAGAACTGAGATTGTTTCATAGAAAATATTTTCTTGTTGAGTTTTTTAGTTATGCCTTAAGCTTCATTCATCTACTTTTCCTTACATAACGCAAACTCGGCCCACCATCAATCCACCTTCACTCAGCTGCTTTGAAGAAATAACCATAACACTAATAAAAACAAATCAGCCTTTCCAAAGTCCTCTGTGCTATTCTTTATGTGGATCATACTTACGATCCCGCAGATGCCCAAAGCTTGAGATATATACTGTTGTCCAATCTAGCAACAGTTATCAAGGTAAAATCATGTGACCTCACAGATGTAGAAATCCTATGGGATTTTTCACTTATCTGAATCAAAACACCATACAAATGTCACTTAAAAGAGACCTCTGGAGGTCTCTTGTACAACTTTCGACTTGAAATTAATTCAATGCCAACATTAGATCCACTCAGCTGCTGCACTGTCTGCTGGGGGCTTGAACCCCTCCGAGGATGCCAACTGCAGAAACTCTCTGGGCTCCTGGTCCGCACTGCCTTTACTGGGAAGCAACAGGTAAGCTTCATCTCATGAACTAAATCTTTAGTATTGTTATGTATTTGAAAGAGGTCTTGTAAACGGCTTTAAAGCCACTATAGATACATCCATTCATGTCTTCTTTTTCTATTCGGTTTTGAGCTGTGTCATAGGATAATTAAGAATTCTTTGCTGTTTTAACTTTCAGAAAGCCCTAAGACAGTGTTTCCATAAAATACATCATATATAATGAATATATGACCATGAGGGATTTTATCAGCACTCCTCTTGATTAACCTGCATAACTCACTGATGCCTTTATCCTTTAGGAGTAGTAAATTGACTCAGTGTCAGGATGATAAATTTTTTATGTTACCACATCACCAGGTAGTCCCTTTCTTGGACAGTGTATTGAGGGATACAGCCTGTGCCAGCAGGAGTTGGAGACTCCTGTACTAGTCACAAATAGAAAAGCTCAAACAATTTGTTCCATATAAAGGCTTACCAAAACCTGTATATTTGTATCATGTGCTTCATATAGCTATATATTTTGGAACAGCATATGCTTACAATGGCTTTATTTCCCCCTCTCCTACATCAGTATGTCTGCATACATTCAAACACACGTGCAGAGGTTCCTTAAATACATCTCCATCCCAAAAGGCACAGCTGAAACATCTCCCTGTATTTTTCATTTCTTTAATTTCTTCCAAAGCAGATAACGTGAGCTAGTTGAACATACAATGTAAATCAAGGTTTCTCACTTTCCCCACCGAGCCCGAGCCTTCCTGTCCTAGAACCTGTCTTTTTACAGCAGAGCCAAAATAAAGACCCTGAGATTTTATTTTCTCTCCTTGCTTGTTCTACTAGGAGAGTAGAGATTACTCTGGACTCTAACCAACTTTATGGTCCTGGCTTTATCTCAGTCCTTTCCCATCATGGCAATTCTTAGATTTCATATTCCTATCCTGCTTTCGGGTTGTTTTTTTCTTCCCCTGACCCTTTCTTATCTTTCAAGTGCCTTGGCTTACTCCCTTGTTATTTCCAAAGTCCTCTCCTTTACCCACTGCTTTCATTCCAAGTCTCAAAGCAGAATTCATTTCCACCAACGCCATCCTAAATAAATATCTTTCCATGAGTCCAATGTCACATTATTTTCACAGCATTGGTACATATCGTATATTGTTCATATTTGCGAACTCCCTTTTTTCCATTGTTTTTACTACAATCTTGTAGGTGAAACAGTGAATAAACATGAAAAGCAATTTGCAAACAAATCCCCTAAATTAAAAAAGAAAATCACAAAAGTTGAATTATATTCTTAAGCAATTTACTAATTATCTATAGGGTCTCTGGGTCCATCTTTCATTTCCCTTTACCAATTTAAGCAATATATTGGTGTTATATCCACTTGTCATGTATTACCATAACCCAAACCCTAGTCTTACAATGACGTCAGCTTAGACATAGGACTACATCTCTTCTTTGTGGCATGTATCTCTTTGAGCACCCACTGTCCAATGAACACGAACACAGTAGTTATTTAGGAATAACTGCTCTTCCTCTCAGCTCCAAGTATACTGAATCACTAGCAGACAAAACACAAAATTGCTATTAGTGATATCTATTAATCATTAAGTATAGCTAGGTCTTAACATAGGTGTTTTCTACTGAAAACACTGACAGCTTGCAGTCCAAGCAGCCCAGCCCAGAAATATCTACAAACCCTGTTTTGTCAGACTGCTTCTGTGAGTATACTTCATGTAGCATTCTTCTATTTCTGTTATAAATCAATAGTAAAACTAATTTTGTTGCTAGCTAAATAACAGGAGTAACCTTTTTGCACTCCTGAGAATGTTGAAGAAAAGGAACCCGACAGTTTTGTCAATTTGCCAGCTCTCCCTTCAGCAAACTTTCTTTTACATAGTGCTAAATTCTTGCCTGATTCAGGAGGAATTAAATTACTTTATTTACCAAACTCCAAACCAACATTTTCTCCATACTCTTAAGCATTTTCAATGCAAAGGGTCTCTCTGATCGCCTGCTTGAAAACAAACAAAAGAAAAAAAAAATGCAGAAAGGCTTTCTGATGCAGGGAAACGAAATACCTCATCGGTGGCTCTTAAGCAACTGCTTATGCACAGGCTCTTAATCCAAATTCAAGGAAAGACGGCCTTACTCGCTTTTAATAGCAGGTGCACGTCAAATTACCTGACTTTTCTTCGAGTCTATAGAATTCATGAGTAGCAACTTGATCCTCCACTGCCCATACAAATACCAACTTGCTTTTACAGCATGAGGTAGTTTAGGGTGATTCAGCCTTAAATGAAAGAAAAGTAGGACCTTTAAACCATTTTGGTTTACTAGATGTAAGATTCATAGGCAGAATTGATAGGGAAACTCTTTGCCTGAAGGAACTGCTGTATGCACACTGTTATTCTGTCATAAATAATAAGAAGCTCATTCTTTGATGACAACTATCTATTTCCAGTTCCCTTATTCTTATCACTGATCAAGAATAATCATACAATTATTTTGCGGTATATCCAATATCTGTTAATATTTTTATGGATCCAACCTCCCAGTCCAGGTGTTAAAGGAATTTTCCTGATGTTCTACCCAAAGTTAATGGCGGGGCTCCAGCCCCTTTATCTTCATTTCCTTCCACCCCCCACCCCCAAAGTCCTCACTTAAATTCACCAAGCAAGAACTCCTAGATAAAGTCGCAGTCTTATCTAAACTGTCTTGTATCTTCAAAATGTCAAAAGAATCTTTCTCTTAGTATTGTAGCTGAGCCTATTATGCTAAGATAAATGGGCTTTTGAAAATAATTGGAAATTGGACCCAGCTAAAGTATGTGAGTGCGCTTTGGCTACGGAGTCAATATTTTTGGACAGTTTTCAAAGGCACATGGCTGTTACTCTGTATGACACTGCATATCTCTCCGGCTCAGAAGTTTAAGACTCTTTGGGCAAATTTTCTGATAATACAGCTGATTATATCTGTAGAGTTCTAAATCAAACCTGAACACCATAGGGGGCTGCCTTGGATAAGGGATTTTCTTAGATTCTGTTCAATATAATCCTGCAGGAAAGATTGGAGCAAAGCTTCTAACATAAACAAGAATTTTAAAAAATGCAAGCTCATAGCCTAAATGGATAGTAGGTAAATGAGCTGATCAGCTTCAGAGCAGCGCTAAACAGACCAAGTGGATATTTATTCTAGAGTAAGAAATGAATATATAGATCTGTTTTATTGTAATGGCCTAGCTAACAAGAGTCAAACAGGAATACTAAAAAAAATAAAGCAGCCCTAGAGTTAGAAGAAGTCTGAATTTTTATCCAAATAACGAACATCATGGTTAAAACCAATTCCATTCGACAATCACAAAAAGGCTATCTATCAGCACGAGCTAAGTATATGTAAATGGTATTTACTTCACTGAGAGTAGCATATGCTCAGCACCTCAGAGGATTCATTCCAAAACAATGGTGTAACTAATTTTGAAGCAAATATACATTACATTAAATAAACTAAGGCAGGAGGCAAAGAAAATTATTCTGAAGTGCTTTTAGTCTGTGATTTTATTAAAGCAGGGTGTTTATTTTTAGAGGGGAATTGGAAATTGAATATTCAAATTTAAAATTACAGAAACATATCTCTTTATGGATCAAGGTCAAAGATACTTTTATTAGGAACAAAGACATCATCTACACAGATTAGAAATATTTTTTTAAATATTTTGCATTTTTTTTAATATTAATTCCTTCTTGTTTTCACCTAACTTCCTCCTCATCCCTTTTCTTTCTTCTCTATAATCTTCAAGTTTACAAGGCTTCTCACTGGTATTGCATAGTTTTTCCTCATTTTACTTTTCAAAATTCAATTGGAACCAGGAATTAAGAGTCTCACCTTGCAACGTAAAGGGCCAAGTCAACAGATAGTCTAAATTGGCCGTGCTCCATTGATATTAATGAGGTTAGTCTGATCTATGCTAACTCTCATCTGCCAGATCTTACTGATCTGGTGAAAATAATTTTGCTATCTGCATGCAGGGAATTTGATGGGAAAGATCAAAGAAAGAACTGAGGGGAAAGGAATGGAAGAAAGGGAAAAACAACAGTGGGTTCTTTCCTGTACTGAAATAATTTACACTTCAGGAATGTGACATTTTCTTACTTTTTGATCTGTTTTTTCTATTTGCAGCAAAGTCAATGATGCCAAAAAGAACCCCTTCATATGCTATGCTAGTATCGTATCAATCTATAGAGGAAAAAGCAAACAAGATCAGCTTTATGCTTGTTTTCAGAGATAAACCATACTGAACTACTGAATCTTACGGGAAAAAAAGAAATCGAACTTTCACCAAAAGATATATGGCACATTATATGTTATGTACATAGTGTTTTTAAAGTTGTTGCAACACATTTTTCTCTAACAGAACTATAAGAACTGTTGGGTGGCTTTCATCTGTCTTTTAGGTTTTAATTGGTTTTATGTCTCTTTCCTTTTTACATATACATAAGTCCACACATGGATTCATACATACGCATACATTAATTTCATTTATAAATATTGATTAATATTCTTAATAATGTAATATTCTTAATGTTAATATTCTTAATAATGTAAAACTCCAGGCAGAGATCGTACTCCACATAATAGTTCTGAATCATAACTCCTCTTTTGGATCAATCTTAATTATATTCTGGTTCTTTGTAAACACAGTTATAAATTACAATATTGTAATAATCATTCTGGTGCTTGCTATTTACATCAAAACACTTAAATATGGTGAATTCACATAAACTTACTTCTGTAGTCACAGGTTGGGAGCATGAATTCTGGATTTCTATTGTACTTCTAACATTGTACTGTATGCAAGTTGCCAAATAATGGTATTTCATTTTGATGTAAATAAAATACTGTTTATTTGTAATTGGCTATCCAAGAGAAAATGAAGAAGAAGATGGAAGCTGAAGCAGCAAGTAGACAAGCAGATGTAGATGTGCACTTGTATACCAGATCTCTGGATAGCAAAGGAGCATACAGTACCCAGCACCTTGAAGATAAACGGCTTCAGGAAAGCACTCTACTAACTGTGTTATACCAGATAACAAGATAATGCTCTCAAAAAGGGATGCACAGGAGTTCAACTCTCTATATCACCTCCTGTTCAGAGCAATAGTGAAGAAGCAAGCTGGGCAATCTTAAATTTTTCTGTACGTCGGTACTACCAAGTCTTTGGAGCAGACCCAAATCATTTCTGTGGTTGAAGCTAGTTTTGCTTTTGTCTGCAACTGACTGTAAAAACCCAACCAAACAGAAACACAATGGTGATGAAGCCTGGTAAGCAGCAGATGCTAACAATGCCAGACTGGAAATGATGAAGTCAAGCGATTCGGCCACTTAAATTTCACAACGGATGGTGATGTTCCAGTAACGAATAGATGCTAGAGATTCACAATGGCTTATTCAGCATCCACATACACTGAATAAAGAGACTTGAAAAAGAAACACACACAACCACAAAAGCCAAGCTGGTAGAAGCACTGATTTGGGTAATTGCTATAGATAGATGAATATGACAACTCAATGGGTATGAAAAGCTGGACCAAGATGGCAGTCGGTAAGAAAAGATCATAGCATTTACTATGCAGCATAGCTGTCAACGATACAAGGACAGATCACTCCATTACTATCAGGAAAATGGAAGAGGATCTTTTCGTTGCTGTGGGAAGATCAAGGTATTAAAATTACATATGTACATACGTCAAGAAGTGAAGACCAATTGCAGGACAGACCCAGGAACATTTAAGCAGCTCCTTTTAGGATTGCATATATGACTTCAGAATGTTTGATCCAAGAAAGCCTGGCAAATGTTTAAGACCTTCTATAGTGCTTTTCAAAAAAAATCAAAATGTTATGTAGTTGAGAACACTTGCTCTGACTTCTGATATGTGTGAGGAAGGCCAGTGATTTCACTGGGGAATCTTATGGATGAAATGAAGGGCACAAGTTAGTTGTCCTAACAATCTCCGTACTTGATTGGGCTTAAACAATGAAAGGGTGCTTTTTCAAAACTGCATTTGAAAATAATCTTGTTTCAAGTATCTTGGCTCTCACAAATCATCATCATTTTGAAAACACACTCAGGAGAGTGAAACATATTATACATTTACATACATATGGTCTGTATTTGAGTTCGAATATAACAAAACAAGAAAATCATGAAGAGCAGCAATTGCTACTGCTTGGTTCTAGTAATCTCCCAGAGGCACAGAGTCCAACATTAGGAGAAGGAAAGAAAAAATAGTTGAAAAATGTAGAAAACTCATCCTTTATAATATTACTGCTGCTGCACATTCCTGTCTTGATTTCTAAAAAAAGATTGTGTGTAAAAAGTTTGTAGTGTTCATTGAAAATAACTGAAATAACTGGACGGGAATTAGAATATATAATCATTGTGCTTGCCAATAGTATTTGAAAACAGCACGTGCATCAAAAAATAAAATATTTTGCCGGCCTTCCAGAGTTTTTGCTAAACCTAGTGTGCATTGGAACCTGAGTGAATGAAATCCCATTAGTCATCACCATCTTAACAATATGCACTTCATACAGAGCTGGCTTCTGCACAGAGGAAGGAAATTACCAGTACTAACAAAGGAAAGAAGATTTATAATGAGCAAATATACAAAAGCTCCAAATAATTATAATATTCACAGCTTGGCAATGACTTTCTAGGCTATGAAATTACTTTTCTTTTGGAAGAATGAAGATTTTACAAGGTTAGTATAAACAAAGGGTAATTGGAAAACCAAATTGCTCTACGCAAGTTATTGTAAGGTCTGGAATAATGGCGATAACATTTTAAAAAGCTTGCTTATGAATCACTGTATTTTTGTTTTGTACATTATTGCCATCAAAAACGCTCCCTTTCAAGTGCTACATGGGAAACATAAATGGCTAAATACAAATACCAGCTTACCCCTGATACAATAAGTTCTCCTCCCAGATTCTGAACTTCTGCCTTCACTTTGCTGCAGATATTGAGTTGGTGGCAGTAGAGGGCAATGCGCTGCAGGTAGGCTAGCAGATCCTGTTTGCAGGCTGAGTCCGGGCACTACAGACAAAAGAAATATTTGATTAGATGTAGCTGACTTTATATGATTAGAGAGAGGTAATCAGAGGAGAGAGTGGCAATGTGTGTGTATTAGGTGGATCCATTTCACTTTGTCTTTACATGAGATACTTGATGAAATGTGAAAATTCAAACTCTACCTTTCAGTTTCAAACTCAGCTTCTAATTGTCCAATCGAAGATGCACTATACCTTTTTGTAAAAAGAAGAAACTTGTCTCTCAATCACTAATGAAAGACAAAGAAAATAATACGATTGCTATGTTTGTGGGGGAGGTTCACTTATGATATCAGTTTGCACAGAGCAGAAGAATCTATGGAGCAGCCAAAAGACCAAGTTTGACCTGACACTCCAAGTTGCTTGCTGGGTGTCCAGGTTAAGGTACAACACGGACTAGTTAAAGTCCAGATAAACCCAGTTCTGACTGATTACATCCACTCTAATGCCAACTCTTGACTGTCTTGCCAGCTTCCCCGGCATTGTACAGACCTTCAGAGGACACAGCTCCGCTTCAGACTTGGCAGAATCCGGGGCCCTTACTGACACACTAAGGATTTGAGAGCAGAGGTGAGGCTGCTTGGGGTTGGTA
Organism: Aramus guarauna; assembly: GCA_013400195.1. Classification (NCBI taxonomy): domain Eukaryota; kingdom Metazoa; phylum Chordata; class Aves; order Gruiformes; family Aramidae; genus Aramus; species Aramus guarauna. The sequence continues at coordinate 885,783 of VXBL01004419.1, forward strand.
TTGACAGATTTGGCAAGCTTATTGGTAACACATAAATACCTTAACCTGTGCCAGAAGGCAATTAATTACTAAAGTATAAGTGACATATTACGGAGTCTGTCAGCAGATGACATCAGTATTGCAGCCCTCTCAAGAACACAATGAGGTAAGCTGGTCCCTCTGCACATCTAAAGGATACCTCTTCATACTAGGGGAAAGGTTATCTATAGTCCTGTATCATTTCGGATGCTGTACATCTTAAATGTGTTTTGATAAAATTACATTAGGTCAAATATGGTAGACTCAGTGAAGGTTTTATAATCAAAATAGCTAGAAGAGGCCCAAGTACAATTTATTCATAGTCTTTGGGACTCAATAGAAACTGCATCACCCCCCACAATATCAACAGCATAATAAACAACACTCTTGTAGTTAATATTCAAAGTCTTGCCTCAAGAGAACAGACCTCAGTAATTCACGCTGATGAAACATTGCTAAAAGGGTCCATTGCTAACAGCTTGTCTCCAATAAACACTCTTTGGGGCTACCCAATCAAGTCTGACTGACAATGTTCTTTGAATGTATTAGCTTGGGGAACAAAGATTCCAAATGTGTCTTTTTAGCATTTTACAAAGTTTATGCTCAATTTTTGTAAAGTATTGTCAGAGCACTTCAACAAAACCCGACAGAATTGAACACACGTGAGTCAACAGCATCACAACCTCTGACTTGAGATGACTGCTCTAGCCCCAACAGCTAATGCTGGCAAGGAATATGTTTGCAGTGAAGTAGTTGCATATACTGTTGTCCATAACCCTGAAAGCAGTCACTTTGCTTTTTTCTCTCCTTTTAAAGCTAACAATAAACAAAGCTGGAGGTTCATTGTGGCTGTTCCGTTTAATCTGCTCTATACTTATGGCAATGCTATAATGTCTCTCTTTCTCAGAGAGTTGCCACATCTTTCAGGCATGAATCCCTAAGAGACCTCTTCTCCCTACCAGTGACTATTTAATACAGAAATATTTACCCTACTTTTGAAGTCTATGAACTGAAAGAAATGAACTTTAAAGCAATACTTCTAGAGAGCTGACAAGGCTTTAAATACAAGTACCTTGGAGCAAATGAAAATGTAAGATGTCTGTCATTGGAACAGTAATTAAAAATGCAACCGTCCATAAAAAGTTTATATTGCATGAGTGTTTCCAAAGTTCTGTAAAATATCATCAAAGTGGAAGCATTAAAACAAACCCTTCATTCTCATGGTTATTAAAGTGTGCATGTTAGAGTCATCTGAAATTTAAAATGTGACTCAAGCCAATGCACTCTAAGCATAGCAAGTCTCTTTGTGTTTCTTTCCTTAAAATATTCCACCTCTGCGAATATTGTAGACTCAGAATTTCATCAGCTGACAGATGGACTACTTCTTTCTTATGCTAAAGTGAACAGATGCTACATTTGAAGGACTGGAATGGGTTAACTACAGAAAAAAATGCTTGTTAATAATGAAGAAAACCTAAACCCAAAATTTCAGAGGTTATAGAAAAATGGGCAGCTTTAGGTTTCTTGCCACTCTGGCCCATATTCTTTAGCAGGATGTGTTACACACTATTAGATGCTTACTTGAAGAAGAAATACTTATTTTGAAGAGAAAGACTAGATGCAAGGAAGTTATCAGTTCCCACTTCCAGCAAAATTTCTCCTGATGACAATGAAAGGAAAGAAACTATAGGAAGTTTACAAGGGAAAAAATAGTCAAAATTAATTTCCTAAATCTAAAGTTAGCTACCTAGAACCTGGATTCAAAATTTGGCTCTTGACTTCTAATACGATGCTGCTTCTTGCTCTCCAGATGGATAGAGAATCCAATCTGAAAGAAAGGGGCTGAATATAGAAAGTTCATCTTTCCAGTTGTGACATGAATTTAGTAAGGGGACTGAGGACATAGACCCTAGAACACGGAGCAGGGGACTGTAAGGTGAAAGCACAGTACCCTGATGCAAAGCAGAAGAAACGGAGTCAGGGAATCTTGAAAAAGAAAACTGCCATATCAAGGGAAATTGCTAGAAGAATGAGCTGAAAAGAATATTCCTTGGCATATGGCAAGGGTAAAAGAGCATCCAAGTCCCTACCGCTTTCATGACAGCAAATAGATCAGTCTAATTCTCATACAATCACCTGGGCCCCAAAATGAGGTGGCAGAGCAATTCAGATACTGTTGAGGTTGAGAGAGACTCATGACTTTCCTGTACTGCGAAACTCAAGCTGATTGGTATAGAAGAAACAACTTGTATTCAATGGGTAGATCAGTATCCAGGCAGTGACTTTCAGCAGGTAATTTTCTGCCAAGATAACCTTTTTCTGCAAAAGGCAACTCATTGATAGAGGTTACACTATATTCCTGCTCATTTTTGTTGTTACCTGATCAGCTACCGCCCGTGCCAATTTGTCCATCCTCGATCCTGCCTCTGCAATTTTCTTGGCTGCATTAATGACATCTGATGTGTTCTTCAGGGGGCCTTTACCTCTGTGAAATACAATACAATTATGCACAATCTAAATAAATCATGAAAGGAAACAGTTTTGGTGACCCTGTTTATTGTTTGATTTTAAAATAGTAACACGAATGACTTCTTAATTTATTACAATTTCAGCTTTTAACTACTTTATTGCACAGCTTGATTAAGAAATCGGTCTGCTATATTTCCTCTCTCTCACAAAATGCCTCACTAGCAATTTAATCTGATGGTGCCTTCAAGCACATGAGCTATACTTAATACTACATGCATTTTTAAGTGCTCATTAAGCCAACATTCTTTCTGGAATACACAAGTATTTCAAAATTATGTTATTCCCAAGCCAGTGCTAAATGTTAAGCCTGTCATATCCAGAGCAAGATGTCACATTTTAGGAAACCTTTTTTAGTAGATTTTGGTTAGAAAACAAAGATAAGCATAATACTTAGATTACACTTAAATGTTACACTTAAAATGCGTATAATTAGCCTTAAGACTGATACGTCTAAGATGCTGCATAATACTCTGATTTTACTCATTAAAGTTACCAGAACACATATAGACAAAAAGTAAAAAGTCACTGCAGACTTTTCTGAGTTTGCTTCAGATTCAAAACTTTAATTTAAATTTAATAAATTTGCTACTGCTCCTGAGAATGGCTCAGTTGGAAGTGAGCTGATTTTCCTATTTTCGTTACTGGGGTTTTTTTTATATTATGTGGAGAAATATAGCTTCAGACAAGACTGATGGAAAATCATTACGTGATCAAACTTAGGTTTATTTAAACTAAAACTGAAGGCATTTTTGCTAAACACAACAGATTTTTTTTTTCATTTTTTTCATCTATAATGCCAAGAACATTATACTGAAACATATTTCCATTTTTATCTTCTTTCCATATTTTCACTTCCACCTTAATCAGATGTTGAAACTCAAGTATCCCACTTGTGCTGAACTTAAATTGTAGCAAAAATCCATCACAGTGACCTCGTATGTTTCTACATTAATTACATCAGCAGATCTGACTGCCACAAACTCCATGCATTTGAAAAATTATTCTATTTTAACACTGCTGAGGTTACAGCCAACTAAAAAGGTGTGAAAGGCTTTGTTCTGTTTTAATGGAATATATGAAACAAGTTTTTATTGAATCTGATGTAGACAGAGGTGCACTTTGATATATATTTTTTTTTTAATTTACTTCAAATGTAACCGTAGTTTTCTCTCATTCTCATATTAGTTCTGTTCTTTTGATGGTAGAAAATGTAATTACAAAACTTTCAATTTGATGTTCAATGTATGAAAGGTTGTCCGTGAGGTTGCAGAAAGTGTTCATATTCTGGGCTGTTGCTTTAGAACATTATTTCTTCCTTCCATGAAATGATGGCACTGTTTGGATACTTTTTCACTCTGGTTTTGGGCGGAAGGATCAGAGACCCCAAGACAATTAAAATACAAAAGGAATTCAGGATCCTCTAAAATATCACCCTTCACAGGAGGTTGTACACTGTCATTTGGTATACAGGAGTGATGGGCTTACTGCAAAAAGAACAGTTGTAAAAGCACAAACAAAGAAAAACAAATAAGCTGAGAGAATAATTACTTGGAAATAAATACAGTAGTAATTTATTAAAGTAAGCAAATTTCTATACCTATAACTAAATTTAAAATGCATGAAAAAGTTTGCTGTTGCCTATTACCAATTAACTATGCAAGTGCAAATAGTCAAGTTATTTGCAAATGAACGGTATTTATACACACACAGTCTCTCCTGTCTATTTATCTGTCTACCCATCCATCCATCCACCCACCCACAAGGTATGTGTGCACCCTGTATTGTCAATGCAGAGACTGTCTCCTCTGAAATGGGTTGAAGGCTCCAGACACAAGGCATGTGATCAGCTGGAGATTAAGAAATCTATTTCAGCATCTCAGTGAGATGAATAAAGGGATGTCTTATTTTAATTCTGTAGAAAAACATGAAGATTTGTGTCCAGTTTTGTCTAATCGCATTTTGATAAATACCATTTAAGCTTTTGAACTCCCATTAAAAATAAACACTGAAAAACCTTTAATTTATTACGGTGATCTGTAATTCAAAGAATCTTGTAAAATCTTCTCCCTGGTGTGATTAACAATATAGCTATATTTAAACAAAATAATTATGTTTATATGATATCATTAATAAATGGCTTTTTGATGCTTTGCAATTAGAAAAGAACAAGACATCAACAGAAAAAAAAGAAATGAAAGCAAAAAAAAAATCATTACTGACAGGCTTCAGTACAGTATTACATCAAAATAGTTTCATTTCATCTGGGATATTTTTGGAAAGAAGTTCAGTGTTCAAAATGATATAAATAGTTTTGCCATTATTTTTGATCGACACAAATTATGTTGAAATGTTGAAGGTTCAGAGAGGCACATGCATTTAGATGGGTACTAAACGAAATGTCAGTTGACTGTCTCTAAGGTCACAGACTATCTTTGCTGCTGAAATTCAGTATGATCTGCAAATAAAACAGATTTGCAAATAGGACAAAAACTTCATGTGATTAATCCCATTTGGGGAAAAATCCAGAGCAGTCATTTGCAGAGAACCGTACAACTCATCCCGTTACGTATGATGTGTGTTACCTGGCTTTACATCCCCCAAAACACAGCACGTCGTCTCAATAGGCTATAAATTGCAACAAAAAGGAAAGACACGGGATGTCTGAAGAAGTCCCCAGCACTGGGTATTTTGTCCTTACCTAGTAAAGTCTGTCATTTCCATCATAATCATGCACATCTGCTTTGCCAACACAATGATGTCATTACCACTGTCATCCCACTTGGCCACCTCCGCATCCAGTTTGCTCTTTTCTTGGTGGAATATCTCCACCTGCTCAGCAATCTTAGCCTTCTCTTCCTGGGGAAGCTGAGCCATGATAGCCTGGAGAAAAAAAGGGAGAAATCGGGCATGAAAAAAGGAAGGTAGAAACTACACATTTCCAGTGGTCTAAAGAGTATGCCCAACTTCCAGTTTCTTTTTATGGGAGTTGAAGATACCAAGCAAAATCCAGTAGGTATTTGATTTCTGTTAGGACAGGCAAAAAACCCATCAAACAAAATACAGGATGTTTATAGCTCTTCTTATACCTTCAAGAATTAAAAAAACCTATATATATAATGCCATAATATACAGATTATTCACCAGAAGATACAGGAAGATTAAAGAAAATTCCTGTTAAATCTTAACTTTTAGGAAGAGGAAAATGAATGACATCTATGAGAAAAGGCAGACTAAATTGCCAGTATCTCCCCCAGTCTCATTCTCTGTCAGAAATAAGAGGGTTTCCGCTTAACTCAACACTAAAATAAGCTATGACATGCAAGACAATACATTTGAAGTGAATTGTAATGAATGTACCTTTCAATAATATTTAGTGGTCTAATTGTCTTTTGGAAGCTACGCAAAAAGGCACTACACAGGTTGATACTAATCTGCCTCGACATTATCAACAAAGCAGAAAGTTCCTCGTCCTCCCCCACCAAAAAAAAATAAAAAAAATAAAAATAAGAAAACCTTACAAAATTATAATAATTACTTTTGAAGATCAAATTGACATTTCCAATAATGCTTTCCAAGTCGAGCTACTATTTGGCTTTAGGGGTTCTGAAGACCACATTATGCATTTAATGGGGTGTGACACATATTTAAGTGTCATTAAATTTTTTCTTGTTTATGTCACTTTCAATCAGCTGAAGTCTTTCTCTACATATTCTTAAAATGCTCTTGGCTTTTAAAAATTCACAATTGACCTTTTCCAAAACTGAAATTAAAAAAGGTTATAACAGTAGATCAGAAAATGAGAAATTTGCAAGTTAATCAAATTAAAATTCAACACATGAGTTTTAATTAGGCCTTATCAATGGAACTCAGCAGTTTCAAATGTTAGCATTCTAGTCTCTCCACAGAAAAATGCAGTGGAACTCAAGCTAATAAATAAATAAATATATAAAATTTTCATAAAACACTAGAACAGATGAATTAACTGAAATTAAGAGAATGTGATAAGAGTAGTAAAATTTGGAAAAGCAATCTGCATATCTTGCATGTGGTTTCTTTCTGTGGGCAGCTTCACCTGTGCACCCTTTACACTGGTATACAGTGTTTTTACATTTCCATTCCAGCTGCAGATGTATTTTCAAAGGAGCTATATTCTATAGCAAATGCAGCTCACATATTCAAGTTTTATTTCTATTGAAGACCAACACAAGTCTTTCCACTGAAATACTAATAGCTTTATGAAAGTAAGCATATTAAACAAATCCATTACACTCCACAAATAAAAATGTAGCTTTTATGTAGAAAAGGTTCATATAAGATACTATTCTGCTCAGCAGACCCATTTCAATGAGGCACTCAAGAGTGTGGACTGGGTAGCTTCTGCTCAACATGTTTTCATTTTAGATTTTCATTGTTTGTTGCTTCTTGTGACATATTGCATTCTACATTATTCAGGAATGGGACTGTCTTTATAATATATTATGTTCATACAGTGTGTAGCTGATCAAAGTAGAAGGTTCTAAGTGCAGCAGTGATAATAACCACAATAAATGTAATAGAATTTAAGACTCCTAAGTCCCTAGGTGAACTAGATTCTTCGTAAAAATATTACTGCAGTCTTTACTTGGTTTTCAGATCAAGAAAGGATGATAATGCTACCCAATCCTAGATGTAACTGAAAAAAAATAAAAAAGACTGTGAAATAACTGTATTGTATCTGAATACTTTTGTACCCGAGACTTACTTTAGTAGTCAATTCTTTGAATATATCTAACAGGACTTTATGCTCTTTAAAACACAAAAAGTTACCAGCTTTTCCTATAGTGTTTGAGTATTCACTTTTAGAGCGTATCAGAAGAAACCACAGACCTGTGCAAAACCACCATGAAAATTATTCAGATAATTCCCAGTTCCCCACTTGTTCTCTGCCGGAAAATTTTAAGGCCTTTTTTTGTTTTAAACTCTCTTTCCAGTCAAATATATTTTCATGATGTCATTTGCCTGCCGCGCCCCCCAAATTATATTCTGATGTTGATTTTTTTTATAATCTGAGCCAAGCAGCCTATTTAACAAAAGGTAAACATTCATCAGATGGTGGCTTAATCCTGAGCATTAACAAACTTCATTTCTCCAACACCTGTGACCCCTGAAGCACTCATCAACTTAATTTGCAATCCCCATGCACAAGCTGAGGTCGCAAATCACAATGACTTGAGTTTATCATGATGTAATTACCCTGGTAAAATTACATTGACTCAGTAACAAATGTCTTCAATTACAATTAAATTACAGGCACTACTCGGTAACTTAAACGGATCTTCTTGACAGGTTTGCACACTGGGAAACATGACTAATGGAAGATTTCTCTGGTTACAGCACATGGTGCCCTGATGTTTGGTTTTGTTTTTTTTTAATTTACTGACTAGTCCCACAGATTCAATACATTCCCAACCTGCAAGGTCTTCTCCTACAGCACTAGCGGGAGCAAACGGCTGATACACGGCATCGCATAAGCCTAAGGAAGACCATTCAATAAAGTCAGTGCTTTTCAAATAGGTGAGACATTAAACAATTTTAAACATCATGGTCAACTTACTCCTATCCTTTCTTAAGTGACCCTGAAGATTTGAAATCACTGCATTTGCTTTCCAAGGCATAGCTTTTTATTTGTAGCTGTACAGACACTTAATGTAGTGTGTGGGTTTTATACTCACCCTTGCACTCTGGCCAGCAATAAGCTGGTCATCTTCAGTCTGAACACTTGTTCGGCTGCGAACGTCATAATCTTCCTGCTCGAAGTCTGAATCGTCCTCTAGCTCTTCAGGGGTCTACAGAGAGAGACAGGCAGAGAAAGCAAAAGAGATGACAAGCTTACAGAGGATACGGACCAAGTCCTATGTACAGTAAGTTCTTATTTCATCGACTACCTGCCCAGAAAATGCTCTTTCTCTTTCTTTTTAAATTAACTTCTCTGCTCAAGCAGTCAAGAACTGAAATTGAATTGTCTTAAAAATTAAGTTGTTTCAACTCTAGTTTTCTTTACAAATGGCATTTATCATTACTTTGCTGCAACTTTTCTTAACTCTGTTAACATGATGAATACAGTTCCAGGACCAAATATCCTTTGGAAACACTAACAACCAGAATGCAATATTTCAAAATAATGCTATTTCATATATAAATGGATTCTAATGCTATTATATTACTGGAATCTCCATGTAAGCTTCCAAAGAGAAAGTAAATACCTGGGAAAAAGTAACTAACATCCTGGAAGAAAAAGTTATCAAGGCAAATAAGAAATTTCCCCTTGAAAGAAAACATAAATGATGTCAACTGGTTTTGAAACAAATGTGAAGTCTGTAATATGCTTTTTCTTGTTGGCTCACATGGTTCTCTTCAGTTACAGAGCTTTGGAATTTGCCTCATCCCCTAAACTGAAACCACATTATCTCCATTGCTGGTGCTACAAACGGTGTAAGGGTCTCTGGGCAGATTGATTAAATCTAGTTAGGTGTATGCTGGCTTCAGATTGTTTAAAATGTTGGAAGGCCAGAGCAAAAAAAACCCCACACCTGATGGATCTGTTTATTTGGTTTTTTTTCACCTTCTAGCAAAAAATTAGGAAAAAAAATTTTCCTCATTTATATACAGACAGCCTACTTTAAATCATTACTTAGTACTATATTTAATAGTACTAATAGTTCTGCAAAACCAGAAATAGTCTTTAGAAGGAAGATTATAGTCTATTGTGTGCCTGAATAGCATCTAGTACAACAATCTGGCCATAAGCAACTTCTGTAGGTATAACACATGATAGTGGTGATAGCAAAAAAGATCACGGTGGCTGTGCAGAGAAATCCTCACCTTACTGGATACCCATATGCCGCAGCGTTAACCTAGAGGGCCAACCGTTACAGCAGAAATCATCCATGCTGGCATTTCATGCTTGGAGGCAATGTCAAGTTTGCTAGCAGAGGTGCTAATCATTGCCAGTTGTCATTACAGCTCTGTCTTGAAGATGCTCAGTCACCAGGAACTGGTCCAAACCCTCTAACATAACGTAGAGAAGTCTTTTGGCGATGTTTATGTTACAGCTTGGTTTTCCAAGATGAAGTACACATCACTGTTTGTAAAGGAAAATCAGCTGCTTTGCTAGCTACGTGGTGAAGTGCACATGATGGGGAGAGTAAAACACAGCCATCTTCATTTGGCTTAAAGAGTATGAATTAAATACGTGGTTTGATGCCGAGCGCTGGAGGAAGAAATAACCAAGTATGACAGTACGGTAATGAAACTCAGGCTGCAGCTCTGAAGCGATGCATGTACAAGTAGTGTATATAACAGGATACACGGGAGTTGAAGGTTAGGTGAAAAAATGAATTTCTTTTCTCTACTGCCACAGGAAAAAAATAGAAAGATTGGTATCCATCATCATAATGTCTAATGGTTTTGATTTCCAATCGCCTTTAATCACTTTATTTTCTCTGCTCAGCTGCCTGAGGGCAGGATGTGACTTTAAAATCTGCCATAAGCAAATCAGCTACTGAGAGAATCATACAACTCTCAGCACTGTAACCAGTAAGGACATGAGGATGCCTCTTAAAAAGCTACAAATTCTGAAAATGCTGTGTTTCAGGGATTTATTCTTAAAGAAGAAGAAACATTCAGGAAAAAAAACTTATTCTCGATTCATAATCTTAAAATTTGTGGTCTTTAAAAGATTGAAACTTAATGAGTANAAAAAAAACTTATTCTCATTACTGCCTGACATTCATAATCTTAAAATTTGTGGTCTTTGAAAGATTGAAACTTAATGAGTATAGATGTTGAACTTGGAGAAAATATAGTGCAAACCAAAAGGACAAGGTAAGGTAGTTGTTAACAATATACTGTAAGCACAAGAAATCTGTACAAGTAAGATCTAATTCAAAACTCTCTTTCAGATTCACACTTTTAAGGTTTTCAAGTGTGGTGAATTGAACACCCTCCTTTTCTTCCACAAATAGCTACATGAAGAACAATAGTCAACTGTTCTCTGTACGCTGCCATTTCAAACATGTGGCGTGCTTTTCACTCTTGTCCTGTTTGTTTTATCCAATCTCTCTATACCATATGTAATAGGGTCTCCTATTTTTTTGGACACAAAGGTATAAAAAAGAATTATACTGAAGTACCTTGACTTAAATATTTTTACTCTTAGCAGGGTCTTCTAAACATACTATAACAACTCTAATTTTTTGTGCACAACTAACTGGTCCTTGGTATTTAAAACCTAGTTTCCAAGACAACAAAGTCTGGAAATGAATTTGTCTGAGTTGGAAGACAGAAGGACTGAATCAGTCTTGCAGACACCTGAACCTGTGGTCACACAGACATAGGAAACATGGATTTGAAATTGGAGACAGCTTCCAAACAAAACTCCGACAACCATCAGCTAGAGTAATTTTCAAAATTAATAGATTTTATGAACTCATTAATTTCAGCAGGAAAAATGGACCATTTTCATAATTTTTAATCTGTGTGTTCTGTAGCACAGGCCGTAAGACTTCCCAGGACTACTTTTTTGTCAAATACATTATCTCTACTACACATAGAGCATATTCTTTACTACTTTCACCTAATTCAGATGAATTCTTCCACTGAAGAAGAATCTTTCACAATCCCAGATAAATCATGCAGTAAATATATACCTTCTAAGATGCATGCTTTATTTCTAATGTGATTTTTTTTTTTTTTTAAATCTCTCTCCGGCTGCTAGACTGAAGGTCTTGATGTAAACAAAATATCTTCCATCAATATAATTTTGTTTTATCTTTTGCAACTGGAGTATAAAAATATATAATATATATACCTGAGTTATGAAAGTATAAGTCATAATATAGCAAATATATGCAGATTTCTAAATGCTATTTGTTTAATATTTCACCCATTCAAATATACTTCATGAAATAGAAACCCCACTATGCTATAGTGCTGCATGCACTTTAAAATTGTAAGATGCAATTATAAGAATTTCAGCACCATAAACACCAAGTCAAGCTAACCTTGTAATGAGAGGAAAATAAGATCTAAAAGATATTCCCCCATCTTTTACCATGAAAATACCCTCTGATTCTAAAAGAAGGAGAAAAAAAAAAAAAAAAGACTTTCTAAAATGTTTTTCTATTCAACTCTATGCTATTCTGTTAATTTGTTTTTGCACAAAGGCAGTTGCAGCACCTGAGCGGCAAAGCCAGAGAACCTCTCTCACAGCAGGTCTTCAGCCGTTCAATGATTTACAGTAAAATCGAAATTCTACTCTACATTCAACCTGAGAAGCAACAAGCGGTCAATGTAGACAAGGGACCCTGCAGCACCCGTCGGAGATAAGCTGTTTAAAAAGATGATGGGATTCTGCACCAAGTCTAGCTTTCCAGAGGATCTGAGATGTAATGGCACTTTGGATTTCACAATGACTACCCCATCGGTGATCACAGATAAGCCTACACTGACAAGTGTGAAAGAGTAGAAGAGGATTCATACATCCAAACCGTTAGTGCTAAGGACCCCACATTTGCACTACCCTCATTTCATTTTTATTCAGGCTCACTCTAGCCTGTTCCCATGGACTGAAATTCCCTTAATGATAGAATACAAATGCATTTAAGATGCTCCTAGAGCACATCTTCCAGGATCATCCCAAAGAATCAATTTTATATACTTTAATCTGCAGCTAAAACACGGCAAGAGGGAACAACTGGAGATTGGCTCCAAAAGTGCACTCCTGATGCAAACAAACGTAACCCTAATGCTAATGTAGATGCAACTAACGGTGAGGTTGCCAATAGCAAAGACCATATGTGAAAAGAGACGACTGGCCTTGGAGAAACATAAGAAAGAGAAAAGGTGCCATTGTGATTCTTCCGAAGTGTAGAGAGGGTTTCTGTCTAATAACTGTGAGAATTTCATAAGTAGCTATAGAAAAAAAAAAAAAAAAGTGTAATTTGATCCCGACTCAGTAATGTAAAAGATGTTGGTACTAAGTTATTATTTTCTGTCTTATCTTTAGGTTCTATAATTACACTCCTAAATTTATTTATACTACTTCCTAAGTTGTGAAAGAGATTTTTTTCTTCTATATAGATCATAATAATATTCCCCAATGCAAAAATGAGTCTCTTTTCTCCTCCAAAACGACAATAAAATCTTCCCTTTTCAAGGGAAAAGAGAAGAACAGAGATTATCCCCCTTTCCTTCAGCTTACTAAAAGTAATAATACCAACAGAAATTAATTTAAGGAGTGACTTGATTTCCTCCATAGAATGAGGGAATCATCTCAGATAAATTAAATCTTTCATGGCATGCACATGAACAATTACTGCCTGAAAATAATTGTTTATGTCAGATGCTCTAAAAAGTTTGCAAGGTCGGGGTTTTTTGTTTGGGTTTTTTTTTGTGTGTGGTTTTTTTTTTTTTTTAATAGTTCTTCAAGGAACTTTACAGCATGAATTAAAGTGGTGCATGAGATTTAATGGATTATTAGATAAAAATATTTTAAAGACTGTCTTTTACAACTTAATGGTCACCCTTTAATTGTAGATTCCATTTCAATGTGAGATGTCCGAGTGGGAATACTAAACTGTCTCAAACTGAAACTAATTTTGTTTTCTACAGAAAATAAAGTTCTGATTCAGCAAACTCTGGTCTATGTGAGTTTATATATGTGGATTTTCCCAGTTAATTCACAAGGATAATCAGTCCATTTATGTTCTTTAGTTCTTTGCCTGGGTGAGGAGCACTGCATTTAGCTCCATGAATAAGTTAATTGTCTGAATGCAAAAATACATCTTCCTAATCTGGGTAAGCAGAATTCATTAACTCATATCATACAAGGAGCGGAAAGTGGTGGTGATACAATGGCAAAACTAACCTGGGATGTTTCTAAGGAGACTGCAAAGCCTGCATGCTGATCAGCTTTCCAAGCTAGTGGTTAATATAACAAATAAGACAGCAATGAAATAAGTGAACGTGCCTCCAGAATTTAAAACAGTGCTTCGTGCTCAGCAGAAACATCTCCCCCAGCATGGACAGTCTCATGGCAACCTCTCTGGGTCAGCTCTGATGTACAGGTGGGTGCTGGAAGCCAGAACTCTGGATAGAGAGGATGGGAAAGCATGGGGTGATAGCAGAGCCCACCTGATGTTGTGTCTCATGAAACAGTTTAAAATGACTCATGAGAGACTATAAAATACTAAAATGTGCTTAAAAGTGGTTCGTGTCCTAAAAGAAGTTTGAAAACTGCTGCTACTGACTAAGGGACTGGGTCCCTTTTCGGGGAATGGATCGAGAGCAGCCCTGAGGAAAAGGACTTGGGGGTATTGGTGGATGAAAGGCTCAATATGAGCCGGCAGTGTGCGCTTGCAGCCCAGAAAGCCAAACCGTGTCCTGGGCTGTATCAAAAGAAGTGTGAGCTGCAGGTTGAGGGAAGGGATTCTGCCCCTCTGCTCTTGTGAGACCCCACCTGGAGTACTGCATCCAGCTCTGGGGGCCTCACTACAAGAAAGACNAAAATGGAGATCCTTTACTATGCAGATCTTTCGTTTCCATCCCAGTCAAGAAAAGTTGCAAATGCCCCACTGTTGCAAACCTAGAAAACAGGGTGGGTTCGTCCCCGTCATCAGTCACGACTATAATTCAGGCTACCTGAGATTAGCACTGGGTAGGGAACGGGATTTATGTTTGGCAGTTATAAAATTAAGCCTGTCAAAAAGCTTTTTGTGAAAATGTTAATACATAGTGACAGATGACTAAAACGAAGCTATTTTGGAGGAGTGCTCCAATTGCCTGAAGTCTTACATCAGTGCCATACTACACTGACAACCACAAGTGTATGTTACCTGTTTGCCCAAAGGGATGAGTTGTTGTTTTAGCACTGTTGTTTGATTCATCAGTTTTCTCTGTGATTTTCACCGCAGCTTTTTTTGTACGTGACTTTCACTGGGGCAGATTTAAAGTAATTTAGGTTTCAGATAAGTTTCAATTGCTGAAGAGATGTCCAAACCAGGTTTGATTTGTTGTTTTTGGTTTTGGTGGGGTTTTTTAGGTGTTTTGTTTTTTTTTTTTTTTTTTAATCTTTGAATGCAGACTACACTGAAAAGCAAGGCACACATCTACTCTAACAATAATTATGTTGTTCTGTGGGGGGTTTTATTTATTTGTTTGTTTTTTTAAAAAGATGCCTAAGCAAATTGAATCAACTGGTTAGTCAACGTTGAAATGACACATTCTTTACCTCAGTGAGCATTCAAAACCATCCCTGCAGAGGCTCACTGGAGCAGCAAGATAATTTATTTATTCATTTAGATTTTAACCAGACTTACCTCATATCCTAGGCAGCACACATACATTAGGAAAAAAACAAACAACAAAATTCTACACAAACTTTGAAGATCTTTGCAAATTAATGCTATTACTACGGAAACAGTAATGAAGTTTGCATCTATTGGCAGTTGTGATCAAATCTTCTCCTAGGCGATTAACAAATTAACCATAGTTCATGCCCTAAGATACCCTCATCTCTTTACTTACAAATTCTTTTTTGCTGAACATACTTCTGTTTCATACTTGCTTCAATGTCAAGTTTTCTGTCTTATTCTGAAACAAAGTTGATTCCACGAAGCTTTTATGTTCCTCTCATCCAATGTGACACTTTCCTGTAAGTCCCAGTTTTTATTTCCCAGGTACCTTACATACCCTTATCATCAGAACAGCTTTCCTGATGTCACGAACTCCATCATAAACCAAGCGGGAGGCATCTATGAACTCATTCTCTTCGAATGGCTGGGGGACATTTGCACTCAAAGCTTCAATGGCAACCTCAACTTGTTCAGCAAAACGCGGCATAACTAGATTAAACAAAATGAAAGGCAGTAAGATTAGACACCTTCTTTTGTGAACATTTTTCCCCTGCCCTTGGGCATAAATACTTTCCAGTAGACATGGTACCTACTGTTGTTACAATTTCAAGACCCAGGAAAGCTCATGGGGTGGGTTTATACCAACTCTACACATGCAGAACACACTTTCTGAAAGCATGAAAATAGCCATCTTCATATTCTGTCCTCCAGTTGCATTACAAAGAACGTAAAACTTCCTTTGAAAAGTGTGATTTACTAACTTTTAAAAGACTGCAAGCTATCTAAGCTATCAGTAAAGAACGTTTAAAACATTTACAACTTGGAATGAACAGAGTACGTATTTATACCAAATGATCAAAGCAAAAAGTAGCCATTATGCCTACTAATTTAGGTAATTAACTTCAGTCTAGCTCATAATGGATAATAATAATAATTGTATAAGGGACAAAATATCTTTGGAATGCAAAGTCTAGTAAATGACTTTTGTGAAGGCACATAAACGAACATCCTGTTTCTTCACTCTCATCATGTATATAATGTAAAAAATAACCATAGATATAATTTAATGGTATTATAAGCTCTGTTATGTCCTTCATGAATACATATCTTAAAGCAATTATTTACTTATGTAAAATTCTTTGAAGTAACCAGAAGTTTTTCTTCACATTTTATACAGGATTCCTTTGAAGGTATAATCACTTTCTGCATAAAATATATGCAGAAAGATAAATGTTCCCCGAATCAGTCCTCTGACAACTTAAACCCAAATCCTACAAACAGGAACATGAACATCAGGTCCCACTAATTACAATACACCTATACTCCTGTACTTAGTTACTCCTGTGTTTCAATATTTTAACATCATTATTGGAGGACTGGGGTCTCATACACCATAGGAAAAATAGAATCAATGCTTCATTAGAAACCTAGATACAAAATCCATTAGAATTAATTTTTGCAAATTTAAAGAACTTGTGTCAAGCTTGAGATTTACAGATAACCATCTTTTCAGTATATACACATCTTTTTTATTATTTGCCACCTCCTAGCATCTAGGTATTGAGATCAGGTACCATTGGCTTTATAATTTTGGCACATTAATTGGAAGATCAAGAAAAGATGATTCCTAACTCAGTTGCCTTTTTTATTACAATATTATCTTTCTTTATCATCTTTTCCCTAGACCCTATTTTTACTACACTTTTTTTGTAGCCTGATGAATACAAAGAGAAATCTCCGCTGTCATTTTCATCAAGAGCAGTGATAATCTTTCCTAGGAAGTAAACTGTCACTGTGGCAGGAAACCACATTTTCTTCTTGACTGAATGTCCTTAAATGTATCTTACTCATAATGAAAACTATGCTTTATGCATCTTACTTAGTATCTGATTTAAAGTAAAAAACATACACAAAAAAATATGATTCAAGAATAGTTTACATGTTGAAGAACAACTAACAGCAGCGATGAGCTCAACCTTTCTGTTTCCAGCATTGAAGTACTACTCACTGGATGTTAAAAGGGAACCCTTTAAAGGGATATATCAAATCAAATCTTGTTTATTCTGCCTATGTATATAAATATATATATATATGTTTGTTCATGAACATAGATGAAAGAACAGAATTGTATCTTTCATGCCGATAATGTTCAATAAGTGCAGTAAGTCCTTGGGATATATTGGAGAAAACAGGAAAAAATGACAGCAACAATAGACTTAAGAAAAGTAAACATTAACAAAACATTTTTAGGCAGAGGGGAAACGTTTTCAGTAAAAAAACAGTTTGAGAGCTAAAGTTTTGGAAAGAGTATTCATAAATGCATATATCGAAGTATCTTAATGGCACACTTGAGAGTGTAGTAGGAGACTAATACGATTGCATAAGGAAGTCTTTAGCTTGAAAATCAAAAAGCGATCATTAAAAATACAATGAAAACAAGTAAACACAAAGAATAAAAGAAAAGTTATTTAGTATCATAGGGATAAAACAGGTAAAGCTAGAGATGCAAAAATGGCAACAGAAAAGGAGGCGAAGAACCCTAATATTTAGGGTCTTTAAATTTCTGTCTAGAATTTCCTGAATAGCAGAAGTGGTCAGGTTTTTAACATAATTAATAGTAAGCACAACAGACTTGAATTAGGAAAGAGCAGTTTGGAGAACATCTACATAAACATAAAGAAATGTATCTATTAAATATGGCTTCAAGTTAACAAAGCATAGTAAAATTTACACTGTGGTTCTTACGAAAATAATCAAAACAATTTCTGAACCATCTTTGAGAATGCAAGAAAAACAGTAACAGTAAAAGTTCCAGAGATTTAGAAAAAGAAGAAAAAGCAGATAACTATTTTTATAAAGTTAGGGAAGAAAAGAAGGAAGAATTATAGGATATTCAGCCTAATTTCAGTACACAGAAAGAAAATGAAACATGATGAAAGCAATTAATGCTTCATTATCTTGTAAATAATAAGCAGATGTCAGACAGGTAATGGATTTGTCAAAATAGGTTGCATCAAGCTATTACAATATTTTTCTTGACAGGGCAGCTAACTAGTGGGTTGGGGGGAGCAGTAAATATGACACAACTTGACTTTGGTAAGATTTTTGACATGGCCAAACATGACATTCTTAGATGCAAAACAAGGGAAATGTAAATTAAATTACTGTGAGATGGACATGGAACTCATGAGAAAAACATCTCAAGCAATAATTCTGTGGTACCGCGTCAAACCAGAAAGACAAGTCAAATGGATTTTTGCAATGTGTCTAACAATGTGATGCTGTTGTAAAAAATGGCAAAGGTCAATTGAATTATTACAAAATATAAAAAAAAAAAAGACTTGAGAGAAGATACTGTGAGGTTGCACAGTAAGGTCCTAGTTGGAGTACTATTCCCCTTTTTGAGTGCCCCACCAAGATTTTTGTAGAGTGTGTACCAGATCTGAAAAGGGCTTTTAAAAAATCCATATTTTGTGGTTGTATCCAGACATATAGTTCTATTTTTTGATAACATAATTTAGTCCAAATTATATAAATGCTTCTATATGCTTTATCTAGAAGCTATTTCTGAATCATGTTTTAAATACTCAAATGAAGGAATTTCCACCAGCTCCTCAAGGAAATTGTTAATAGCCTGATAGAGTTCACTGCACAGATTTTTTTCAAAAAAAGAAAAAAAAGATAAAGATGTTTTTTTTAGTTGACCAATGCAATGCATTTCTCTTCTTGCCATATATTGTATTTTACATTTAACACCTAAACATTTTATTCAGGCTACAATTATTGACCTATGAATATGAAAGCACACAGCAAAAGCAGGCAGGGACACATGCTGCATTTGTTATGCTAGTCTGGTTACAAGTAGACCCTCTGAAGTTGTAGTCTTAGGCACAAAGATCTACAAGGGAGATATAAAAGTGAAATATTTTAAGAGATTATTTACTTGCTAAATCAGAACTCCCCCTGGTATCGTGGAAATTGTTGTTAAAGTATTTAATAGGCAGCTACAGGGTTTTTGTACCAGATCCTCCAAAATATGATACAACAACGAACACTCCTCACTAGAAATAAACATTTAATTTCTGAGACCTGTTTTAAACTCATACGTTACTTAACGTTATTGGACTTAGAACCACCCTTTGCTTGAAATGAATGTACAAGAGGAACAAATGGGTAGAGGTCAAAGCAGAGCTCAGTTGTCAAAGGATGTCAGGAAAGCTGGAGAGGGACTTTTTACAAGGGTAGGGAGTGACAGGACAAGGGGGAATGGCTTTAAACTGAAGGAAGGTAGATTTAGATTAGATATTAGGAAGCAATTCTTCCCTGTGAGGGTGCTGAGGCCCTGGCCCAGGGTGCCCAGAGAAGCTGTGGCTGCCCCTGGCTCCCTGGCAGTGTTCAAGGCCAGGTTGGATGGGNTTTTTCCATATTCTCTATGGGATTTTTTCCCTTTCCACCAAAATTTTAAAGACCTTCAGCTCAGCATGAAACCTTACACAAATAATGTTCTGGCTTGAAGCCCCACAGGTAATTTTTCTCACTACAGCACTGGAAAGATGTCAACAGTCATGACTCCATTCTTTCATTCAAGCAGCAGCAGTAGTAGATTCATAAGCATCATGCCATGGGGAGGATATGGAAAGTTACATTTTGCTTGTTTTGGCGAACAAGAGGTACTCATTCTTGACCATGTGTATTACTATGGGGACCGCCCATTGGGTATGAAATCTTCTTTCAACAATTTTGACCTCGCAGACCTGGCTATAGTTTAGTCCTTAATTTATATTATTAAACAATAACATTATCTGCTGTTTCAAAATGGAAATAGCTATCAAACTATATTATGAATTGTTTACTTAACAATTACATTTTTTACATCATGGCTGATTTTTTATTAGACAAGCAAGAAAAAAAATCTTAAACTAATAAGATACTATTCCTTATAGTTTCTCTAAGCATATGCTGTCATTTAAGGCAGTAAAGATTTTGGAAATTTAGTTAAGATTCCTATTATTCTCCAGTTAAGGTTACTGAGCCACACTTGAGGAGCTCCGTTACAGTTATGTATGGGGAATAACCAAACTCAGTTGAACCCACAAAATCTTCAGTCCATCTTATCTGTCATTTACTGCACAAAGAAGGATATTCTTATGTTGACAGTGAAAGAGCTACAAGCAAAGGCATAAAATCTGAATCTGGCATTGAAACTTGTAACTGCATCAGAAAGAGGACGATTCATTTATTACGTACAGAGAGATTGGCTACGAATTTCAGATTCAGAAGCAAATCAATACCTTGGGGGGAAAATTAAATATTGTTTTCTTAGTTTGAGCTGTGGTCTTGAAAACAGTTATGCATACACTTAGACTGAATAACGTGATCCATTAACATCTCTCAGTCTAACTACATGAATTAATTAGGCACCTGCATAAATGTTGACAGAATCAGGTCCCAAGTTAATAGCAACGCTTCTAATTTACTGACTTTGTCATTCTAACAAATAAAGATTTTTAAAGCCTTTCTGCAAATGAGTTTTCAATGGCACTGAAAGTAAGAGCACTGCCAACAAAATCTAGGCTGAACTGCTGCTGGAGAAAAACTGGGAAACGATAAAGTTAAAATTACTTTCATTTCATCTATTGATCATTTAGAAAAAAAAAATTATCAGCATAATAGAAAAATAGCATATCATCATGGGTAAATTCATGTCTTGATAACAACCTGTATTTTCTTGTGAACCATCCTGCTCCACATGAAAAAAATTTCTCTAAATCTCTTCTTGTTTTTCTCCCACCCCACCCATATCTCCTACACATTCAAATTATCAAGTAATTATTGATTTTCTAAAAATATATTCTCTAATGACTTTTTCTCCTATGGTAATCACTTCGTACTGCTGTGTTTGTACTTAAAAACATAGGCACAAATTTTGTTTAGTGATATGGGAACAATAAGATCATTTGATAGACAGGTATAAGTTACATAACATTATTGATATTAAAAAAAAGTTTGGGCTTTATTGTTTACAGCATTAGAATATTAAGTTCCATTATATAAAAGATTAAATGAATGCTTAGCTAATTTTATGCACTTTTATGGCTTTATTATTGAGGAATGCAAATTCCTTACAACCTTCAGTAGATGTGAACGTTCAGTAACCTAGAAAGGGAGAGTTGAGTGACAAAAAAGCAATAAAGGTCAAGGTCCCTCTCCAAGTGCACCGATTTCTAACTCCCAGTAGTATCAATAGGAGTTAGGAACCTTGGCCTGGTTTCATCTCACTGCGTACATTTGAAAGGCAGAAATCTGCGTTTCCCTATACCAAATGGACAGCAATAGAGGTTTCTATTAGACTATTAATCACACGTATTTTAAGGAAGCAGTTCAAGTTCAGCTGAATCAAATTCTAATATTCCTCTGCCCATTGAATAGAAAGGGAGGTCAGATGACTGGCTTTGACCAGATGTCTGCTTTGGACAACCAAGTGTAGGCACAAATAAATCCCATTCTTGCACCAAATAGTGGAACACTCTTGGCTCTAAATGAGAAGGGTGCCCAGGAGGGCACTGGCAGAGCAAGAAGTGGCTACTTTCCATCCAAACCTCACTGGAACTGAAGGGTTCCCAAAGGTCTCACTGGGGCATTTTTTCTAGCCAGAAGACTATTTTTGAAAGGCATCAGCAGAACTACTTCTTAGAGCTTCATTTTAAAGAGACAAGCACCTAGTCGACTCTCTAGTATGCAGGGGGTTGGATCTAAGGGAATCACCCTTCGCAAAGACCAGAGGTTGTTCTCTGGAGCCAGACTGTCCTCAGACAAACCAGATGCTTGATCCCCAGAGAAGTGGCTGATCTGATATACCCCTGTATATTCAGTTCTGCCCTTGGGCTCTGTCTCAGTAGCTCTGCATTCATTTAAACATTTGTAGTTGCCATTCAGAAATTTGATTTTCCCTATGCCATGTTCATAGAGATGTAGACATGTAATTCTAGGTGCCAATCACCTGATTGAAATAGCCCTTAAGCGGCTGTAAAAATCTGGTCTGATTTGGGTAAGATTATTCAAGAATGACATGGCAGTCTAAAGGTTTGGACTGCTACACTGCTAAAAGATGAAGGACGGATCCCTGAAAATCTCATGCAGGGAATCTGTGCTTCTACTAAACATCACAGTTGTGTACGTCACATATCCAGAATGAATGGCAGTATTGTAAGCTAAGGGTTGTCAGGGAAGACTAATAAAGCAAAAATCCATGAATGACCCACTACATTTAAAAAATGATGCTCTGTTAGGAAAAGAGCACAATCATTATCCAGATGTAAGAGGTTTTAGTACAGGAAACTCACAAAGCTATAACTTAAAATTTCAGTTTTCAATGAAATTTCTTCTAGGTTTTTTGGTTGGTTGGTTGGTTGTTGTTTGTTTTGTTTTTTACTTGAGGAAAGAATACAGTCTATTACTGGAAAGTTTAAGAGTTTAAGTATTTTAAACAGGTATTTAAAAAATAATTCCTATGGGATATCTGACATACTCTGTCAAAGACAGCACAGTTTCTCAATTTAGTTTGAAGGATGAATAAGGAATCAAACATGACACCTTAATTTAGCTTGAAAGGTTTGTCAAAGTCTCTTTCTAGAAGAACTATAAATTCCTTATCAGAAGATTCTAAATATTTCACAAAATATTTATTAAACCCTGGTCTCATATCATAATTTACAACATTTCACTCATGATTATTATATTGCTAATTAAAAATAAAAAAGTTTTATAAATTAAACAATATATAACAGTCTTAGACCAACTAGTTTTCTGAGAAGCAGATTTGATTTAAATATTTTGTTCCTTGGGCTGATGTATGCTTCCATCTATGTACTTTTGTAGTGCACACTGTGCATAGACATATCATGCATCCATATACAGATATTAATAATATTTTGGTTGTCCTGTATAAAGAAATGCCCATACATAATTATGTCTGTATTTTATGTCACTGGACTGTGTTTTCAGAGAATTTATCATTCAGAGAACAGTCACCAACTTCTGCTACAGCTAAATACTCATCAGTAAAAATGTGAATCCTCATCAGTTCTGGGTATCAAACCCTATGCATCTCACATTGGTCACTCAGGGAAAAGGAAAAGCAAAATTAGGGCAAAATTTGCAGCATGTTGGTTTAAGTGCTATGGCACGGAAAAGGATGAAACATCACTGTCCAAAGCACAAGATCATCTTTTCTCTTCTTGCTGTTTACTGATTCACTTTCCCCCCAATGAAATGGTTAAAGGATGGATGTAAAATAATGAAACCACATACCCTATAGCATTTCGCAGTAAACACAAGACTTTCAGGAAGAATCAGCCTTCACTGCCAATATACTGCATCACTGGTTTAGTCACAGACCATAAAACCAATGTTCTCAAGGTGGCTTGAATTTATGGCCAAGTCTTGACCCTTTGGCCCATATGTGTTAAGTAAGTCTTCTGGCACTTCACAGAAAGCTTCTGCTTTACTGTGGGCATACGCAACTATGCAGTACGGACATAGTAATGCAACACTTTGATTTCCTCATGTGCAGTACAGGTGAGCTGCACATTATAGAAATTAATGGGATGTCTGGAGTTACATTACCAAGTATTGTGAGATATGGACACGCATAAAATTAAAAAAAAAAACAAACCAAAACAAAATCAAAAAACCCTCCAAACAAGCAAAAAACCAACAACAAACAAAAACTAACAACAACAAACAACAACAAAACAAAACAACACCCCCCCCAAGCCCTTCAAACTTTGTCCTGATTGAATTGTCATTCTCAGAAAGATAAAATGTCAGGGGAGAACCAAGGTAAGCGGTGTCTGCAGGGAGGTGCCTCGTGGCCAGCAGAGTAGGCAACCATGTAATGAAAGGGTACATCACAAAGCGTACAAAGATGGATAACAAATGATGACTGCAGGGACATATGTGTCTCACCAATTTCAGATGTCTCACTCATTCTCCTGCCTACTTGTGCAAATAAAGACTACATACAGTGAGTACCCCCAAAATATTATTACTAGTAAACGGAACTCCCTTCTGGGTAATACTTCAAATAAACCTAGCTGCAGCTCTTCAAAAAATGCCCTCAAGAAAACAGTTGCATGATGGGGACAAAAAAAAAAATGGCTTATATAACATAAGCAAAACACTCTTTCTGGCTTTAGTTATAAGTTTGTGTATATCTGTTCGTAGGTGTGTGTAGGCAAGGGGACGCAAGGAATGCCAGTGTTTTTATTTTAAAAGATTATTGTACAATTCACACTTATATTCAGAAAAAATTCTGGTGGAACTAGTCAATATTCACTGCATTTTTCTGCCTATATTTTCTAGACTTGGTATCAATTTTATTTCTACCTCCACAACCATCCTCCTTACTTTAAAAAAAATGGCTCTTAAGAACACGAGATGTTTTTGAGAAAAGATTTGAACCACGACTAAATAATAATGGTCTATGAAAATGGGCACTTCTCTTATACTAATCTACTGTTCATTATCCAAGGGGTCTGGCACATCCAAAATAGAAAATTCTAGTCTTTTTAAACTCTAGTAGAGTTAATTTACCTCCAAATCCCCACACTTCTTTAATTTTGTCATCCTTATACCTTGAACTTCTTCCATTTCTGGAAGATCTTCAGGTTGCAGAGATCAAAACTGGAACAACTCTTTGGGTTATTCAGTGAATATCCTCCTTAATGTACAGGCTAATATCTGAAACACTGATGTGAGGCTGGTGTGCATGGAAAAGGTATCTTTGCCCAGTTGTCCATAATGATGCCGTATTTTTTCTGAGGAAATGAATTAGCTCAGAGCCTTCCTGTGAGTGCAGACAATATAGTTTAAATTGTTCCATTTACCTAGAGAAATTAAATAAAATTATCTTTTATTATTGCTGTTCTGATAAGAAAACTCTCCTACTCCCACCAGCCAAACCAGGATTTTCCTTTTGGCAAATTTTGCTTCTGTCTATTCACCTGTTAATTAATACATTACAGAACACCGACCACAGCGCTGACCTCTGAAGCATCACAGGATTTATCTTCCTGCCTGCTGAGAAATGGTCATTTATGCCTTGCTTGTGCCTTGTAACCAGTTCTTAATCCATCAAAGGCCTTAACATGCACTCCATGGTTACCCATTTTCCAAACAGCTGTGTGTGCAGGACTTTATAAAAAGCCTTTGAAAATCTCAATCAATTACGTTATATTCTCCTTTAGTACTATATTCTATTTTTAAACTCTAAAAGTGGAGAGAAAAAGAAATAGTATTTAAGCTTTTAGACACCATGGTGATTTATTCATCTCTTATGGTCTCGCATTTAATTGTTTGAGAATGTATTTTACATGATTTCTTACTGTATTCCTCTGCATATCGAAGGCAGTCTCTCTGGTTAAAAATTCTTTGGATCAAACCAAGCACTGGTGGAACATAATATTGGGTACTCTCTGGTCCTTTTGTAAAATACCAATTTTTTTAATAATGCATTAAATGTTTTGTGGGGTTTTTTTGGTGATACCTTGACCTTTGGATTTCAGTTTAGCAAAACTTTAAAGAAAATGATACAGCGCTTTGCAGAATGAAAGCCATTATTTCATCAGAACCCTTGGATAAATGATCTCATGTTCTCAGGATGATGGTGCCCATCAGTTGTACTATAACCACCTGAAATCCCCATAAAACATGAATTTAACATCATTTATTTTTTAAATAGGCTCCATTTTGCAATTTTTAGCTCTCCCTCAGATTCAATATGCTTTTTTTTTTGTTGTTACAGCTATGCTTAAATTCATCTTCTTGCTTCTACATTTTGTTTCCCTTCATATCACTTCTGAAAAATCCATCTTTACCACATTTTAGTATTAGCTTTGATAATATCATTGAGCTGCCTTTTCCTAGTGATAAATATCTTTAAAGTTTGTCCTACTCTTACTGATAAAACTCTCACAGGCTTACTGCTGAATTGCCAGTAGTGCTGATTTTGAACTTCAGTCCATTCTGATAAAGACAAAATAAAAAAATTGAGTCAAAACAGAAGTCAGAGAATGACCTACTTAAAAACAGCTAGTTACAAATTACTATGATAATTTAAAAAACATGCTTAAAGCTGAAACTCTAATTTCTGGTCTGAATCAGATGATTTCAAATTTCCAATGTCCTTCCCAGGAGTGAGTAACCCAGGTACTATGGCACTGGCTCTTCCAGGATCGGTTACAGACATCTCAACGCAAAGTGAAGAAGGAAAGAAAAAAAAAAAGAGAAGAAAAAAACAAAAAAAAAAGGTGTTTACAGCCCTTTGCAGCCAGTTCTGGTCCCCTTTGTTCTGCTTTTTCTCCTTCGGTTCCCATTCACTCCCTTTCAGTACAACTCTGCAAAGCCTACTAATTTAAATTCAACCCTCTGAATTTTAAAGAATGTCACAGCTTTTTGTCTTCCCTGCATCTCAGAAATCTTGAAAAAAAAACATTCAACCTCATTGCCTGTTACTTGATTTATTTCTACGGACAATTCTTTTTACCTGGGGCTGCCCTCATGCTTCTTCCCTTACCGCTTCTCAAACAACTGCTAAGCAGACTGCAGTCTCCTCCTCCTTAGAGGCAACGGGACACTCTCAGCTGGCCTGGGTCACTGCTAGGACAGGGTGCTGAGCAGTATGAAAGACCTCAATATTCAAATAGAAATTGCGTTCTGTTTTCTCTTATTCCCTTCCTTTGCTTTTCACCTTTTTCTTTGCCTTTTCTTTCTCCTCTCTTTTCCTTCCCATCTTCTCTCTGTCCTTTTTTTCATGGACCATCTGTACTAGGATAATTTTATGCTTCTCTAGAAGTGCTGAAGACCAATATAACATCTAACAGGAGCCATCAGCATGGCCCTGCCTACCGATCCCTGGGCTGTGTCTGACCCCAGTTACCCCAGTGGGTCTGATCCTGACTCCCACCACTGGGACATCCCAGCCTGGCCTCAGGCCACCCCTGTCCCCACCGAGGTGCCTGATGCCCAGGGCTGGGGCTGCCCCAAGGAGACCCTGGCCTTTGCTCTTTAGGAAACCAAGCCAAAGATATTAGTAAAACTTCACAGTGCCCAAAAAAAGCAAATAAAAAACTTAAATCCTGAAGCTCTGGTTTACTCCTGCACACAGTTAATATCCACTAAAATCTATGAGTTTTGCCTTTGTTCCCAGCAAGCCCCACAGACTCTGTGGTTTTATAGTTTTCATCTTGGATTTATAAGAAAGTTAGCAAGTGAGACTCAAGTTTTCATTCTGGTTTTAAAGGAAAAGTAAAGTGCGCAATTTTAAAAAGCCATTAAGCAATACGTCACTACCTAATACTGCTGTCAGAGATAAGAATCTAGCCTCTACCAAGTACTTGGCTATAAAGGCAGTGGGTTAGTCAAGCACAGGCAAGAAAGCACTAAACCATTGAAGCAAACACCCCATATATTCCAAATGCTGTAAATTAAAAAAATAAGCAAATAAAACTTTAAGGTGAAAGCAGTTATTAAAGCAAGGTTTACATAGTTTCATTTTCTCAGAACCTACACTTATTACTTTCATTATAGATTTATTTTCTCCTCCCCCCAAAAAATCCCATTAGCAAGGTGTTTCTCTTTCAAAAATAATGTTCTGTGAATCAAACATAGTACTCACATAATAATATGAAAACCCTGGAAAAGGAGCCTTAACAGACGCTTTCCTTGCCTGAGCTGATAGTTAAAAGTAAATAATAATTATTAGAGAAATGTAACATGCTTATTTCCCTTCCACTGTCATTTAACTAAAATTTTCCCAGCTTTCAAAAGCACTTCATATAAAGTAAATACTCAGTTAAAAATAAGGAGGAACAAAGATGAAAAAGATAAGATGTTCATCATTGTGTTTCTCACAGAGATTTTCATGTGTGCATCTGTGGGTGGAGCCTGACTCTAAATAAATCACCCTCATTATTCTTGAGTGTTGGATAAAATCTGCGCAGGATCTCAAGGTGATGAAAAAAGTGAGTATATAAAAATATGCATGTACTCATAGATACCCATTTCTCTATATCCGTAGACACACTGATGCATATGTACACAGAGACCAGTCCTAGGGGAGAGGGCAGAGTATAAACGAGCAGGGCACAGAATGGCGTAGGGTTGTCTGAATACCATTGTCACCACTTTATTCCTAAGGGGAAGGAATAAGTCAGTAAATTCTACCTTTTGTAATCAACAATCATAGAGAAATAATAATCAATGCCTT
Source organism: Aramus guarauna (assembly GCA_013400195.1). Lineage (NCBI taxonomy): Eukaryota > Metazoa > Chordata > Aves > Gruiformes > Aramidae > Aramus > Aramus guarauna. The sequence continues at coordinate 913,989 of VXBL01004419.1, forward strand.
TGTAAATGGTCTGAAAAGCTCCAGTTAGAAATTGTGCTGTAATACTAATGATCCGCATTCACGTCTGGCATAAATTGTTTTAGCTTCATTGGCTCCACTGAATTTGGGCCCATTCCGTCTTCTGAACTTCTGCTGCACAATTTGTACATGATGTACAGTTCTTAACATTTAAAATGTGTTTTTTTAAATTTATTTTTTTTTTATTATTACTCACAAGTTTGCTTACATTTTACAAAATACAAAATAACTAATAACTTTGACTTTGAGGAACAAAGACTCAGTCTTACGTACTGAATCTCAGCATTAACAAGTTGATGTTGTCAAGATACACTTAGTCCAGAGCTTCTAGCACTTAGTTCTATTTCAAATTATATCAAAAAGTGCATTAAGTATGGCATGTAAATATTTACTGTGCCTATTATTGATCTATATGACTGTGCTTTATAACTGTCAGTTACTCTGTTGAAAAATTAATAAAAAAAAATTTACAGAACACTAGGGCAGATTCTTAGCTGAATTAAAAGCCTGAAGATATGTTTTGTTTAATAAAGAAATCTTAGCAATTGGAAGAATTCTTCAAAATCTCTCCTTTACCAAAAGGAAGCTTTAACACAAGATTGCAACAAAATATTTTACCATATCAAACTGTACAGATTATTTTCTTTCTGTGAATTCATAACACCAGTTCATAGACTTATTTAAAAGCTAAAATACAGTACTGACTAAAAGCTAAAATACAGTACTCATTCAATTGATCCTTTATGGGGTAGTAAAAAATAGGGGGACTAATAAAACCAATTTCCATATCAACTCATCTAAAAACCACATGACATAGAATTGCTAAAGGTTGAGGAAAAAGAAACAGCAAACCTTATTTCATTATCTTGGAGCTGCACGGGGCAAACCCCAGCCCTCTGGGTTCAGCCAGGTGTAAAGGGAACGTGAATGTGGCGTAGGAAATGGTTGTGTAGCGCCAAACGGAGCGTGTACCATAGGCTGAAGATCATGTTCCTGATTTCTGACCTCTCTGCAAAAACGTCTCTCTGCAGCTTTCCCAGGAAAGAGTCTGTGACGGTTAATTGCTACCAGAGTTGAATCATTGCCGTGAATCTGCAAGGATTTTGGGCGTTCAAGGCACAACTTTCTAGTCATAATTGCCATCGCAAGCATCCACACTTCAGCTATAATTTCTAATAAATCATAATGAAAGGTCAGAAAAAGAAGAAATTCTTGATTTTGGACATTGGGATTGGGATTTATCTGTGCAATTAGGGTTTGGGGTCCCTTTTAGGGTTAAAATATAATAAGCTGGGGACAACAATAACACAAGCTCTGTTAAATCATCCTAACATTTTTTTTAGCTAATTTTGCTGATTTCTGTTCTCAAAGCTGCCAGAGCTACAACAGGCTTTGCTTTTCTATCTCACAGAGAGATTTTGTCCGAACATTGCATTTGCCGTGTCCTGAACTGGTACATTCTCATTTGTTCCTTCTAAAATAATCTTGATGATTTTAAAGCCCAGATGAGCAAGAGCAGCCAGGTAGGGGAGGATCAGCTCAGACATTTTCAGACCTCTACAGAACGCGCATCTATATCACAGCTGGTCACTTGTACAGCGAGTTGAGACCCGGTCTGTAAAGTTAATGAAATTCAAAGCATGATTCATCCGAACAAATGTAGACCACCGCTTTAAGATGAGAGCACTTGATGGTACTGCCTGCACTGAACAATTCAGACGCACATAGCAACAGATAATACTGAGTGTAAAGGAGTCTAAAACGACCAGCTTAGACATAATCACCTGTACTTAGATGAATCCAGCCCCTGCTCTGTGAAGGTAAAAACAGGTTAAAATCAAATTAGTGTTTTTTTCCCAGTCTATCCATCTAGCAGACTTTTCTAATTTTATATAATCTGCTTATTTTATAATTCTTATATTTTTTTATATAATGTAGCAGATTTTTGTATTTTTTCAATCAGGTAATATATTTTCAGGTGCTCAAATGTATTTTCAATGAAAAATTGTTCGGCTCAGAAACACAACTTCAGCCACCACCAAGTACATTCACCCGCACAGACCACAGCGTAATGTTTGTAATCATTTTCTAGAGCCACATAATACACAGTCAACCGATTCAGAAAGAAGTTGAAGAAAAGGCTGTCTATTATTTACTCAAATCATTGAATCTTTGATGAAGTAGACTAGCCTTGATGGGTTACTGAATCTCTTCTCTTATACGGCTTCTGTCAATATGACTTCTGCAGTAGCATTGAGTAGAGAATAAAAAACCCACTCGTGGTCATTAATTTGTTTGTTTATGTCTTGTTTTCAAGCACAGGTTCCCCTCTGAGTTACAGATTTCAGAGAACTAACTGAAAGTTTTAAGTGACTTAATATTGAACAATATTTCAAGTAAGCTTACCGGTTTCAGAGAGCAGTTTGGTAGCTTCCAGTACCTTCTCAGTATAAACTCCAGTTTCATAGTTTTCCATCTCTGCATTAATGATGTGAATAACTCTGGCTGCACGGCCTCGGATGGCGCCCGCAGTTCTGTCTAGTGTATCGACATCCCCCTCTTGAAGAGCAATCACACACTTATTCACATCTTCCAGAATATGGTTTTCTGGAATGTAGGGGGAAAAAAAAAAAAAAAAAAAAAAAAGGCTCATTTAATTTCATTGGATAAATGGCAAATGTCAGTACATTAAATAATTGGTATCTATCCTTACCCAGTTCTGCCAAATAAATAGCATTCTGTGATACTACGCCACGAAACAGTAAAAATCCCAAGTGTGATATTTATCTTTAAAAGGGGACTGGGCTACGTCCTCTAACCTATACTGGGAGCAGCAACCTGTAATGCTTTGAAAAACAGTCACAACATCACGCTGAATTCTATCGTAATGAAAGTGTAATAAAAAGCAATCCAAAAAGAAAAGTGGTCAAATATTATGCAGATGCTCGACTAAATAGTTGGGCAATTTTCTGAAGATTAATTTACACATTCCTATAAACGGTTAATATATTTGGTTCACTGGTGCCTAAATAAGTTAGAAAAGCAAATAAATCATTTTGAAAAGACAACAGCAAATGGCCTTTGTAGATAGCAGGAGCCTGCGCGCAAGCAGTTCATCCCCTTTACTCTGTCTGTGCCAGAGATTAAGGTGTGAACTTTTCATGACACACAGAATAATCACATGTGACTGCGCGTATTCTGAAATAAGAGTCGACAACAGCGAGTCTGCTCAGATGATGTAATATCAAGTAGGTTTATTGAAATCTTGGGAGCTTTATTGTTTTTTCTCGGCTCAGAATCAGGCCATCTACTCTCACGTGCTGCAGTATCGTATTTTATGCAGTATTCTCACATAGAGATAATGTGAAAGGACGAAGCAGATTTTGACTAGCTCAGACATTATTTCCCCGCAGCCAATACGGTTAAAAATCATTTCAATCATAAAAGTATGACTGAATTTCATATTTGAGCAAACTCACTCTGAGAAACTCAGTGATTCTAAACAGCAGCTTACTTTTCTGCAACAGACACATCAAAACTGAAAATGAAATGCTGTTCTTTGTAGTAATAAATAAAACAGAATCAATCAGTTCGCCAACTGCTTTTTGTTAATTATTCTTGGCCACAAAAATAAAACGACACAATAATCTTCACTGTTAAAAATCCCAAGGTTGGATCATTTGAGGGTTTCAGAAATGTTTTACATGATGTTGAATTTTAAACTATAACAACTCTGAATGAAAAATGAAAGTCCCCTGAGCTGTGCATCAGAGTAACTTGCAAGGCAAAATTCTTTGTTTAAAAAACTCTCTATCCACATTTTCAAAATGTTGCTTTGCAAAAAGATTTCTTCCTCCTCATAATCTCCATTTTCTTTACCACGGCATAACCAAATTTTGCCCAACAAGAAGTACCTTCTGAATACAAGCGTCCGCCCCATTTGGAATATAAAGTAATTGATTAAAATCACGGTCAACCTCTTTTTCCTAGCCACTGTATTAATAAAGCATGCCAACATGACACTCGACATGGAGAGGAGGAGGTGTCATTTCTGAGGTACGATTAACCAGGCACAAGCCCATTTTGAACGCTTCACTGGTTTAACATCCAAAAATAAAACTACCCTGTGTAAACTGAGGCTTCCAAGCTTACAGCTAGCAGAAACAGGCTTCCTGGATACGTGAGTGGTTTCCTGTTGTTAATAGATAGAGATCTCTATGGACAGTATTAGAAAGAAATCTAAACCCAACAGAACTACTACTTCTCATCTGCCTTGGGAAGTTTGGATCTAAGTCAAGACTATCTCAAAAAAATATGTTAGAAGAAAATATGATTTGAGAAAAACAAAAAATAAAAGTGTCATCCATTCAAATAACTTCTGATTTTATGGATACAAGTGCTTGGAGTGAACAAAGCCCTCAAACAAATAACCAAATGGCCATTTAAGCATGTTTGCCAGCTCTTTGGCTTGTGGACCCGGTCTGCATTTTGCAGCTTGGTCTGCCCTTCCATTGTAGGTCTGTTGAAAAGTGTTTGCCAGCTTCAAATCTCAAATGAAAATCTATATGCTACCAAATTCTGAAGTACCCTTTTATTCTGAGAGTTCATTTTCATTTTCTTGTCATGGCTTGCAGTAAACACTCTAGCAGTGGTGCTGAATAGTGGAGTGTAATTACACTAAACCAAATAATTTCCCTGTTACTAATAATAGCAGAATACAACCAAACATAACAAAGGGGAGGGCAAAAAAGAAACTTAAGGATTTTTTTTAAAGGATTTTTTTTTTTTTCTCCAGAGATCTTAAATTTTTTATTAGGTAATTTTAGGAAACATCAAAGAAAAGAATGTAGAACGAAATATAAAATTAAGACCATGCTATCTCTTGATGTTTGGCTCTTCTGTGCCATTAGAGTAAGCTAAGCACACTTGGCACACTCTATGTCCTTATTCACCACAATGAAATTCACTTCTTTCAAACCATAATAGGAAAATGAGTTTTCTGCAGCAGACAATTAACCCGAGACATGCAGCACTTGGCAATTATAGTAGTCATTGTGTATGACTATATTATAACAATACACAAGTTGTAGCACTTGACAAAGAGCATGGAGAAAAGACTGTGACGCAAAGTGTCAATGCCTTTCTCTTCTGGGACCCAGACGTGCTTCCCAGCTCTCTGGAAGTGTACAGTCTGGTCATGTCCTGACAACATACCTAGATGGGACTGCCTATTTCCCTTCCTCCTATCCCCCTTCAGGGCCTAGTTACCTGGGATGGATGATCAGGGGGCCAGGATTGTGTGGTACATCTGCCCCACTGTTTAGACACAGCTGATCTGAGCAAAGCATCAAAATAAAGGAAAGGTCCTCTTTTCCACAGTTACACGAGGACTTTAGCAATTTTTGCAAATACTGTCAGCCTGTCACAGGTCTGTAAAACATTTTTAGAAGGTGGCCAAAATCCTGCTTTGTGCCTGAGTTGAAACAAAACTTCTCTGGAAACAGAAGCACAAACAGGATGCTATTTTCTCAGACAGGAAAAGCTAACCATTGCTGCCAGGGATTAACTGGCGTGGCTTGGTTGCTCCTACTGAGCATGCCAATAAGGATGGACTAATGGACTAATGATGCTTTAGTAATTATAGCTTTTCTCTGCTCCAACCCATTACTTTAATTTAGCAGTATATTTTTAGAAGATTCCCTTGATCCCAGTACCTGAAACGGAGAGGAAATCATCCACGGAAGTGATGTCATCAACAGCTTCAGTGAGAACTCGCACTTGTTTCTCCCACTGATCTTTAAAGACATCCATGTTGTCCTGTGCTACTTTGCTCTGGGGTCTGGCAGCCAACGTGAGTGCAGCATTTATTACCTGTTATTCAAAATAGTTTGTTACAAGGAGTAGCAAAAGTTTGTCACAAGGGAAAAACCAGATAGATTACGGACTGTGTTAAAAATACAGCGTTACACCCCATTCAATACGCAGGTCTCAAGATATGAATGTATTTTTCACAGCTCATGGAAAGTAGGCAACAATGGAATGACAAAGGAAAGGCTATAATCTTCATCTAGGCTGTTTTCCCTGTCTTAGCTAATTGATGTTGTTTAACGCCAAAAGAGTTCTCAAGCTCTTTTTAAAGAGGAATTTTACTTACCTGTGGGCACAGACTATCAATCTGTGTTGCTGCCATACGGACTAACTTCACGCCTTCTTCATTATTTGAGATTGAACAGGCCAGATTTGCAACCTGCAATGAAATCAGAAGAATGAGAATCAAGTTTAGGCAAGTGGACCGTTTCATACCTTTCTCTCTTCTTGCCGAGCCTTGCCTAGAATGAAATAATTGTATACAAGAAGAATGAAACAGCATCTTCTGTGCTGGTGAACAGAAACTCACGTAGATTATTTCCTTACTAGCAAACTGAACTAGTCATCTTCATTAGATTTTTCTCAAAAATCTCCCCTCACTGTCAAGTGTTTCATATCCTCCTCTACAGCACGAAAATAACCTCCTGAGAAGTCATACAGATAATGTAGATCATGCAGACAATTATCTACAAATTTCCTTTCCTCAAACTTTCTTTTTCCTTGTATTAACCATGTCCATTATGAATACTAATAATCAGGCTAATCCATATACTCTGAGCTTTGCAAAATAAGGAATCTTTGATGTCCTAACACACAGAATTGTGCTCTTCCACCCATAAACAAAACTCTGATACCTTCACTGATACTGGGAAGTTACATATTTCTCAAGTATTGTCGTTGTTTCAGATCCTGATGGTTTTATGCATGATAAAATTGTTTTAAATCTCAGGTGAACTTCTTTATTTCTACATGATTTTCTGCCCTAGAGCACAATGTCCATTAGCAAGAATATCATAACTTGGTCATGTGAAACATCTCTGTTGAAAGCCTCATTCTGTAATGTATGCCTGAAGATCTCCTTCAAAGGTGTAGGAGTCTGCTCTGGCACAGCTTTGGGAAGTCTGAACCTCACAAGACCGCAGGCTGTTTGGATAAGATGAAGACAGGGGAGACTTAGAGAGACACCTGAAGGAGACCCAGCAATCAGACCATGCCTCCAGGCACTGCAGAGCTGCATCTCTGCAGCTTGGGTGCAAGTGGCAGAGTAATGTTCTCCCAGCTCATACAGTGCTTCTTGAAAAAAATCATGCCCAAAAGCTTTGTGCCAAGTCCATGAATCTGCCATGGGTTTTCCAAACAGCAATTCATGTCACACCACACATAATTAAGCTCATCAGTGATATTTAAATCACAAAGGTACGTTCTGGGAGAGGGGGAATACAAGACTATTTTTTTTTTAATCATCCAAAAGTATGTCTCTTTATTCTAATCTACATTAAAACAAACTTATAAATTTTTAAATATGCTTCCTTGATATTATTCACTGTGCCTGAAGGCATAACGATCAGTTGGAAATGATTCATGAATTAGTTCAAATACCCCCATCTTTACAATTTTCCTCCAGTCTCCCCTTGTGGTATTAATCTGTTCTTGTCTCCAGTGCACATTGCCACATTAGCCCTGGTCCATCTGTTCTGCATAGAACCTATTTCACTTCACAGTTATGTAGAACGTGGTTTGCATATATCACAGCGCCAAAGCCCTGGGAAGAAAACAACCTAAGGCTTCAAAGAGTCTTGCAGGCATTTCCTAGTCAAGATTTTATCATAATGTTGTGATTTTTATTTTCATTTCATGGTGAGACAAATGAGTTAGTCTGTTTGTTAACAGCCTTACAGCGCTCATGTCAAAAACGTTCTCCTAAGCTGACATCTTCCAATTAATTTACCATTTTCTGTAGTCACTTCTTTGCACACATCAAACAGACCACTTTAATCTTCATGAGAAACAAAAGCTAAGCAGGATAATAATTAGAATGCATTAACATGAGTGGAAATTACAGACCTTAAAAACTAGCAAACGGCATTAAGTTCAGCAAAAGCCATCTTCCCGTATTTTAAATAAGTGGTTTCTCAGATTGCCCTTTCATTTTGTGATTATCATGATGAAAATCTGTCCTAAGGCTTCAGATTCACTATATATCCTATTTTTTCTTAGATAGCAGTGAGATATGTGACTGAAAGGGGCTGGGTGTCATGAAATGGCAATCAAACTATTATGTAAGTCTTTGAGTTCTCTTGGAAGATATTTTGCAGGAAAATCAGTGAAAATAAAACTTATTTCTTCTCTGTCTCTGTTAATTACTCTTTCAATAGAATCTGATGAGATAATATTTGGATATTGTAAAGTGTCCTGGTTTTTCAAGGAAGGATACAGACATAACCAGAGAAAACTTTTTCTGCCTTTTTTAAAAAATAGAGTTCAGTACATTGTTTTGGATGTTACTATCAATACAGAAGGAGTACAAAAATAATCTAGGCTACATTAAATATGCATCAAAAGAGCATTACAGTTATCAGTTTAAAAAAATAATGATGATACATATCATGTATAATCCTAATCTAAATAGTTTCTGTGGTATATTTCAAGTCTTGCATAAATATAGTCCTGTATCATCAGCAGTCAGAAAGCAATACTACTTTCCCAATTCAGCAGGGAGCATGCCAGCCTGTACCATGGGAAGATCTGATTATGTCCAATAAGCATAGAGATAAGCAAATCCTACAAAGGTAGATGCAATCTGAATGAAATTGAAATACTATGACTTTACTCAGAGCTTACTTTTAAAACATGGCAAGAAATAGACATTGCTTGCTAAAGCCTGCATTTCAGTGCCATCATGTAAGCTTAGACCTGTGAAACAGTACAAGTTTTAAGTGCACTCAATCACCAGATACAGCACTATTTAATTATTTTGATTGACTTTGTTATCAAATACACAACCAAGTTACCATCAATTAAGATTCTTGACACAGCAAGGTCCATATGCATGCTCTCGGTCGATAGAAACCATGAGGTAATTCAACACGCTTTAGCCTACTGTAAATTCAGCAACTTCAAATATTTTTCCTACCTAAACTATGACCAAAAAAGCTTAGACCCAATTCCACTTCCTTTTAGCTGAGACACTTTGGGTAGGTGCCAAACTGATCTCTTTGGGTAAAGGATAAAAAGAGAAAGGCACTTCCAGAGACTGGAAAGTCTCTTTCAGGTCTTTGGTTGACTACCTCATCCTCTAGATGCACCTAGTTTTGATTTAAACTTAGATTATAGCTGGTCCTGATGATTGTTGAAAAAGGTATTACTGAAATAAAAACCATTTTAATGGTGCCTTATAACTTGTTTTGCACGTGCATATTTAATAGAACATGTTTGTGAAGTACCCAGACTCTTCAAGGCTGGGAATTCGTCTAACACGCCACTCTTGAATTAGATGGAGCAGATAGCTCGGAAAGGAAAATAAAAAGGCTGTATGTTATTGCAGCTGCCAATTTGCCAAAACTTTGATTTGACAGCCTTTACCTTTACGCTTCAAGTGCTCTGTCTCCACCAAAGCATTGAAGAGGAGATTTCATGAGAGGCTGTGGAAGCAACCAAGTAATTAATTGTTATTTATTTATTTATTTTCTGTTTACTGAATTCCTTGAGCATACTGGATTCACTGATTGCCTAAACAGAACTTAAGTTTCTATTAAGATCAATATGAACTGTCTGAAGAGTATTTATATGAATGTATACATTTTAAATACCAAAATTAATGAACTATGAATCATCCTCAAAATGCACGGAAAACTTAATAACAGTGGAACTGCTGTGTAGATAAACATTACGGTCCAGAATTTCAGGTCTGCTAAGCTACTCTTATACCATCAAAACAATTGCTAAACACCTTAAACCTGTCCTGCAAGAGCACAGAAAAGTAATGTGCAAGAAAATAAACACTCCAGCTCCAGTGTTGCTGTATTTTTCTGCAATCACCCAAGCCACTGAACCAATCCTAGAATTGAGGAGGTGAAAAAGTGCCTACCAACTCCTTTAGAATAATTTCCTCTCACTGGTTCAAGATGCAATTCTGCAGGTTGCTACGTATCTATCTTTAATCATGCAAATAGTCCCATTAGTTTCAATTATTCAAAATAGATGCAGGATCAGTCCCAATAAAATGTATTTGCATGTATTTGGGTGCATTTCACCCTCTAGCAGTTTCTGCTGAATAGCAGATGGGGGTAGGGAAGGATTTTGTTTCTAATGTAAATTGTTATTACCCTTGTTGAAAAGACATACTATGGATAGGACTTACTCTACAGATATATGGCAGCTGGAAGTGTAAGTACTGTATGGATAGGCAGTGCCTACACCAGTCTTTCACTAGCTAGCAACTGAAGCACAGATGAGCATTTTTTCACTGGTTTTGCCACATATACTACCTAGGACAGAAAAAACTATATTCCTGCCATAAAATTGCACTCCAAGTTAATAAGTGATGAAGGATCTTTCATACTAATTTACATTTTACACTAATGAATATCAGGTGTAGTTAGCTTGAGTTGTGTTTTTGAACTAGACTATTTCCAATTTTTACTAGAGCTCTTTGTATTATTAAAGGTAATTACGACTATCGAAATATATTGTCCTCTGGTTCAATCTTAAATTCAAAGATTTAACATGGCCACTCTGAATTTAATGTAAGTGAAAAGGTGCAAAAAAAGAAATCCATTGCTTAGAGCAAAAACTGTAAAGAAAGGGACCAGTATATGCTATAGCAAAGGGGCAATATCAACACAAAGGCTGCAGAATATTATTGCTAGCGTATGTAGCCTATTTTTAAATTTTTTATTTTATTCTGTTTTTCTACCATAGATTGCTTAGAAGAAATGATACACAAAAAGCTCTATTCAGCTTCCCCAACCATTTAACCGTTCTAAGGTAGAGCAATTTATTTATATCTTAGTTTTGTGTATTCTTTGTAAATACAGGCAAGGTTTTCTACTTTTGTTGTACACGTCTTTCCTGCTTACGTAATTTCTGTTTTCACCATAGTTGATTGAAATATTAGGAAGAAGAATATTTACAGCAAGTTATTATTTTTTTTAGAGAAATATAGTATAACTTAAACCCAAGACACCGTCAAAGTTATGACTCTACACCACGGATTTGAGAAACAAAGTCTCGAAGGTGGTTTAAGTAAGAGTCTTCTGAAACATTCACAATGGACTAACGCCAAGCAAATAATCTGTTACCGTGTTTCAGCTGATGAGTTGTAACTTGCAGAACTATGGTATCTTGGCTATTTGTAATTATTTATCCATTCACTTAGTAATTTATCCAGATATTGTTCCAATTTCTGAATCCTTCAAAATTTTGACATATATTAACCTCATACTGGATCACACTGCCAATTGTCCCTCATTTACATTAACCAGTCACGTAGCCCTATCTAAATAAGAGATGTATTTTTAAGTTGTTCACGTGTACATACATTCACCTGTATGGAAAAATCCAATCGTATTTACAGCAGTAAAAAAGGCATTTCTTTTGTAAATTAGTAATGATCTAATTTACTGAGTTTGACATTTGCTTTGAAAATTTTTTAATACCAAACCTTGAACATATTTAATATAAACTGTTCAGACATTTACAATACTCCACACATATCTAAGCAGGTCAATAACAGCAGGATGTTAGAAAGCTACAGAGAATTTTAAGCCCAACAGTTAAATGTTTTATTTCATGTCCTATATACTGCCCACTGAACCCGTGAAAAACTCTTCAATTCTCAAAAGGTCAGCATCATATTCACTCATACCTACTACAGGAATAAGGCTTTTCCACTCATTCAAACTCCCTTGAGACTTCCTCCAGATCAGATTTAGTTGAAAGAGCCTTAAGAGATTTCTGCTTTTGGTAAAGTTCACAGTAACTCTGACTTGAATACATTCAGTGGGTCTGGGACTGAGATTTTTGAAAGAAACTTAAGAGTATTAGAAGCCTCATGTGTACTGAAAGTTCAATTCAAAATGCAAAAATCCTAGCTTTGGACATTTTCAGTGAAGTTCTGTTAATGTAATCTGAATCTCCTCCATTTTCTAGGACCATTCCGGTACATGCCTCAATTATTGTCTATAGGATGGAATAGAAGTGACACCAAACATGAAACACCTTGAAAAATCCTTGTACTTTACTACTTTCATAACTGACAACAACTCACATTGTTTCATGTTCACTTATAGACCTGCCAGTAAAGAATACAAGAAAAGGTTATTTTATTATGCCTGATTCTTTCATATGAGACAATAATAATGATTTTTGATATGAATAAAAAAGATATGCACCAGGAGTAAATATTGACTCCTTTTTTTCTCCTTTCCATTTTTACATGGAATTTGACCATACAACTCTTTCTTCCTGAAACAGGTCAAGTTCTAGAAATCTTAAGTCTCCTTTGTAAAATTGTTCAAGCAATGCTGTTGGGCACTTACAGTGGAGCACTGCCCAGAACTACCAACCCGCGGCCTCAGCTGGCACAAACAGGCTCAGAGCTGCTCAGACATGCAGACCTGATCCCACAATTAAAAGTTTAGGCATACATCTGATAGGGGTTCTGTGTTGCACCAGCTCTCAATAGCCTAAATTCAAGGACTTCAGAAAAAGTGGCTGTGGATGTTAATTCCGAGAGCTGGAATCAATAGAAATGCTTTCTGCTTTGGCAGAAAACTCCCTTAGGAATTACAGATGACCCTCCCTCATTTTCGTAGGAGCGTGTTTCTGAGGCATTCAGCTGGAATACAATTAACTGATAGTCAGTGGTAGTGGGGAACCTGTATACCTGGCTGGGCAGCAGAGAGGGAGATGAGGACAGCAGAAAAGGGCTTTTCTCCTGACGTTCACTCCCACAGGAGCTGGGAAGTGCAGTGGGGAACTCAGCTTCAGATATATGGGACCTCTCCCTTCAGCGATGTGCTCACTACATTGATGTAATTGCTGAATTTTCTCTCCACACGTGTGCATCCATTTGCTGAAGGAATATACAGCAAACAGATGTCGTAAACCAGGAAGAAGAGCAGGACTCAGTCTCAAAAACAGAGTTAAGATCAGAGTTCTACTTCAATTTTAAATGGTCCTGAGCAATATAGCATTGCACTGATAAAATGCAGCAAGTTTTCTCCTACAAGAAAGCAGTTTATAAAGCTGTAAGGAATTTGTTCTCTATTGTCCATCTATTCAAGTAGGCCATGAAGCAGATATCCTGTTCTAAACTCCATAGCACACACGACTGCTGAGTCTAGGTCATACAGCCAGAATTGATTAATTTGATTTACTGATTTTCTGAGTTACAGGTGTAAATGTGTTTTACATTGCAATGGTACGCATTTATTTTCTTCCTTTCACAGAAAGCAAACATAACATGTCCAACTTCAAGAATTTCTGCTGTGTAGGTCAGAGACCAAAGACCCATCTCAGTGGTCTTTTACTTCTGTTAGCAGGATCAGGTTAATTTTCTATTTAATTTGACAATAGGTGAAGGTTTTCTTACACCGTTCTTACATACCTTGTTAATTACTGAAAAAAACAGTGACCAAAGAATATAGAGGAACATCAAAACCTATAGCAACATCTCTGAAATATCAGACAACAGAACTTTAACTTTTATGCTCCAAAACATACAAAAAGAATTTCTTAGTTTGGTATGCCAACAAACTAGGAAGAAATTCAAGGTGTTTTTCTGTATTAATCCTTTCTGGTCAATCTGTAATCAAGGCCAGTGCGATTTTCAAACTCATAATGAATTATGAACAACATATATGGAAATATTCAAGGGGCAAGAGGGCGGTTGGTGTTCCATGGAAACAAGATTTACAAGACTGCAATGTGTATGAGTTGGTCCCAGAAAGCAATGTTGACAGCGTACCCCTGGCAGTGCTATAATTAATAGATTTTAATAGCAAGTAGTTAACAAAGCAATACATCTATCTGATAACAGGCCACTATTTTGGCAAATTTTTCAGTGACCCTAGAACAGGGATGCCTGCCTGACTAGGGCGCGTTAATTAAACGTTAGTTATATTATCAGGACACTATATTTTGACAGTTGTTGAAGAAAAACAGAGCATTGTGGTAGAAAATCAACAAAGTTCACTATAGTAACAGAAGTTTTGAAGATATTAACACAGTGTGATATCAGACACCCCAGGGTATAAACAAATCATAAATTATAATTACTGATCCCTAAAGCATCATAACTCATGAGTTAGATGGAACCAATCTTAGGGCTGAAGTTGAGCAGATAAAGAACGAATTCCATAACAATCTATTACAGCTGCTAGTGATTGATAGCACAGGTGGGGACATCTTTAAATTCTACATAAGCATCCAACAATAGCAACTTGTTGTTCACATGAAAACTGGGTATGCAGAACTAGTCACCCTGCTATCCACGTAAATATTACTTTATTGTCATTGAGGAGAAATGTACCTCTAGTCCTTGTGCTCCATCCATGACCCTGCCTCTGAGGCAAGGTTAAGATGTGTGACCAGCATGCTGGTCATCCCTGAACTGACTTGAAAAACCACATCTGTATCAAGGTAAGTGTCCCATTGAGAGAGAATTCAGTTTTTTGCTTATTCGGCCTATTTGACAGCCTAGAAGCACTGGTTAGCTCAAACACTTACTCAGCCACGGTTCATGCTGCATTTTTCCAGCTATAAAATGAAATATAAATAGGAAACATGGAAAGAAGCTTTGAAGACAAGATGAGGAAGTTAATGGGGATGAAAGAATATGGGCATAAATTGAAACTTTTGGAAAAAAGTTGGAAATTGCAAAAGTAGAAATTATGATACACCATCATAAGGACTGGAGAAAAACTGTAGGTATTGCATGAGAGGGAAGATTGCTAGGGTGAAAGAAATCTGAGATTATCATGGCATGTAGAATGCAAGCTTATTTTTAAGAAATCAAGACTTATTAGTCCCCTTGCTCACAGACAAAACTTTGTAAAATACTACGATTGCCTTCATATGGGTGAGTGAAGAGATTTTTATTAGAGTAATATTTTAAAGGCTTACAAAGTCAGATTCAGAGAAAGATTGATTTTACTCGTATCCAATCTTTGTGCACTAATAGTCTATAAAATGTTTTGCAATAATTTAGTAACAATTCAACAGTAATGCAAAATGATGTCATCTGCCCGGAACCAGAATGTGTAGATAAGGAAACAGAACTAGATGTTCCCTTTTCTATTCCTGCTGTCTGTATGCTTTAACCCTGGCATAGACAGAGCTCATGCTGGCTCGAAATACCATTTAGTTTACTTAACTGCTTAGTAGCTCTTTTCCCTGCTAATACACCCCCTTGTCTCTTGGAAAAGTCACATTTATGATAATTATTTTTTACAGAATGAGTGTCTGACACCAAGAAACAAAGACCCAGAGTATTAAACAGAGTATTAAACATGTGCATATAAGAGGTATTTTCCCATTTCTGTGTTACAGAAAAAAAATGGTCAGTCAATTACTCTTCCTTTTTTTGTCCTATCACTGTATAGCCATACTTTTTGTGTGATCCAAAACAGATGCATACAGATGTTTAACAGCAGCTGCAGTTATACCAGTAAGCTAACCAGAGCCCAGACGCAGACCTGAGCAATTGCACACACTCATCCACATTTGTCAACTGTAAAAATAAACCTTAGCACAGCTTTAGTCTAAACTACCTCATCTATATAACACATGGTCTTGCTTATATCTATTCAAAGGATGTGGGCAAAAGAGATGGCACTGAGGAACCTTCTGACTCGATCTGTTCTTACAGGTAAGTAAAGAACAATGAGGTGAGAAAAACTGCATTTATATTTAGTCCTCACTCCTCTTCTGAAAAGGGAATACATTAAAAAAACCCCAGTATTAATTATTCAGTGTGCTGGAATTGATATCCTCAAATTATATTTCCTCTTAATTTAAGACTGCATTCTTACATCTTTTTTTTTTTTAACAGAAATTTGTTTTTGTTAGAGTACTAATAAAAATGTGGAAATTTTCATCTTAGTTATAAAAACAATCATATGGTTTATTTGATTAAGAACTGTTACATTCTGACTCAGTCTTACATTTTATCCCAGTTCTCACACATTTGCAGTTCTATGCATGAAAGCTGATTACCTTTTCAAAGGATCATTATTAGCTCATAAATATCCAAAAGCATTTGAACAAAACCAGGATTATTGCTTGTGTTTTAGAATGCTGTTTCTGGCTTTTTCTTTGAGTCTTCAAAAAGAAAAAAATGTCATAGGAATGCAGCTCACATGCAAATAGTTTTTAATAATGAGTTTTGATATCAAGAGCTCTTCATGTGACTTTTACCATTAAACACAAAATGGGAACAAACATATATCTACGAAATCAAAACTGATGTCAAAATTCTAAATAGGACTGCAGACATCCTTAATTCACTGTGCTCTGATTTATAGTCCTCTTGGCATGCAGAGATCGGTACAAGTTCATTGTCTTTGCTGTTAGACTGAATGGCACTAGCAGTATGCATTTGGGCTCCTTCATAAACTCCTAATTCAAAGTCTGTGGCCAGTGGGTCCATGAAAAAGCTGCAGAGACTCTCTCCACCAGTGCATCTTCATTTTTTAAGCTTTTAATTAATTTAATTCAAAGTAACAAGAGTTTTTGTCTCAGTGAAAATGAAAACCCTAAAATTTCAATGAAAACAGGCAACTGTTTTGAGGACACAAACCTTATTAGCCCTTAAAGCCTCACTGAGGAATGACCTTACCTGGTAGCACACACTGAGGAATTTGTGTAGGTGAGAGATTTCATAAATTCTGGGGGAAAAGCTGCAGCAGGATCTGACACTTGCCCACCAAATACAAATCGCTAAGGAACCGGGATTCATAATGTCTAATCTTTATAGAACTACTTGTCTCCTAAAAGGTATTACATCTTCCTACAGAACTACAGCAAGAGTTGTACATATGAAAAACACTCAACTAGGAAGCAGGAGAGTTACTGTTTCTGTGTGGTTCCATGTTGGTTAAAAGACAACAGATTTGTTGCAAAAAGATGCTTTAGCATAATTTTATAGGGACTCCTGACCTCTGTGATATGGTTAAGCCAACACTGTTAATATCACTCTGGACATGTGAAACCCTAGGTTGAGCCAAGGAGTTGCTCCACACTTTGGTTTCTTGTGTCTGTAAAATTTTTCAGTAAATCACCTTTAAAATTAGCTATAGGTGAATGAATGGCTTAGACTCCCCCCTTCCCCATGTTGATTAGGAACCTTCATCAAATTACAGGTCATCATTCAGTTTTCCAAGAGCTGTCTTTATATGAACTGATTCCCAAGATATCATCCTGGAACAGGAAAAAATTGGAAAAAATTTGGAAACGCAAGGACCTATACAATAAAATGGAGCACTAGTGAGTCTCCTTTCAGGCCCATTCTGTGCTGTTTGGAGAAGCAGTAATTGCACCCATGAATATGTCTAGATAAGGTGATGGATGCTAACAGTAATTTATTTATTTTTTTTAACCCACAGATTGCTTCTCTGTGCAGCAGGTGAGGAATAACACCTCCTTATGATGTTCTACAGGTGCAGGCAAATCAAGTTTCTTTTAATGTTGTGAACATTCTGGCCAAATTTGATTAGTTTCATCAGGAGATTAGATACCACGGGAACATCCGTTTCACTACATCGACGTTAATATAATATTACTACAAGTCATGGAAATTGGAGCTGAAAGCAACCTTGACAGATGATGCTCCCGTCTGAAGGCAGGATCAGCTGTAGCTAAACCATTCCTGGCAGATGTTTGTTTCACTTAGTCTCACAATTCTGCATTGATACCAGTTGTATGGATTTCTATTCCTGTACATGAAACATTTAATTAAGGAAAACAAATAGCAATAGCATGTGACGAGGTCAGATTTACTAGACCAACTGCAATGTGTGTGCACCAATCTGTGCTCAGGGCCCATTCAAATACGTATTAAGAGACTGAGGAATGACAGCAAGAAGTTAAAAAAAAACACAACCCTAAACTAAAATATTTCCTCTGCATATTTCTCCTTTGCAGACTCACTGTTACCTAATATATGGATCGGAGCTATTAGACTTTGTGAGTGAAGAGAGCAAGGAAAAAAACCCATTTATCTACTGTACAGCAGTAAGGCTATTTGCATCCATTAGGACTATCTTTACACGGTTATAATAAATTCACAGAACTTTAGTACCTTAAAAAAAATACAAACTAAAAACCCCTTAAAAGGGAATCTACCAAGAAGCTTCATACATCAGTGTACGTGGCATTTTCAGCTAAAAAAAAATTCACATCCCTTCATACTATCTTTTTTGGCATGTGCATTTCTGTGCTTGAAAGACGACCACAAAAGATTATGGGTTAAGTCTAAAGAATTCATCTTGTAAATTAAATTTCCACATATTACCCAGGCTTTTACAATATCTTTATGCACTTGGAAGAGCAAAGAAAAAAACAAAACACAACATATCTTTGAAAGATTTTTCTTTCTCTGACACGTTATCTTCAGAACAGGTGACATGCTGGTTCCTCTGAACTGTTTAACACATTGTTATTGCTGTCTCTACTCAGATGTCTATAGTGTCTTAGAATTCCAAAATAACGCAAATATAATCATAAAATTTTTTATCACTACTTATGTTATTTAAAATGGACCGTGGTCAACTCAGTTCTGTTTATTTGAAAACCAATCCCTGTTCGCACAGTGAGAAACACCAACAGAAGCACCGAACATACTAAAACGTGTTAGCAAATTTTAAATATAAATTCTTAAAACTATGCGTGTGAGAGTAAGAGATGGAGAGGCTTCAAGTGCAGCTATAAAAACAAACAATTAGGCACTTACACAGTAATGAACTGCATTCGATATTTCACTCAATATAATTCTAAAGGAGAAATACAAACCTCACCAACTCTAACATAAAATGACCAAGCTTCTTCATTCAGTGCTTCCAATGAGACAAAGATGAAGATCCCCAACTGATGTACAGCAGCTTTGTTCCACTTCAGGGATTTACAACAGCCTTGGCTCATACAACACGCTCTTTGGTCAATACTTTGTAGCTTTGACAAACCAAGGCAGAAATTAATTCCACGACCAGTCCACCAACGATACACAAATGGTAGTAAATGTTGCTCTGTTTTCACTTCTCTACACATACAATGGCATTCCAGAAGTGTTTACAGGACTCTATATAGAAGTGTCTCTGTAGCGCCAGTCCATGTATAGAAAGAGGTAAATAAAACAGGATTTTCTAAATGTGGCAATTTATCACAAAAGTTTTTCTTTCATTGGCATGAAAAAGACAATTAGTTGACCAAAGAAAGTATTGTAGTGTATGTATTAAAATGTGTATATCATTGCTACCAGGAATAATGAATAATGTATTAAAACCCTCATATTGTTCCTATATCCTTTCATTCTTCTAGCATGTATCTTTTTAATGGTTAATTTATTATGAATTCACTGAACAACTATCAGCATATATTTCCACTGCTACAAACTGGAATTTATTCATCTAGCTGCACACTGGGATTTGTTTAGTTATCGGGGGTCAGTGAACATGTAACACAGTTTTATAAACTGATATTGAACAGGAAGAAACTGCATTAGAATGAAGCCAGAATAACAATAAGCCAAAGAGTCAGGTGAGTATTTCTTGCTTCAGCTGTTGTATACACATTTTTTTTTTCCCCACTGTCAGGAAACTGATGCTTTTTTATTTTTTTATTTTTAAATTCTTACTTACTTTCTATTACAAACTTTTTTTAGCTGTTGAAACCCCTTGGAAGATACCACGATGACAGCCTCCTGCCAGCCAAAAGGGCAGGGGAAGGAACGGCACAAGTGGTCTGACAGCGTGTGGCTGAACCAAGCATATGATGGGGTTTCATCCCAGAGACAGCGATTCCCAAATGGCAAGGCATGTTGCAACTTTCCAGGGCTAAAAGTTTCCAATACTACTTTTTAACATCTCTTTCTTCAAAAATTAGAGTCTTCTATCAAATCATTGATTCTTTTCTTCCCCTGTATTTAGCATTATATGGTCATCAGGTTCAGTAGAATTAATCCTGATTTACATCAGTGTGAGTGACAGGAGGAATGAGCTCAGTAGTTTGCGGACAACAGCTGTTGAAAGTGTTTATTTGCATAAACACAAGGAAACCAATTCCATTTCTGAGTCAATGGAAACATGACATACCCTAGGTTGTTCCCATCTGAGAAACTACCTCTTCTGAGAGAATGACAGTCAACAGTCTGCAAGATATTACCTGCTACCTATGATACAAACATTGCGCTACAGTCTTAAGAAACACATCAAGAAGTCATACAGAATTGTGTAGTAACACGAGAGTGCCATTCAAATTAGTTATGAATATATTGCTGTGATGCATGTTCACCTGTTCGGTTAAAATTACAAAAAATAGCATCTCAGACACAAATACACTTGCAGCTGTTCAGGATTCTTTGATTACAAAAATCTGAAGCAAAAATATTTTTCAGTTTATCAACTGGGGCCAAATTTCCTAAATTTTCTTTTCCTAGGTTTCAAAATCCAATATAAATAATGGTAAATGGACTTGTGCTGAGGATATTTGGATAGACCATATGTTGAGAAAACACTGATGTAGTTAAGATCAGCTTTACTCCTTTTGGAAGTTCACAGAACAGCTGATTTTCATGTTGTGTTATTCCCAGTTTAGGCAAGCATTCAATTTGAGAAGGGAGCACAGAGGTGATTTACATTGAATATCTCGATCTCATTTCAAGAGAATGGCTTAAATGCCAACACCGTCAGGTTGAAAGTCTTAATGTTCTACTTGAATTCACATGATTTATGGGAGGGGAAAAAACCCTACACTGTTTCAACAGGCTGAGAAATGCTAGTTTCATCTACATGGACTAAAGGAACCCAAATTCAAACAACAAACACTCTAACTTTTAACACTCCAGCTGACATTCGACATTGACATTCAAACTAACTTTCCAGCTAAGAATAAATCTTTTGAAAAATTCTAAAGTAGGGCAGATATTGCATTCATCTATACTGGTATAATTAGACATACTGGACTGAATTCATGTTCTTACTCTGGATTTACGCCATGTAATTGAAGCCTACCCTTCAGTCTTCAGACGAATGCCAAATATGCCACTGAGAGTGCTCAAGTGACAGTTCTTTCTACTCAGAAACATTGTTCAAATTGGAATTAAGAAAAGATACCCAAATACGCCAGTGCAAGCTTGCAGTATTATCATGAAAGATTCCAAAGTATTTTGAAGCATTTTTATCTGTTTTCAGAATCACTTGTTGGCTTTAGCAAGCTGTTCTTCACATTTGAACTGCACTCTTGTATTCCCAAATGGCTGATAGAGAAGTACTGCTTTTCCTTCTGGTTTAATAAACAGCTCTACTTTTCAAGGGATGGCAGCGTCTGCTTTCCAGTTCTCTATATATTAATCTCAATATATGCAAGGTGACCATATAATGGCAAAGACTGACAATCCTTGCTTGCACATCTGTGTTCCCACCTCCACAAGACCAGTAGTTAGTCCCTGCCATGCTGATATCATAGAATCATTTTGGTTGGAAAAGACCTTTAAGATCATGAAGTCCAACTGTTAACCTAGCACTGCTAAGTCCACCACTCAACTGTGTCCCAAAGCACCACATCTACACATTTTTTAAATATATCCAGGGATGGTGACTCAACCACTTCCCTGGGCAGCCTGTTCCAATGCTTGACAACCCTTTTAGTGAAGAAATTTTTCTTAATATCCAATCTAAACCTCCCCTGCTGCAACTGGAAGCCATTTCCTCTTGTCCTTCCTGAGGTTTGTCACTTAGAAGAGACTGACACCCACCTGGCTACAAACCCTCATATTCATATTCAATTAGCTGTCAACCAGCACCCGCCAGGTCCTTTTCTGTCAGGCAGCTTTCCAGCCACTCTGCCCCAAGCCTGTAGCATTGCGTGGGGTGGTTGTGACCGCAGTGCAGGACCCAGCACGGAGCCTTGTTGAACCTCATAGGGTTGGCTTCAGCCCATTGATCCAGCCTGTCCAGATCCCTCTGTAGAGCCTTCCTACCCTCGAGCAGATCACTCCTGCCCAACCTGGTGTCAACTGCAAACTTAATGAGGGTGCACTCATCCCCACGTCCAGATCATTGATAAAGATATTAAAAGAGAACTGGCCCCAGTACCAAGTCCTGGGGAACACCACTTGTGACCAGCTGCTAACTGGATTTAACTCCATTCACCACAACTCTTTGGACACGGACATCCAGCCACTTTTTTACCCAGTGAAGCATATGCCCATCCAAGTCATGAGCAGCCAGTTTCTCCGGGAGAATGCTATGTGAAACCATGTCAAAGGCTTTAAAAACTCTAGGTAGACAACATCCACTTAAGCAGGTACCTTGTCATAGAAGGAGATCAGGTTAGTCAAGCAGGACCTGCCTTTCATAAACCCATCCTAACTGGGCCTGATCACCTGGTTGTCCTATACGTGCTGCGTGATGGCAGTCAAGATGATCTGCTCCATAACCTTCCCTAGCACCAAGGTCAGACTGACAGGCCTGTATCCTCCTTCTGGCCCTTCTAGATGGGCATCACATTTGCTAACCTACAGTCAACTGAGACCTCCTCAGTTAGCCAGAACTGCTGATAAATGACAGAAAGTGTCTTGATGAGCTCTTGCACCAGCTCCTTCAGTACGCTTGGGTGGATCCCAACCACCCCCATAGACTTCTGTGTGTCTAAGTGGTTTAGCAGGTCTCTAACCATTTCCCCTTGGATTCTGAGGGCTTCATTCTGCTCCCTGTCTTCCAGCTCAAGGGCCTGGGACCCAGAGAACAACTGGTCTTAACTGGAGAAAAGCAAAGCTAATCACTCACAAAATCAACCTAATGAGCATATACAGAGTGATGAACTTGCTTTCCAGACAAAAGCTAGTATATTTAGACCACAGGCTTCCATAAAGCTCCTTAAACATGGGTGAAAATGGAAGAAATACTAGTATCAGAAGCGTCAGGCAGGTCCCTGAGAGTCTACCTTTTATAAGGTATCTAGCATTTGCTTGACAGAATAGAAGCTCTTTATTTATTAAATAACAACACAAACCCTCTTATTTTCTTCACTCTAATTCTAAGGAAAAGTTTCCTTTATACAGTGGATAAGCCATTTAGAAAAGAATTCCTACCCAAGCCAGATAAATAACTGTTGTATCAAACTTGAGAACAATTTGTGAGGATTTGTGGGACGAGAGGTTTCTTCTCTAGATCACTGGCACACAGGTGGTTTTCAAATTAACTAAGATAATCATCTTCCTTAATATTCACTGATAGCACAGTTGCTGCTATCAAGCAGTTTTCTTCCTTAACAAGTTAAAACCTCAGGTCCACTGTAAAAAGGTAGATAATGTATAATTAACTGGTGTAAATTTGGAGAGCATTTTAACTTATCAGTGATGTCTCAACTCTGCCTTACAGGGAAGTTATCTTTTGTCTGTAATAAAAAAGAAAAAAAAAGAAGTACTGTCAAAGATGAACCAGAGACAATAACTATCATAGGTTTTTTTTTTGCTACTACGTTATTTTTTCTAAGTTAGTTCAACATGCCGTGGTTATGAAGGGCTATGCAAGTTTGGAAGGGAGGATCTGGGAGGGCTCAGCTTCTGTCTATAATATTACAAATTTGAAACTTAGTTGCTATAGCTGATTAAAAACTTGTTTACCCAAAAGATAATATTTTTTTTCTCCAACTCTATCAATTTGTTTAACAAAAACTAGAAAACTATTCTAACTCAGGCAGACTACCATTGCTTTCTGTAGCCAAAGGAACACTTCAGTTTTTCGTTCAGCATTAACAGTGAAAACTGGCCTCAAGATCTCAGAGCAGTTTGTAGGAAATAGGCTTTACAGAGTCATCTCAATCTGGTTTTGCTCTCATAGCCCAGATGAGTGAACCAAGGGAACACCTCTGTACCAAAGGCTCACAGCTGACAACCTTTTCCAGGAGGTGAGAATGTACGTCCTCTCACATTCTACCTTCCCAACAGCAGTGGTGTCTCCTTGATTTTGAAATATGTCGGGAAGAAGTGTTAGTATATTCTCATCTTTGTNTGACACCCACCTGGCTACAAACCCTCATATTCATATTCAATTAGCTGTCAACCAGCACCCGCCAGGTCCTTTTCTGTCAGGCAGCTTTCCAGCCACTCTGCCCCAAGCCTGTAGCATTGCGTGGGGTGGTTGTGACCGCAGTGCAGGACCCAGCACGGAGCCTTGTTGAACCTCATAGGGTTGGCTTCAGCCCATTGATCCAGCCTGTCCAGATCCCTCTGTAGAGCCTTCCTACCCTCGAGCAGATCACTCCTGCCCAACCTGGTGTCAACTGCAAACTTAATGAGGGTGCACTCATCCCCACGTCCAGATCATTGATAAAGATATTAAAAGAGAACTGGCCCCAGTACCAAGTCCTGGGGAACACCACTTGTGACCAGCTGCTAACTGGATTTAACTCCATTCACCACAACTCTTTGGACACGGACATCCAGCCACTTTTTTACCCAGTGAAGCATATGCCCATCCAAGTCATGAGCAGCCAGTTTCTCCGGGAGAATGCTATGTGAAACCATGTCAAAGGCTTTAAAAACTCTAGGTAGACAACATCCACTTAAGCAGGTACCTTGTCATAGAAGGAGATCAGGTTAGTCAAGCAGGACCTGCCTTTCATAAACCCATCCTAACTGGGCCTGATCACCTGGTTGTCCTATACGTGCTGCGTGATGGCAGTCAAGATGATCTGCTCCATAACCTTCCCTAGCACCAAGGTCAGACTGACAGGCCTGTATCCTCCTTCTGGCCCTTCTAGATGGGCATCACATTTGCTAACCTACAGTCAACTGAGACCTCCTCAGTTAGCCAGAACTGCTGATAAATGACAGAAAGTGTCTTGATGAGCTCTTGCACCAGCTCCTTCAGTACGCTTGGGTGGATCCCAACCACCCCCATAGACTTCTGTGTGTCTAAGTGGTTTAGCAGGTCTCTAACCATTTCCCCTTGGATTCTGAGGGCTTCATTCTGCTCCCTGTCTTCCAGCTCAAGGGCCTGGGACCCAGAGAACAACTGGTCTTAACTGGAGAAAAGCAAAGCTAATCACTCACAAAATCAACCTAATGAGCATATACAGAGTGATGAACTTGCTTTCCAGACAAAAGCTAGTATATTTAGACCACAGGCTTCCATAAAGCTCCTTAAACATGGGTGAAAATGGAAGAAATACTAGTATCAGAAGCGTCAGGCAGGTCCCTGAGAGTCTACCTTTTATAAGGTATCTAGCATTTGCTTGACAGAATAGAAGCTCTTTATTTATTAAATAACAACACAAACCCTCTTATTTTCTTCACTCTAATTCTAAGGAAAAGTTTCCTTTATACAGTGGATAAGCCATTTAGAAAAGAATTCCTACCCAAGCCAGATAAATAACTGTTGTATCAAACTTGAGAACAATTTGTGAGGATTTGTGGGACGAGAGGTTTCTTCTCTAGATCACTGGCACACAGGTGGTTTTCAAATTAACTAAGATAATCATCTTCCTTAATATTCACTGATAGCACAGTTGCTGCTATCAAGCAGTTTTCTTCCTTAACAAGTTAAAACCTCAGGTCCACTGTAAAAAGGTAGATAATGTATAATTAACTGGTGTAAATTTGGAGAGCATTTTAACTTATCAGTGATGTCTCAACTCTGCCTTACAGGGAAGTTATCTTTTGTCTGTAATAAAAAAGAAAAAAAAAGAAGTACTGTCAAAGATGAACCAGAGACAATAACTATCATAGGTTTTTTTTTTGCTACTACGTTATTTTTTCTAAGTTAGTTCAACATGCCGTGGTTATGAAGGGCTATGCAAGTTTGGAAGGGAGGATCTGGGAGGGCTCAGCTTCTGTCTATAATATTACAAATTTGAAACTTAGTTGCTATAGCTGATTAAAAACTTGTTTACCCAAAAGATAATATTTTTTTTCTCCAACTCTATCAATTTGTTTAACAAAAACTAGAAAACTATTCTAACTCAGGCAGACTTCCATTGCTTTCTGTAGCCAAAGGAACACTTCAGTTTTTCGTTCAGCATTAACAGTGAAAACTGGCCTCAAGATCTCAGAGCAGTTTGTAGGAAATAGGCTTTACAGAGTCATCTCAATCTGGTTTTGCTTTCATAGCCCAGATGAGTGAACCAAGGGAACACCTCTGTACCAAAGGCTCACAGCTGACAACCTTTTCCAGGAGGTGAGAATGTACGTCCTCTCACATTCTACCTTCCCAACAGCAGTGGTGTCTCCTTGATTTTGAAATATGTCGGGAAGAAGTGTTAGTATATTCTCATCTTTGTACAACAACTTAGTTTTTAGACATCTAGGACTCTTTCCATTCTTTGCCTGAAGGTCCTCAAACCCACAGCTCTAACCTCTGTAGACAATGCCCAAACCACCAGGCTACAAAGCACTTGTACTTGCTGCCATTGTACCGAAGTTTTAAAACTAAGTAGACAAACCTTTAAGATTCAGTGAAAATCGAGAGTAGGTTTTGACTGCATTTGGGTTCAGAACAATTACATATCATTCAGAACCTCCTTCAAATGGAGTTGTTTTGAATAAAACAATCATCCTTTGGTAAAACTCAGACTAAGGCAATTAAAACTGCTAAGACAAGGAAATTTTAGTAGCTGAAAATAAAAGCAACCCTACCCATTCATTTATGTCTTAAAAAGGAAAAATAAATCAGCATTTTTTTATTAGTATTTTTCTCCAACAGTTAGTGAAACTGAGTTTAATTTAGGACAGTAATTACACATAATCCTTTATGGCTAGAGTATTGATCCTGTATTAAACTGTTACAGGGTTTAGAAGTACAAACGTATATATTTTTTTCCAATCACAATAACATTAGGTTTTTTTTTTTTTAAATAAAGATAATCCATTCCTTCAACATAAGTAAAATACAACTTTAAAGGATTTCCTTTCTATCTCCAATGACAGATCATGTATCTCAGTCCATTGACTTCCAAGCAAAAAGACAAATATAGGAAATGAAACATTATAAATAGTTTCTTTTTAATGATTTCTTTGCTCCTGGACAACTCTGGCTCACTGAACACCTTAAAAAACTAAATTTACATCAAAAAATAACCAAGATCATACCACCCTGTTATAATATTTCCCCCCCCAATCTATGCATTAAATACAGCGTAGAGATCAATTTTAGTTTCTTTAATACCTATATGCTATTTTTGTTCAAACTCACAGCTAATAATTTTTTGTCTTTCCAGAAAAGTCTGGTGGCTTTTATAATAGAGTATATCATCTGCTTACAAAAAAAACCCCTGGCAATTTCACATTTCAGATTAAGGAAGTAAATGAAGAATACATTAACTACACAGAAATGAGGGAGATTGAGTAAAATAGTTTCAACAGTAATTAGTCAGGGCATTATGTTTGATATTACACACTACTGCAGTAAACAGGACCATGTGTCTTAAATATGTGAGAATTCCCACACAATTTCAATAGACATTATTAATACATTAATTTATCCTTGTATCTTTCCTCAAGATCATTATTGTTAGTTAAGAAGAATATATACAAGGGTGAGGGTTGAGATTTATTATAAACATATGACAGATTCGGGAAAATTCTTTCCTAATAAGAGAATAAAAACACAGAAACTGTGCCAGACAGACTATCTGTATGTGAAATGTGTGCCAAAAATTAGAACTGTTTAAATAATATTTTTTCTGTTAAGTGGCTGCAATGAAAAATAGTTACAAAAAGTGGTCTCAGGTCGATACCAAGTATATTTCTATTGGCCAAATTCAGTAAACTTTCACAAATAGTTTATATTGACCTAAAACTGCATTTCTTACCGGGAAAGAATTCATATGAAAAATTTCACGCAGCTTCTCTCCAGTTCCAGGTTTTTCCAGAATAACTCAAACCCATAATTATACAGTATGCATTTCTGTATTTAACATCCCCATCTTTGTTTAGAGTGCTCGGAAGACTTTGCGTTCAGCTGTATAGATTCATTGCATCAGCTTTAGAATGGCTCCACCCGTTACCATGCAAATAAACCCGCAACTTCTACCTGCCACCTACAAGCTTTACCTCTTATTATCAAGACTATTCTCTTAGTGTTTAGATTAGCATATGTCACCGCCAAAAAAATTTAATAAGCCATCTTATTTTTCAAGACAGAGCCCTTTTCATTGAAAATTTCCACAATTTTTTCATGGAACTGACATTTTGCTGCACCATCCTGCCATTTTTCAGCCTTATATAGTCACACACTGTAGGTGCAAGTATATTTATCAAACAATTATCATCAATTACCTGAGAGTTCGAGCTTCACAGACATTTGATGAATTCCCGACATTTTTCAGGGTACTGACATGACAAAATTCATGTCAGTATGTTCTAAATAGCTGAAGCTGCATAGCCAAAAAATGATGTGGAAAAAAAAAAAGTTCAGATTAAGTACCACTTCCTGCTGCCATTATCATTCTGCCTGTGCAGGCTCCAAATAGTATTCTGGGAAGGAGCTTTTCTTTTCGAGAAGGATGGTCTCACTAAGTCTCCAAGAACAAAGTCATTTCCACAAATGATTAAACACTGTCTCTTTGTCCCTTTAGTTTATACACGTGTTTCCGATAGATCCCTCTTATAATGTAACTCGCTCATGTTACAAGGGAAGTAAATGGTTGCTTTAAGAAAAAGTGTTGTTCTATGTCTATATTGTTAAATAAGATAATGCCACTGAATGATCTCAGCTCTTGCATTAACTCTCTGCTCCTCTTTTATTCAGAATTATAGATGTATCTATCAAGGCCAAAAGGCTTGGACTTAACTCTCCGAGGAACTGCCAAAGGAACATGGATTAGCTCAATGTCCATCAGAACAAGAAACAGCAGAGTATGGAAAAGATTAAGCAGAAATAGAAATTATATTGCCTGATTAATCATAAGGAATTATAACAACACTGACAGGTTACAAGCACAGATGATAATCTATCATAAGAGCCATACTTCTGTAATCAATTTTAAAGACTAAACAGACCAGATCAGAGATAAAGTATCCAAGACACAGGAGCAGATAAATATGTTAGGGGAAAAAAAAGTCAATAGTGATAATTTAAGAAAATATATTAAGTTTTTAGTACAAACCATTGCAAAACTTCACTTAGAACAGTCATATCCATAAAAAGAGCAGTGTGAACAGCACAAGTACAAAGAGTTTCTATGAAGGCTGGGGAAATAGGATACCAGAGGAAGTGAGAATAACTTTTTACAAATGAATTTGAGAAAAAATAATTAGAGCTTCACATTCTGGTAAGATTTTCAAAATGAAATTTAAAAGATTTGTGATCCGTATGGAAATTAAATTCTGGAGTCACCTTACCAATAGCTCTTTGAGCTTGAAAGTTTCTGGAATTACAGATTAAAAATTGGACTGGAATTAGAAATTAGATTATGGAATATTTAGAGAATTTGATCTGATGTTTTACCATTCTTGATGATATTTCTTGCACTTCATTTCTACAACATTCAGCATATAGCCAGGGTTTTCAATGTCACCTGTTAAGACGTCTCCCCCGCCTGCCCCCCACCCCCCCGACTTTAGGGGCAGCCCCCTCACCTTCATAGCAGGTATTCTGCTCTCCTGACAAGTGCAGGATGTCATACATCCTATGAGAAGAATTTAAGAAAATTCTGCCCTAAAGGTCTTCTAACACAATGAGAGGGTCTCTTAGACATCAAGACAAAAAAAAAATTATCATGAAAGTATGACAGAGTTGCAGAATGAGGTACAAACATGAAATTTAATTTGATCACGAGATCATTCTGAAGATGATTATTTAATTATTTATATAATATACATATTCTTACTTTGTATTATGGATTCTTATAAAATGAAAGCAGAATTTCAAATCAAAATACTCTTCCTTTATTTCTCTCTCCTGCAAGCCTTCTACAAATCACCTCAAAAAAGATTAAATAACTCCCTCTTGTAAGACTCAGATTTCCATTACTTTATGCACAGAAATAAAGATGGGCTTTTTTGTTCCAAATAATGTTACAACAAAAATGCCATAATTAAAGCATAGGGTATGAAGAACAACACATAAGAACTTGTTTTTATTTATTATATTACTGCAGAAAATGGCAAGCAGGAAGAATGAAAACAAGTACAAAAACCTGTACAGAAAAAGCTTTAGAGAACAGGATCGGTAAGTAAAAATATAGATTTCTGCCTCCCTATTATAACAACTGCTGTGAATGACATCTTTATTTTTTAATTGCATAAAGTTGCTTTGTCCTTTTTTTTTTTTTTTTTTTGAAAACACTGGGAAAAAAAAAGTTAAGCCATCTCGAACTAGACTTAAAAAGTGTGCTCATATTTGGTAAAGGAAGATCAGTTTTACCATGTCTATGTCTTAGATCGTAGTACGGTTACATCTGCAACTATGTGTGCAAGATTATAGTTGGTATAATTGAAAAAAACAACCAAACAAAAAAGCACGAGACATGAAGGCCCTTCTACAAAGCACATTATATATTCATAGCCCCCAAAGGAAGCAAATATTCAAATTCATTGCTGTGTTATATCAGTCTTTCAGATTAAAAAAAAAAAAACCACCCAAGTATTCCATAAATATTGTACACGTGTGAAGTATGTGTCACACATTTTTAATATATGCTCATTGATTTGATTATGTCATTTTTAGAATATTTGAAACCCTAGTCAGTGTTTGCCAAAGTGTGAGTTGATTAAAACGCATCTACACTTCAGTCTGACTAATGGGATAGGAGCTGGAAGGATGGAGCCTAAATTCATGCATGAAAAATGAATCCCAAACACGAAAAGGTGCAATAACAACAAGCTGTAAAGATCAAAAGTGTTGACAAAGGGTAAAAATTGCTAATGAGACCTTTATCCCTCTGTCAGAAGCCAAGGTGTATGGGGCAAGCACCCTTTTTAACTGCTTTTTAATAAGTACTGTCTTCTGATCTTCACATTGTATAGATATATAAACTTACAGTGTTTATTTATCTTGAGGGGATGCCAGCCTTGAGTTTTGCAATGGTATTCTTGAGTTCCTCCAGGAAGTGTCTGGCAGAAAATAAAACCTGGCCTGCTAAAGATTTAGAGGTGGTAGCTGGTGTTAGAGCTACAGCTGGTAGAGCTGGTGCTACAACCCAGCCTAAAAGGAGGGTAAATAAGTGGAGAAAAGGTGGCATCAGGAACTGAAAACAACAGAACAATAATACTAAAAAGAAAACCTTCTCACAAAAGAGACAGTCTTGAGATTAAGTGTGTTGACCACTTTTAGCACAATTTTTCACTTCCTAACGTTGAAAGCCCTGTTTGTCTCAATCTCTTTTCAGTGATACTGGAAAACAAGAGTCTGACTTTGGAAACACACACTAATGAAGTCTGTGTGCATTACTACTACCAATGTTATTTTGGCTTCCTTGTCTTAGTCAGAAGAAAACATAAGTTTTCTAGGCATTTCTTCCCTATGGTTCTCATTAAAGTCAATGGAAGCATCTTTCAATCCCATGAAACCGTTATGAAAACTGACCTCTTCATCTATTCAAATTACAGGATTGCAACTGGCACTTGTTAGCTATTCAGCTTGGTCTACAGTGTAAGAAGTTCTTGGAACTTTATTTTGTGGTAATAAAATCCGTTTAGCTATTTAAATGCTGAAAGTAGAGGTCAGCCAAGTTGCACTGTGTCCCATCTGTTGTGTTAAAGTTACATGCCAAGATAGTTTTCAATGCACATAAGATGAAACAGGAGCATCTTTGACAGACACTGCAGACTAAAATAATCTCAGAGAGCTCAAACAGGTTAAGATTCAAACGACCACAGGCAGTGGCTTCAGGATATTATTTTTTTTTTTGCTGCCTCTTAAAAGAAAATATTAGAGAAACATATCTTCAGCCTGCATGAGGTGGGAAATCTTGATGCTCCCCTTGGACACATGTGCCACTGGTTGTCTCACTTGCAATAACACTATAATATCAAGTCTCTTTGAAAGGGAAGAATTTGATGCAAATGAAGCATTCTGGACTTTCACAAGAAGACAGTTACAAGAACAAAACATCCTCACTGCAAGTAACCGAGGGCAGAATTAGAAGTACACCACAGTGACTTCTGTGTTAAAAATCTTTTATCACAGACATGACTTTAGTCATTACAGATAGAGGTTCACCCTACATAACTCAACATTAGCTATCTAAAGGCATTTATTACCACCTATTTGCACAGCATCCCTAGAAAGTTGCTCAAAGGTATCTTCAGAGTCAATGCATCCCATGTATTTTGACTGATAGCCCTGCTTTCTAATGGTAAGAAACAGCTTTCAGGAGTACATCTCTCTACAGCGATGACCTAGAGGGCACAGACAATAGCTAGGCTAAAAAACTAGTCTAAGGCAAAAGCTAGGCAAAATTAATTTCATCTTCTATGTTTAAAGGTTCTAGCTATTTAACATTAATCCTGGAAGTATACTATGTTTACTTTTACTGGCTTATATATAGTAAAGTGTAGGCTGTATGTAATGGCTTCTAAATGCTCGAAGCTTTTTGCTCACTTGTATTTTAAATGATATGTAAATAACAAGCCCACCAAAATTCAAAAGATAGTACAGATAAAATCCAGAAACTAGAACAAGGAGTGTGAAAGTCTCACTGATGCAACACTGATAGAAATCACAGTAATCAGATTCTTTTTCTAGATCTGCCACAGTTCCAGTAATACACTCTGGGCAAATCATTTTACTTTCTAGGATGTTACCTGCAAAGTGTAGATAATATTAACGGTTAAATTTAAAAAGCATTTTGAATTCAACAACAACAAAAAAACTCTCATGTAATACAGACTTTTTTTGCTCTTAAGCACTACATAGGGTTTGAGGCAAGAAGCATCGCTCACATCCCAAGGTGACCTGAGTTCTTGTAGTTCTAACTTCAGTCAAGTTAGAAGCCTTGGATTTACAACTGGTTAATGGAGACAGACATTGATCTCATGAAGATGGAGGAAGTCTTATTTTATACCAAGTGAGCAAAATACCAAACATTTTTGTGTTAAACATTAAAAATGGGAAGGAATAAAGTTTGCTGTTCTCCTGTTTTGAGCAGAAAGAACTAGAATTCTTCTCTAAAAGTGAAGTCTTTATGAAGGTAAAGAGGCAGGTAAAGACAAGTAATGTGATCGTATTCATCAAGAATATTGAGGAAGAAGTTTTTGTATTTGTAACTTTAAGGCATAAAAAAGATGATTCATTCTAATGATTGATATCAAATTTGGGTATAGTTAGATAACACCTTATTCATTTGCAAATCAGCAAATTCAAAAGTGGAGAAAGAGATGCAAGTTTCTCAGCAGAATTCTGAGTTTTACTAAAAATAAGTAAAAGATTATTTTTCCCCCCCCATGATATGGATGAGAAAGAAGGTAACTTCTGTAGAAAATAGCAAAGACAGAAAGATGTAAGGTAAGACTTCAGATAAAACCGTACTTACACACTGCAATCCAGAGCTCCTACCGCTTTCTGGCTTTTTGCCATCTCATTCTCTGTACGTCATTTCAGATGGGAAAACTGCTATCAGCGACTTTCAGAAATGAAAATATATGGTGTGACTCAGAAGTTCCTCTCTAATCCAAAAAGGGATAAAGAGGAGATACCTGGGGCGGGGTGTGTGTGGAAATGATGAGTTCTAGAATATTATAGTACATTTGAAAGATTCATTAACCTCAGCTTTACATTGAGCAGACAGTAAATAAAGGACTGACTGAAAATAATCAGTTTCAATTAATGATTTATGGTCTTAATGCTTTTATCTGTTAGGCTTTTGAAAATCATGTGTCACAAATCAGTATAATTAATATTTTGCACTGATGTAGAACCTTTTGTATAAGCTTGCCAGTGATCTATTCATGCTATCTGGATTTACCATTATTCAATGAAATGGGCAAAAGTTACAGTAATATTGAGATATTTGTGTGCAACCTAAGGTACAAAATTTCATCTCTTCTTCCTTTCTCTTATACAGACTGCAAATGTGAAACGTTACAGCTTCCTACTTGTGTTATTTAAGTGTTTGACTTGAAACCAGTGGATGTCAAGGTAACTCAGCGATTACTTCCAATACTATGTACCATTAGAGGTTTAATATTATACAATATTGTAAGAACAGTGGTCAGTAGCAGCTATTCCTACCATTTCCTGTGTACATTTACACTTTTATTACCAAACATTCTTTTGTTAAAAGGGATGTCCTTTGATAATATTATCTGAGAGGGATAACACAAAGCCTCAGCTCTTTGCTGCTGCTACATTAACTCTACTGAGCTATACTGGCATCCCAGTAAGAATAATTATCCCACTGAGGAAGTTACACCCCGAGACAAATAAGATGTCGTTATTTCTTCTTTCTCATCTCCCCCCTCCCCCATCTAAAAATAATTTCCTTGTTCTTTTGTTTACATACTTTGCTGAGCACCTTCATCTTCCTTCTGACATTATGGCAATAGCTTTTTTTTCCCCCCCAACAAAAACACATCTGTGGGACTTTTCAGTCATGTCACAAGCAGCGGTTTAAGATCTTACAGCAGCTCTTAACTGTTTCCTTGGGCATGATAAAAAATTACAAATCCATTTAAACTATACAACAGTACACATTGTGTATCGGAAAGGTAACAGATGATCTGCTACACACTGCAATATCCATGAGTAAGAATTGTATTTCTTTTCATTACAAGAAAAACTTGGGTCATTTAATTGGTACCTCAAAGGGTATGACGATGGAATTATGCACTACAAGGAGACACGTAACACCACCATTTTTTGCTCAATGATAAAAGGTTCACATTATAAAACAATAACTTGACTTTCTCACCTAGGTATAATGACCCAGACATTAGGGTAATATCACTAGCCTGTAAGTCTCTGATCTTTTAGAAGCAGAGTCTCTGTTCCACAATCCTTCCGACCGCAAGAAGTATAGTCATGGATAAAATCTTGAGTTTTCCTCCCTTCTCTATTTTGTGCTTTCAAACATAACATATTGTAAAGAGATTAAGGCTTACACAACCTCTTTTACTGAACTTTTGAAGTCTTGAGACCACTTCAGGATCATCAAAACACAGTTTTACCTGGATTTTTATAACCTGTGTACTGTGAAACTAAACTTCCTGTTGAGATTGCACTTTCATGCTAAAATCCTTTTCTCAGCTACTTATAAGTTTCTTACAAAGTTGTCCTCAGGCTGAAGTTCCTCATGCTTGATCTGAGACAATAGGAAAAACTTTCTGGAACTTTGAAGAAAATCCACTTCATTATTTTATTTGATTTTCAGAACTCCGAACTTGGAAATAAACCAATAAAACTAATGACTTGGCATGCTAAGCCATTAAGTCAGTCTTCATTTATTATCAATATCCCAAAGGATTTTCTACTGAAACATGATCCACGCTTGTTATGTTATTCTAACAGAATAGTGAGGTAGTTGATTTTTGTTTGGAAACGTCTCTGAATTAAGGTACAAAAACCATTTTCAAACACTAAAGGATTAGTTATTAGGATTATAGTATTTTACTCAGTAATATCTAGTTATTTTCTGAATGAGTTTAGTATTTTTTTAACTCATAAGGTATAGCAGGGCTGCAGCACTATAGGTTTTCCAATGCCTTTCTTCCCTCATCATAAGCTCAAGTTTTTACTTAGGAAGATTATGACCAAGAATACTTACTTTCTGGATCCATATCTACACGAAATGTTGAATTTTCTTGTTAAATGCATGGGTTGTCAATAAGTAAAAAAAAAAAAAATCATGAGTAAATGCTAAAGAAAAAATAAATCTAATCCCATATGTACTTGACATTCAGCAGCAGCATTACAAACACGTAAATAACATCACTGAAAATTCACCCTAAAACCTTCTCTTCTCCCAATAGCCCTCCCAGAGTCTTATTTCTCACAGCTTGCTGTGTCCATTCATAGCATTGCCCTGATCTCGTTGCCATTTCCCTCATGCAATTCTGTAGCAGAATCTTCCAGCAAAATATGTAAGTTTTGTCCAAATAACAGCTATCCTTGGGGAAACAAAGACAGTTTATCTGTCTCTGCTGGTAATCTTGAGGATCTATTTTGACAGAAAAAATATTTTAAAGCCGCACAGGCCATCCAAGGCTTAGACTATAGGCGTGAAAACACAATAACAACAGTTATTGAACTTATCCAAAATGACAAAAGGCACATTTCATTACTGAAAACACCTGGAATTCCAGGAAAAGACAGAAAACATATTGATGTGACAAGATTTTTTCATTCAAGTAAAGCCACAAAACACTATGCCTACAGGTATTACTTCCATCTAGTAAGTGGTAAGAAAAAGTAGGAAATTTTATGTTTGCATATAGACATACCAGTGGAATAGCTGAAAAAACAGGTGGCATAGAGATGAGTCACATAGGTAATTAAACTTTTTGGAAGAAAAAATGGTTTATAGGAAGAGATCAAAGAACCTCATGTAACAGCCTAAAGTTAGGGAGTTGTTGGATCAAAATTTGCCAGTATCTACATGGAGAATAGATTTATTATAAGAAATCTGCACCTTTGGTAAGAAGGACCTAAAATGTGGAACAAACTGTAAGGGCTAAAAATATGAAATATCCCTCTTTAGATTACAGATAAATTAATAAAGTTTATTACTGAGGGGAATTCACTGTTGAAGTTACTTGGCATAATTGATTATGGATTTGGTATCAGTGAAAGGTTTCTAATCAAAACTTGGGATGGAGGAGTTTGGGTCTTCTCAAATAATAAATACACAAGGGTATTGTAAATATACCAATGGAAATGGATGCGGGTGCCACTATGAACAATCAAACACAGTTTGTTGCAAAGTTCCCAGTGTATCCTTCTGGAACAGGAAGGTCAAAAAGCTAACACAGCCAGCAACGCTGACCAGGAACATTTAGGCAATAAGGGTTGTTATGACATTCACGCACTACCAAGTAAACACCTACAGACTTGGCACTGTAGTAGAAGCAGTAGCATATACCTACAATGTGTGCATCATCATAACCCCAACAGTTGTTAGAATCTAGCTCATGGGATACAGGGAAAAAACAATAGGATAAGATATACTATGACCCACATATTGCATAAGCTGAAGCAACACAGACACTCCTGTACAACCCCAGTGTACCTAAAATACTAATATTTGGAGATAACAATTTCTGCATTTTCATACTTTGTTCTGGATTAATAAACTTTATTCCTTGATGGTCTATATTTGACATTTTGCCATATATATCTCAACTGCAATCTTTTTTAAAATCAAAGCTGCCATGACTTTTGTTCAAAATCATGAGATTTCTGGATTACAATTTCTTCTTTTACATCAGTTCAAAACTCCATCATTAACCATGACATTCTGCCTGCAAGTTTTTGACATGGCTTTTCCTTGTGCATCTTCTGCTGATTTTTTGAGCATGTCTGAATGCTCTCCTTTATTTCTGACTCATTTTCTTGTAAATGCTCTTCTCAAAGCTCAGAACTACTTACTGCTCGTACTGAACTTTTTGGCTTCTTAAATAGTTCTAGTCCCTCTATCTCTGTCCTGCATGCTGCAAATGGCTCAATCATGGATGACAAATTCCCTTTCTCTATAGCAATATAAACTGTTTTTTTTATTTACTATTTTGTCATGAGTTTGGAATACCAGCATAGCTTCTTGTATTTCATCCTTTCTTTTATTCCCCACCACTCCTCTTATTTCTCTTAAGTTTCATGCTCTAAGACAGGTAATTTGATTAAACTTTCTTACAGTGAAACCAAAGATGCATATGCAAAAGCACAGTTCTTAATATTCACTGATTCAAATCTAACCCTGCTAATACATCACGGAACAAAAGCTGAGACGCTAAACATTTTACATAGTATTAAAATATTAACCTGTCTTGAGCAGCAAAAAATAATCCAAACACACAGCTTCTAGCGTATAGGTTGAAGTACCCTTTTTGAAGGAACACTGTGAAAAGCAGCTGTCATGGTTAGGGCTTGTTACCAAAGACAAAAATATGAGAGTAAAAATAAAGAATGAGGGTAACTAAGTGGGGTTGTGTAGAAAATACCACCTTTGAATAACTAACATGCCAAGTATCTCATTCTCCCTGTTTTCAAAAGTACATATTCTCTTCAGATCCCCACAACACAACACATTGAGGATAGTCAAATGAAATGA
Source organism: Aramus guarauna (assembly GCA_013400195.1). NCBI lineage: Eukaryota > Metazoa > Chordata > Aves > Gruiformes > Aramidae > Aramus > Aramus guarauna. The sequence continues at coordinate 952,296 of VXBL01004419.1, forward strand.
AGAGATTAAGTAGTTAACGGATAGAAGCCATTCTGAATATTAAAACCAGAAGTCGCGAAGTCGACACAGTAATAAAAGAGCCTTGCTCTGGGTTCATCTTGAAAACTGACCCTGTGCCCTTACTGCATCTGAAAGGGGTTGAAAGATGAGGAAGCTACAAGTCGTCAGCTGCAGCACTAGTTGTATTTCTACCTGACATATCCTAATCAAAGAATCTCCTGTGTAGTCCAAAGAGATAGGTTTGCTCAAATTCATCTTTGGCCCTTTTAGCTCCAGCTGAGATTGCCCTACCTCCTTTAACAAATCCTTCTTCCAGTTGCGAGAAAGAAGAGCCAGTGGGAGAGGAAAGGGTTGTCTCATAAGTGATGCCCTGCTGACACACGAATGAAACAAGTCAAGTCATATGACTGTCAGAAGGACAGGCAGCTACCATCCTCTTTTATTAACCTCTCAGAGGTTAATAACACTTGATGAACTTCCCACTTCCAATCACAATCCATTTTTGGGGGTGAGAGATTACTTTCTTCCATGTTGCCAGAAAACTAATAGGTTGGTCAGTGCAAACTGCTAGTAATAAATCTCATCTGTTAAGTGAAGAGGCTTTCATATTTTCTGCCTAGTGAGAAGAAATATAAAAAAACTCCAAATCAAGAAGAAACAGAAGGTAGATAAACTACACACCTGCCAGGATTGATTTCTAGCTGCTAAACAGAGTGGGCTGAGCAGTCATACAGCTGGGAATTTTACACCATGTCATCACGCAGATGCCATGGGTTCATCCTGACAATTTGAGAGCAATACCTCTGATAACAACTAGTTTTACCTCTGTCATTGATGAGGGAGTAATTAAGGCTTGTACCTGTCTCAGGAGCTTCTACTTACTTTCATCTCTTCCATGATGGAAGAGATTACATGTTCGTAAATAAAAATCATGTCTATCAGAAGTGCTTACGTTCAAAGTAAAAGGACATTTACGTTCCAGAGGGCCCCTTCCACTAATAACATATTCACTCCCTTCAAAGCACTTCTTCCTACGGAAGAGTTAGGGGATGATTTCCAGCCTAAATGTTGTACAGCATCTTAGTATACTAAGGTTACAAATTCAAAACAACTGGTTAGGAGGAGCTAAGCTCATAATTTATATAATCGATTAATTCAAATGGTACCAAGAGCTCTTGACTGCATTATCAACAAGTTTTAAATCACAGACTGCTATGTGATTGGATTGTATGAGATAGTAGACGTAAATGGATACTAGAGTTTGTAAGAGTCATGTTATTTTGGGAAAGTGTATGACATGATTCATATAGCACAGTAGCATGAGAAGTGAGCCCCTAGCTAAGCAGGTGTTATTCACGAGGAAAATATTTCTAAAAAATTACTCAGTGATTAAAATGGGGGTAATTGGACTTCATCTCTTTTACAGAGGCTGCAAATAAGCATGGTTAAAGGTTAATTATCTTTTAAAAAAATCAGCTAACTGGAAAACATTGGGAAATTACTAGGAATAAGTTTTTCTTCAAGAAAAGTCACATATTTCTCAAGAAAACAATTAATAGAGTATACAAAGAAAAGATATGTTAATGAATAACAGTAAAAAGTGTGGAAGTGGCTAAAGTACATTTTCATTTGTAGAAAATTATCCAGCATTTTTTTCTTAATAAATAAAACCACATAATAAAATAGTACAGTCCTTTCCTAATGAATGATGGACCTATAGGAAATCAGATAACAGAACAAGCACAGCACTAGCTTTATGTCTGCAGTCCCAAAGCTAGAAATGCATTCAATATGACATGGAAATTCTGCAGCAATTTACCACTTTTTTTAATTTATTTATTTTTTCATCTTGTACTCTCCTCCTGGGAAGGCAAAAAGAGCCATCATTACCCACAGGTTGCTAACTTTATGTAGCATTTGCTTATTATGTACATTACAAAAAGATATGTGAACAAATAAAATTATCCTTCAATCCTTTTGGTGTTGCCATGAGATGCAGAAATTTAGCAAGCTAAGAATAAAGAAAAGAGACAAATAAAGAGAAAATGATTCCTCAAAATAATACTAATAGACTTACAGATTCTGGTACTTGTTTTCCAGATATTAGTGGGAAGAAATTTTAGAAAGAGGACTATATTGCCTAAGTAGCTGTGAGATAAGGAAGCTCCTTCCCTTTCAGCCATCCTGGATTCTTGGGTTTCATGAGAAACCTAAGGGCAGGTGTTGAGGGATCAGCCTTCAGCATCTGCTGTAGCCAAGCTGTCCATTGCCAAATTTTTTTAATTTCATCCATGTTTCCATGTTAACGACACAGCCTGCAGATCACAGGCAGATTTTGCAACTGCTTCCTGCTACAACAGACTTTGTAAGCCTCAGAGATGGATCCATATTGCCTGAAGGCAGAGATGGCTTTTGGATGAAAGTAATCTTGAAAATGTAGGCATTGATTATTTAACTCCTTTAATAACCTATCTTCTTCAGGGACAAGTACACAAGAGGCTCAAAAAAATCACAAAGCAGCAATTATTTCTGTGCCTCACCTTTTCTATAAGGCAATTTGATTCCATTTCAGTGTTAATCTAGAAACCAGAAGATGAAACTGGCATAGATTGCCTAGGTCCCAGTGGACCACCAATACCCAGTGGCTAATGTAAGTAAAAAAAGCCAGCGTGAAGAGCTCACCAGTGACATAGCATTACCAGAAAGTTTTATCCTGGAAGACTTTGAGTTCACTTTACCTCAAAGACATCTACACCTTGAAGGTGAAGAGATGGACAAACTAGATCTGGCTGCAGCAGGGACTTGGAAGAAATAAATGCAAAGAGTTCAAGCTTTTCATGCTCTCATTGCACATAATTGGACTCGTGGTTTTAGCTATCGTCAATATACTCATGATGCTTACTAGGAATTAAGAACATCTGTTGTCCACATAGGGAAGAAAGACCTGAGATGGAAATTAAAACTAAAATGAGCAGATGAAACACTAGGACACAGAGGTAGCCCACAGCTTTAATTTCAAATAAAATCTCTCAACTTGAAGGGCTTGAATTACACTAATCTATGACCTTCTTAACACTCCGTGATTAGAACCAAGGATTACCATCTTCTAAATATTATTTCTTCTCAAGTGTAATGTCAACTAAAAGAAAAATACAAGAATAAAAGCTGATCAGTCTGTAAGAGCAAACCCAGAGATGTATGCATTTTTCATGATGGAAGTTGGATATAGAAGCTATGAAAGAATATTGACACTTTTTCTTCATTACCAGAAGCAAACAGCTAGTTGTATACTCTGATAATGCAGTGACGTGCACTTAAATAAAAAAAAAAAAGAACATTTCAAATATGGATGGTATTTGTGAAATATATCAGTAGGAACACTCTTTGTTCCTTGAACTAAAGTTGCAGAAATAAATGAGCCAATCTTTTTCCTCTTAGGCTTCTGACTCTGGGTTTTGTCTGTCGTAAAAGAAAATCCAACTCAGTTCATGAACTTATACAATATTTACAAAAGCACAAACAAAACATTATTATATATTCCTTATGAAGATCACTAGTACATCCTGAAAGTGAGCTAGAGTGCCACGCTGTAAACTGTCAGAGCTCCATCCATCTCAAGTGCATTGCAGATTTACACCAAAGATCTTCACTCCCTACGAGAAAGTCTAGCTTTCTGTTTCTTAGGGACCAGACGCTCTGCATGCTTTTCTGAGAGATGTTTCTGGAATGAAAAAAAAAATCTGTTCCTGATGATGTAAATCTAGATTAAATTCACTGTCGATCACCACAGTAAAATTTCCTTTCACACTTTTCCCCTCTATTCTCTCATTACCAAATGAAGTAAGCAGGGGTCACTGAGCAGGTGCAATTGCTTGTTTTGTGTGCTGTGTATGAGAGCAGTATTTTTTTTTCCCCCCACTTGTCTTCAGTCTACAAGCCTGTTCCCACATTTATGATGGGAAAACACAATCAGTTTGAATTCAGGAGCTACAAATAATGCAGATAACGCTTGGAAAATGAAGGGTAGACTGCATCATATCTTATGAAGTTCAAACACTAACTTTTATTTTTGCTTGACATTGTAAAAGAAAAAAAAAAACCAAACAAAAAACACCGCTAAACTCCTAAAAGTACCCCCAGTATCCACTTCAAAATGGCAATTAGATTGTCAGGAGAAAGTTAAAGACTCCTGCAAGCCTAATGGACGGAGAGACTATAAAACAGAAACAGAAATGCTGCTGTTAGGTTTCATCTGCTACAAATTACTCTCCAACCTTGTGATACTATTGATTTGCTTGCACTATATCAAATTTTAATCACCACAAACCATTGCCTAACAGTTCTTCCACTAGCCAAGTGTTCTCAGAAAATAACTTTGATTATTTTGGGTGTCTCCAGCAATCTTTTGTATGAGATGAAACTGATAGATACATGTAGGCTCCACAAAATTCTTCTGAAAAATTAATTCATACAAAATTGGTAAAGGCAGTCTTTTCAAAAGATTTTTAGCTGTTTCAAATTTGGTGCTGCATCAGTTCATGCTAAAGAAAAAAATTCCCTTCATTCCAATTTTGTTGGAAATAAGTTTCAAGGAAGAATAATACAACTGGATTTAACTCCTGTAAATGTTCACTGATCACCAAATTGTGAAGTTCTTCTGTAAAAATATTTTAAAACCCCAAAACTTAAATGATTAATAGAACTCACTTGGACTTTTCTCCATCCTTGTAAGGATGGAAATCCTGATCCAATCCACTAATTTAACTAGAAGGCTCTATAATCTGAATTTTCACAGTTCTTAATTAAATGTCAAACGTGTTGAAGTTTGCTATTGAAAGCCAATAAACAGTTTGCTATCACGGCTTTTAAGAGTTTACTGGCTGCTGAATTTCATCTCCCAGGAAAAATGGTTGCATTTAATAATTTAATTTTGAAAAAACAAAACAAAAAACCCAAAAACAGTCCAGAGGACTAACAGTTAAACCAAGGAAGATTTACTAAACAGAATAATAATAGAAAAATATTAATTAGCTGCCATATAGTGCTTTGATAAATGCATTGAATAAATCTGAGCTGATTTATCAGTCAAGTGCCTTTATGTGGTAGGTATTAGAATTATCTGTCATTAACCTTATGCTACAAATGAAGGTGCCCGGATACAGAAGTTAAATGACTTCCCAAGGTCACATTTGAAGCTGGCGATACAACTCAGGCATTTTCTGACTTTCAATCATTAGAGATAATTTTTAAAAAAAAAACATTAAAAGGATTCATGAGGTAAAGATCATGACCTGGAAAGGCACTATCACTTCTCTAACTTTAGTTTCAGAAGGCAGAAAAGATGAAAAATGACTGCTGAAATATGATTTGAAGAAAAGGAGTTAGCCATCCAAGTCTGGAATGGTACCATCTGTTTTATTTTATTATTATTTTTTACCTGAAGTAGCTGTATGACAATTTGAGTCATTTTGGATGATTCACATCATAATTAAGGTCTCATTCATGAGGTGCTCTGCCTTCTTGGACTCTGGTGGGACCCTGAGACAAGAAGGCTTCTAAACATAAGTGTCACACACAAAGTGCCTCTAGTTTCATGGGATAACACATTACTCTGGGTTTTCCAACACAACCCATAGACAAAACTGATTGTCTGCGAATGTCTAGAAAAATGAGAATTCATCTTTGTGGTTATTATTCTCAAACGAGGCATATCATAGCAAAACAAGTGAAAAGCAAAAGCCAAAATGTTGTAAGAGGTGGGGGAGGGAAAATACAGACATGATTAAAGAAGCTCTTAAGAGAAGATTTAAGTATTCTGCAATATGGACTATAAAGGAAAGTTAACTTCCATAAGCCTCATTCATACAGCAGATATTTATGAAAGTGTATTGGCTATGCAAAGAAAATTTTGCCATTTGTATTCATCAAATATCAAGAAACGCATTTTTTTCTTAGAATGGTAAAACGTAGCTTTTACATAGAGAAGTATTAAAACATCACTTATTTTTCCTGACCTCTTGACAGATTTTCTATTGAGCTTGGTAAGACATCCAAGAAATTCAGATTCTGGTTTTCAAAGTAATGATTAATATTACAGCGTTCTCATTGTATTGGATTTGCAGTGACAAATTCCTCTAACATAAGCAAGTGCAACTCCATATACTTCAGTGGAACTGTGTTCGCATATATGAGCAAGCAATTCTGGCCCTGTGCCTCGGAAAGGATCTTACATTCCATAGTCACTTGATTATGTCTCATCTTTAAACCACATTTTACTATTTGCAAAATACTTGACCCACAAAACCATAGAAGCCCATCTGCTAAGACACCATTGTGCATCATTAAGTAAAAACGATGAAACTATTTTAAGTGCAAAATCTAGTGTACAAGGGACATAAATTATTCCAAATATTTATTTTTTTGTGCAGTCTGATGAACCTGAAACTTGGGTTTCAAAATTCAACTTGCACTAGAAATCAATTTCTTCAAGATTACCCAAAACAAAGAATCTTTACAAATAAAAGACTAATATCCATCTAAAAGAACTCATCCTTGAAAAAGAGTAAGGATGGACCCACAGTCTAGTACCAGATGCTAGAGACATACAAAAATCAGTTAAGGATCTGCTTCTAATAGTCTGGAACAGCCTAAATGGAATAAAAATATTAGGTATTAGTGCCAAGACATTGTTACTGTCAGCATTTCTTTATTGGTGGAGTACCTGAAGATGATCACATAGTATTCAAAAATCAGTAATAACCAAACTCAAATACAAGTCTAACATGACGTGAGGCTTGCAAACCAAAGCTAGATAACTATAACCACTCTCTTGGTGGGTTTCTTCCAGTTGAAGGTGGGTTTGGTTTTTTTGTTTGTTTTCTGTTTTGGGAGGAGGGCTGGTTTTTTGGTTTTTTTAACTATAGTCTTTAATAGGTATTTTTCCAACTTTTATGTAATTGTGTCTTATTATCTTTTTAATAAGATCCACTTAGCTATTTTTAACTTTTTAGTAATGCTATTAGACCTATAATTGCAACAGTTTGTTGCAAACCTATGAGGGGACTGCTATAATACTAACCACGTATGTTCATTGCATATTATGTATAAGGCTCCAACTCTGACTTCCACTCCAATATATAACTATGTTTGTTTTCAGTTTGATTTTTTTCCCCCTCTCTTTATATACCTACATCAGGCAGCAGTAACAAATCTTCGCATAATTCAGAGGAGTCAGAACTGAAAACTGCCGACAGTGCTGTGCTCTTCTTGCAGGTAACAGTAATAAACCTTCCTGTATTCAGCATTTTACATAATCCATTGACTAATAAACCTTACTGTATTCAGCATTGTACAGAATCCGTACAGACCTTTGAAACCCCAGGAACTACCTTTAGGTGCCTACAAGTTAAATGCTGTAGGAAACATCTGACTCCCAGCCCCTGGATGAGGTACCTTGATTCCCTGTTTTGTGCATGGGAGGAGCGAGATGCTCCAGAACAGCACCTTACTCCCACTAAAAATACACCCTCCCTCCCCCCAAACACACCCCTTTCTCAGGGAACTGTATATCTCTAGTCAATAGTAACTGAGAAACCCTTACTCCTTGCTACAGCTCAGGGACTAAAGAATTCGGACAATGCCTGTTTTAAGAACAGAAGCCATTCAAAAGTATAGTTCAATACTTGTCACATCAGAAGTTCCCAAATAGCATTTTCCTTTGCTAAAGAACACATAGTATGGCTAGAGAGAAAGGATGTTGCAAAGGACCACCTATTGTTCCAAATAACGCTAGTACAGAGAAGTCAGTAACGCCACATACTAGCAAGCTGAGTTATATTTGTCTTCAAGAAATACAAACATTTTTCATAGTTCTTCATCTGGTTAAGGGCAGAGATGAGCATTATCATTATTTTATTAAAAGTCCATTCAATGAACATCCAGGTTTCAATCATTATGTTTTATACTCCTGATGGTAGAATAGAGCTATTTCAATGACATCCCTGAAGACCTGAAATTATCATTTGACTTTACATAGTAGGTTTCTTCAGAAAGAGAAGATACTACATATATTTGTAATACAGACCTTTCAAGAGTAAATATGGTCTTAAGGCTATGCCTTCTCTATATGCCCTTTTCCCTAATTTACTTCAGCATAATGAGCTCTTAAGTCTAGAGCAGCCTTTGGCCAGTACCAGACACAGTATAAAGCACCAATTCGGATTTTCCTTAACAACGGTTAAGATCTATCGTACTGTTAGTAAAGCTGAACTGAAATTTACTTCTCCTTGCATTTGACTTATGACAAAATACTGGAAATACCATTTTTAACAGGCTCAATTTCTTTAATAAGCTACTAAAATATAGCACATGCTCCTCTCTGCCAGTCATCCAGACACTTGCTGTGCAATCACCTGATATATTTCACCAAAACTCCTGAAATTACAGAATTATTGCAGAAATGCTACCTCGAATGCTTTCAGCCAGTATATAATTTTCCTTGCCTCCTAGAGGGGCAAGATGGGAATCTAGCTGTGTCAATATGGTCACTTACCTCAACTAACTTGTTGGCGTGTTCACGGAAGACCTGAGCGTACTCCTTCACTTCTTTCTCATTACCACTTTTTGCAGCTTCAATGAGAACCAGTAATGGGACGTTGGTCTCCAGGAATGAATCTGATATGTGATCCATTACTGCCTTCCGTAGCTGTGACAAAAGAAAGCAGACCAGTAAATAAAAGCAGAATTATCAATATACATGCCCATTATATTCATCGGCTACTTATATTTAAGCATTGATGTGTCACATCTTATGGCATTGTATGGGAGTTTGGACTTTTTTCCTCCAATTATATATTTGCAGCAAGCTTACAAATATCGAACCCTTAAAGACCTAGGCTCTCCAAAACCCTCCTGAGATTCGTGCTGGCTCACACACCTAATCCTACTGGACTGAATGGATCTATATAGTACAATGGTGATTATCCACATAATACATTGCAAATTGATGAGAATTGAAAGCTGCACACTACTTTAAAAAAACAGTTCGGCTCACTTAAAAGACACATATGGATTAAGGAGCTTAACTTCAAGCAACCATTAAAAATACTAGCTTGAATATTTCTAAGCCTCCTCTAATTCCTGCACTGAATAGTATTTTACGCAATAACAAGTATTTCATTTAGCACATGCCTTGTGCTTCGTATTCTTGTTCAAATACCTCCAACAGGTATAAACAGAAAGCCTTTCTAAGCATTTTCCAGGCAGTTTAGAAAATACACTACAATTTATTCTGAAGGAAAAAAAAACCAAAACCCAACCACTCTACAGGTTACTGAAGATTAAACACCAGTTATTTCATAAAAACATCTGTTTGAAACAATGCTACTGTAAGAATGATGTCACTAACCTTGCTAATAACCACTAATTAATGTCAAACTTCACTAAAATTTGAAAGACAGCCAGAAAGATGACTGAAAACTTAAGTAATTCTTCCTGGAAATTTAATTGCTCTATAGGAGCATGGATCAGAAACATTGTTAGCATTTTTTTCTCCAGCTTTTTGGTTGTTAAGAATGAAAAACTGTGGACACAAACACAAAGCTGGGAGCTATTCAGCCTGGAGGTCTGGCTAGCCATTAATGTCCTTAAATCATGCATTTTTAGTTAGATGAAACATCAGGAAAGGTAATTTTCTCTATTTTGCANTGGGAAGCTGGCATGTGGTAGCTGCTACCTATCATGTTGTCACCTTGTACTCTTTCTTTTTTTCTTTCATCAATCTGCTGATACCCACTTGCTGACTCTTGTTTTCTTCTTATATTGAGATCTTTTTCAGACCGTCCTTTGAGTCTGTTTGCACAGCATCTAGTACAACGAGATTCTGATCCATGAATAGTTTTCAATATTACCAATAAAAGACAAACACTAACACTGCTCCAAATATATCAAAGCATTGCAAAAAAAAAAAAAAAAANAAAGCTGCACACTACTTTAAAAAAACAGTTCGGCTCACTTAAAAGACACATATGGATTAAGGAGCTTAACTTCAAGCAACCATTAAAAATACTAGCTTGAATATTTCTAAGCCTCCTCTAATTCCTGCACTGAATAGTATTTTACGCAATAACAAGTATTTCATTTAGCACATGCCTTGTGCTTCGTATTCTTGTTCAAATACCTCCAACAGGTATAAACAGAAAGCCTTTCTAAGCATTTTCCAGGCAGTTTAGAAAATACACTACAATTTATTCTGAAGGAAAAAAAAACCAAAACCCAACCACTCTACAGGTTACTGAAGATTAAACACCAGTTATTTCATAAAAACATCTGTTTGAAACAATGCTACTGTAAGAATGATGTCACTAACCTTGCTAATAACCACTAATTAATGTCAAACTTCACTAAAATTTGAAAGACAGCCAGAAAGATGACTGAAAACTTAAGTAATTCTTCCTGGAAATTTAATTGCTCTATAGGAGCATGGATCAGAAACATTGTTAGCATTTTTTTCTCCAGCTTTTTGGTTGTTAAGAATGAAAAACTGTGGACACAAACACAAAGCTGGGAGCTATTCAGCCTGGAGGTCTGGCTAGCCATTAATGTCCTTAAATCATGCATTTTTAGTTAGATGAAACATCAGGAAAGGTAATTTTCTCTATTTTGCAGTCCAGACAAGAAAGCTCTAGCTAGACAAGGTGTCACCAAAACACCCAATCATATTGAAAACCGGTACATTGTTAGGCACTGTAAATACATGATCCAAGATGCCTTTGCTGTTTGACAGCAGCAATTGTCAGCTCTGTTTGACTAAGGAGAACGCTAACTTTGAATATTTCCATTCAATCCCTGAGTGGTGCAGTAAAAACGAGCAAAGCAAAATAGCATACCTGTGTTTGCATGCAGTATTCCTTTTATTTCTATTGCAACTGAAGCAGCTAGTGTATTAAGAACAGCAATACTTAATTTCCCTAAAAAAATTAGACTCAGATTCTACCTGGAAAGTATTTTTCCATTTCCAAAATTATTANTTTAAGTTTCAGAGAACAGTGCACCAAGATAGCAGGCTGGATTATATGGCTGATAGATTTCCAATCACTATGTATATCAATCCCTCCCTACTAAATGAAGGGTTTCATCCATAGCCAGCATCAAGGGAGAGATACTGACAGAAAGGGTTCATCTCACATTTGCTTCATCACCCTCTGGAGATGTCCATCTCCCAACACTTGCTAAGAAACTCTGCTCCCAAGGTAGATGCCTCACTTTACCACCTTGGTTTGACTTTTTGTAGTCCATTGTACTGAAACAGGCCAAATGGTAGCGTTTCCAAAGGAACACGTAAAGGTTATAAGTTTCTCATCTCATTCTCAGCGAAAATCCTTAAAAATCCACTTGCTCAAGTTTATTTCAAGTGTCAGTAAAACCTACTGTCCACCACACTGAAAAAAAACCCTGTTAAATAAACACCGACATTTTTCTGCTTATATCATTCCATAAGGAGGTATCTGTTTCAAAGGGTTGTGTTCAATGAACAAGCAATTCAATTTTTAATCACGGTTAATGTGGTATTATAGATCTGATTATAAAAATATGCCCTACGGAACTGTAAGAAAAGTCTCATGATGCTTAAGTATGCAGTTTATTTTCATCCATATTAAATATCCTCAGTCTACAACTACATACCAGAAATCAATAAAAAGGACAGTAAAAGCATCAGCTAACCAGCAATTTGGGGTTTACCATTGTAAATATACAGCAGAGTAAAATGGGTATCTTGTTTCTTATGGTAACTGTATGTTGCCTTCTGCAGTTCAGAGTTACAGCAGACAAAAAAAAAAATCTCAATTCTGTCACACTTTTGATAAATAGAAAATTAACAAATTCTATTTTCCTATGCCATGTTAATCACAGATGGCAGTAGCATATTTCTGACCCCTCTTGTAAACATGCATTATAATGTCTGTAGAAATTGGTTATCTGAGTTCTAGGACGCCCTTGCATTGAAGTTGAAAGGTATAGTTAACGGTTTTTATATACGCTGGAGACCACAAATTTTGCTATCCATCACCACAAGCTATAAAGAATGACTTGACAAAATCATTTGTTAAATGTGGCAGGAGTATGAACATAAGACATTCATCCAATAGCTCAAATGGATACATGACAAGGTAATATTAATTGCACAAGACAAGACATTTAAAAGTATTAGCTCAGCATTACCAGTCTATTTGATCCAATTAGGGCTGTTCATCAAGGTAAATAACTACTGCAAAACTAATCTTGCATGTTCCTCTGCATACTGCAACAAAGTCCAGCCAAAGAGATTGCTTACGCATGCAGAGATTTTACCGCTTCATACAACTAACCTGCGTTCAGAAGGGAACGGGAGAAGCCTGTGCCTTGAATTTAAATGGCCATAAGACACACAGCAAAACCACGTCAAGTTTTAGTCTGAAACCAGCAAGAGATATCGCGCTTGTACATCTATTAAAAAATGTCTTTGCAGTGCCTTAATTTACCCTGCGTTCTGATGGAAATATTATGACACAAACTATTACTCATAAGACAATGCTTCAGGTTTTTTTTTCCCTCCAGCGAATTTTTAAGTTAAAGGTGACTTCAAAGTGTGGGTAGTTTCCACTACACGAAACTCCATTTGGTAGAGGAGAAAACACATTAAATAAAGGTCTTGCTTAATTCATTTTTGTCATGGAGAAAACTTAATTCATTAACACAGAGCTAAAAGAATAAGTTTGCCAACCCAGCACAAAGATATGAAAGGAAAACATCAAGACCTGCAAATATTTTTAAAAGTATGAATGGTGTACCACATGGCAGATTTTATATCTTTCCAGTTCAGACAATTTAGTCAGTTTATGGCGCACAGAGTCAGTTGCTGGTTTTGATAGCATCATGTTCTACTGTTCCAAGCACTATTTAGGGCTGTTTCATCATTGTCGATTCACAGCTATAATTGAGCTCAAAGAGGTTAAACTGCCCACTGAAATGATGTTTTCCATGGCTATATAACAATTTTAGAACCAAAATGTCTCAGTGCTACTTACAGTCTAGTAGAGAATTAAATGTCTAATCCTGACACTAGAAGGTAAAGTCACAGCAGGAGATTAATGACTCTAACAGATTGTTAAACTTTATAAAGACTGGCAGTATAAAGCTATCTGTAACAAAAGTTTACCAAGGAGCACCTTATTCACCATTTTCTATTTAATGTGCATTACCAGCTGAACCTAAGTCCAGTTTGCAGATGCAGAGCACTCCCAAACAGGTATTAATTTAATTGAAAAAGATGAAAATAAAGCCTTCTCCACTGCAATTAAATTGAGTCTCCTCCAATATATTGTGAAATTGAGTTCTGGGGGATAAGACAGTGATCACTAGAAGCTATTGCAGTATAGTGCTAAAGAGAAAGTCTCAGTCAATTCTGCACACTACAACCTATAGATGCGTGACCAAAAAGTGGTAGATTGGGGGATGTGGACATTAATGCCATCAGTTATGTCTTGATAGATTAAATAGCATAGAGATTAACATTTAAAGCACGTATCACAATCGGACACCGAAACTACAGATTTCTGGAGTATACTAGATAAAAATATTTAAGATTTGAACCTAAGATAAAAATTCAGGAAGAAATTCTGTTAGAAAAACTGATCATACTACTTCATATATTTTTTCTCTGTGTGAGTTTTCGTCTCTCTAAAGAGAAACTTGCCTAGTCAGGGAGAGACTGAGGATGAATTTACAACCTGAAGTGACAAGTTTTGACCAGAGATTTGAAAGAGAATAAGACACACACACAAAAATGTTCCTCCTAGTCACCACAAAGGATTTTTTTTTTTTATACTGCCTTTTCAAAATATATTTTTTGGCAAGAGCAAGCCTTAGGCTTGCTAACAACATTAGGGCAATTACACAAAAGCAGAGAAAAATGTATAAGCTTGGGGGACAGACATCCACATACACCCCAATTACATGAATATTATCATGGAAAGAACTCTGTCTTGTTTCATATCTAGAGAGAACAAGAAAATCCCAATACCAATTGGGTGCTGGGATAGTACCAAATATTTATTATTTCTAACAATAAAGAATGAGACATAGCATTAAAGTGTAGAGGACAGTACAGAGATTACCATCAAAAATGATGGAAAAACAGGAGGACAGAAATACAGGTAGAGCCTGAACAGTGAGCGGAAAGCATTAACGAAGTAAAAATAATCCAGAAGTGAAAGAGTGTGATTAACTTTCATGTTCTGTACGACCTGGGAGGGCAGAGCTGTGGCAAGGAGAATACTGAAGGATGAAGTTGTGGAACAGGACATTACACATAGGAACAAAAAAGGGAAATATTGTAGAGGGTTACCCCAGTAGAGAAGAAAAGGGATAGGAATTTGAAAACTATCCTTGTGAAAACCAAGGAGGAGGAGGCCTGTAAAGTGTCAACAATGTCACCAAGACCACAAGCCAAGAGAGTCTGATGCAAAAGAAGAGAGAGGTGTGACAAAGAGGAGGGCAACAAAGAAGAATAAAAGTCATGCATTAAACATCCATGGATTACACTGAGAACTACAGCATGTTGTTTATCTTCATGTCTTGTCTCAGGCTCTGTTGAAATAAAATTTAAATCAAGTAGAGTGACTTTGGAGCTTGAAGTTTTTTATAAATACAGTTAATAAAAAAACAGTATTGGGGACAAAACTGTTCTGGGTAGATTAAATAGCTATTTGGTCACAAATGGGAAGGAAGTTGTGTATGAAAATCCTTCATGAAGTTATCCTCACTATAATAAGCATGTGTAGTAACTTCACTTAAAAGCAGTTAGATCCAACAAGCTTTAAAGGGTTGATAGAGTGTTACACGCGTCACACTTGCATTCCCACCTACCCCGGCTGCAAGAACAGGTTGGCTTACTAAATATTATCATCAGCTTCTCTAAGACCCAGAGATTTAGCCCCAATGGAAGCTGATGACAGCTATCTTTTGTAGACCTGTCTATTGGAGTTCCAGACAATGGCTGCAACAAGATTAAAAATTGATTGTGTTCTGCAAAAATGGATTTCTCATCATCCTTTCCAGGAGTCAAAGTCACAAACTGATCATGCCCCAGGGACAGAGGTGATTGATACCTGATACTATCAATTATCATCCATAGCTTTCAAAAAAGCCCTTACTGCAGTGAGATTTTTCTTGGGTTTATTTTGTTTGGGGTTTTGTTGGTTTTATTCTTTTTTTTTTTTTTGGGGGGGGGGGGGGGGGGGGTGTATTTTGTTTTCTTTTCTTTTTTTTCCCCCCCTTTCTCCTTCGCAGTAATTTCTATCAAGCAAATAACTGAAAACAAAACGTTTTTATATTGCTGGTTACTTAATAATAAGTAACATTGAAGACATCGTATAATACTTTAGAAATAGTATTACTGAAAAAAATTAATGTCAATTAAGAAATAAATGCGATGTTGAAATTCCATTTGGAAATAAAATTTGATGTACGTTTCTATTGCTCATAAATCCAGTAGGAGGACAGAAATACAAAAGTCTTTGGAAAAGGACTGTGTTTTCCTCTACATTTATAGTGCTCCCTACCTCAGACTACCGTATTATTGATAATAAACATCAAAATTTGAAGCTGTCTCTATAAATCCAAGCTTCTATAAGTTTCTTTAGCTGGTATGACTACGGTCAGACTTAAGCTGACACTACAGAACAGTGAAAGCTTCTTTATGTAAAACTATCATCAAAAGAAATTTCTTGGAATAGGTTTTTGTCGTCTGATTTCTTTATGTTTGGTTATACACTGCTGTTGAGCTTCTCCCACATTTACAGTCTCTCTCATTAAAAAAAGTTTTTAAAACTCCATACTTGTTTTTCTGCAGTGATTACAGAGCCAGGCATCTTCTAAAGTTCCTGGAGTGAGTACAAAGATTTGTTGAAATATGTGAGCTTTTATGAAGACTCATTATTTGAAGAATAATAGACAAACTATGTGCGGTAATCTACTCTAACGCGATGTATCTGTCACCGAGTTTTGCCTCATAATTCCTTACAAGCCACTTTGAAAGGCCAATCCACTGTGCTCACAACTTCATTCAGTTAGGGAAAAAAAAAAAAATCAAGTCCCTATATCAAAAAGTAAAAGCAGCTATAGCTACCACACTCTGGATTTTGCCAGACAACAATAATCCATCATGACTATTATGTCTCAGATCAAAGTTTCCTTCATATGATGAAAACGTTACACACTGTAGTCTTACACAAAAATACCTGATATGGGTATAGTTTCCTGAAATATGGCACCATATGTGCATCAGTAAACATTATGTGTAGAGTAAATTAAACTGAGCCTTATAATTAGGCAGTAAGGAAATTACTGCAGACCTGAAAGAGTAAATCAGCAGTATTAAAACACTCTCCATTTCCTCTGAAGCACTTCAGAGCACCATAAAAACCTCAATGTCACAGTGATAAACATCTAGAAGAAATGCATTTTGAGGGAGACAAAGACACATGAATTCAAATAAGTTCAAGCCAAAACCACGATTAAGAGCAATTTAAATAACAGTTCATTGCCTCTAACTTTTTAGATATTTTTCTAAAACTCCCTTCCTAAAGTAAATACACCAGTTAGTCTATCAAATGGGAACAGACAAAAAGCAGATGCAGTATTGAACAGCATGTCAGGAACTTACATTTCAGTTCAAGCTGGTGAAATTCAGAGTATGCCTACTTCTGCTGCTTTAAGGAGTGGCTATAAATTCAGTGGAAGCTGAAAAAAGCAGATGACTTTACCAAGCAGAGCATTACTATCTCTGCTTTATGACCCAGCATTACACCACAGTCTTGCCTAATACCTTTGTACGAGCTGCTAGAGAAACCCGGTAAAGAAGTACTGATGTACACGCATTGCGGCGCACCCGCATTAAATGAATAAAAAAAAAATAAACATGTAGTTCTGACACAGAGATAAATCTTTATTAGCATTTGATAGACTGCTTTCAGAAAGCCAGCTTCCAGATTTCCATAACCAAGAGCACTAGAGTCACTGCAGGTGAAAACATAACCTATTAAGCAACAAGGAAAAGGTGATGAGTTTCTAATGAGCAAGGGCTGATGCCGCAGGTGGCCTTATGTTCAAAGACATTTAGATTGACTTATGGCTGGCTCCCTTTAAAAAATGCCAACATTATGTCAAGAAGCATTTTCATGCAACAGAATGAGGCAGTATCACCAATCACACTACGCTTTCCCTTGGGAACAACCAATACCTCATCTTTGGTAATGTAACACAACCTTAGCAAGACTCCTGTGGATCATCTATTTAAGTATGACCTTGCTTCAACTTTGCCTTTACAAAATAAATCTTTAGTAAACATTCACACAAGACTAAATTTTCAAGTTACTACCTGCTTGGATATTCTGCTACTACTTAACACTTGCATGAAGTTTTGCATCTTCAAAATGCTGTATCAACACTTACAAATTCTCAGTCTTATGTGAGCTGGGTAAGGTCCATGACCCTCTCTCTTTGTGTTTTTAGCCCCTCTTAAATTATACAGATCTTGAATTAAAAAACAAACAAACAAAAAAACCACCTTCAGGATTTATAACCTTAACCAGTGCCCTCTTCTCTACAACAAAGGGCGCATCAGAATCTATTTTTATGGTAATGAGAAGTAGAGCTTGCTTCCCCAGTCCTCCAAACAATGCACCTATTGCTGCAGTGTTGACTGGCTCTCTAGCTCGAAAGTAAAAGGATTATCCATACAAACCTACCTTTAGGCTCCTATCATTTGGGTGCCTAAATGAGGATACATCTTGTTCATGACTCCCTGTATGTGCAGAAAGATGAGCTTTTGAAAACATGTCCTTGAAACCCCAAACCACCATCTGAAAGTGAACTCTATTGACTGTATGAGAGACAGAAGGAAAAGCAGCTTCCTTATATTATCACCCAATTTCCATACTTGACATCAGCTGGTGTGAATTCTCAGGGTTCTCGCCCTTTTTCCTTCCCCCATCTCCTAAATATGAATTTTTATTTCTCTGCGTGTGCTGTTCAGCTTCTCAAAGGAGCAGAAAAGAATTTGGTATACCTATTAAGTTTAATTAGAATTGGGTACACGGTTTTCTTCTAAAGATCTTAGTTTTGTTTTGTTTTTTGAGCACTCATACTTCCCTTGGGCTTATATCTTAATGTACAGATGCTGTGTACCTCTTCAAGCTGGTACAACACAGCATACCTAAGTTGAGGCAGCTTCACCTTCAGAAGAAACTTTATTTTTCTGTGTTTCAGATTATTCATCCAAAAACGGAACAAGAAATCTTGCTTGCCATCGTAGAGCATTTGAGAAGGGAGAGAGGACAAACAAAAAATTTAAGTCAGTAAATCATGATTCAGGGCAGCAAGATTTAATTTCTAGGTGCCACTGGCCCTACCTACAGCGTTTGACAAGTCACCTGGTCTCTATATGAGACAGTAGTTTGGCTGCAAAATGATGATGATAAAGTTTCCTCTTTTGGAGGGGGTCCTGTGTTTTTTTCAAAGTGTTTACATACTGTAAAGAAGCAAGCTACACATATACTTGAAAAGAGAGAGATTTAAATCCAAACACTGAAAACATCATATAAGAGTCTATCCATAATAAAATTTGCATTATATGCATTAGATATGATAAAATCCTTTCCAATGGAAGATGTTTTTTTCAGTTTTAGGTGTCCCTTTAGTCTAATTGCATGAGATAATATTCATGGTTTTTATTCTGAGAGTCTCTCTAGAGTCTACGTCAATTTTTGGCAGGTTTCAGTGTGCTAAACAAATTTTTTTTTTACCATAAATAACATTCATAAACAGTAGTGATACAACTTAATCTAAGTGGAAGTGACTGACATAAAAAGCAAATGGAGATACGCTGCCTCTCAAGAGCTAGAAAAAAAGATATATCAAATAAGCCTGAGAACATTACGAAGGCTGTTATCTAATTCAAACTGTTGTAACCCATATTCAAGAAAGTACACTGAACTGCGAGCACTTTCAGTGACCTATAAAGTAGGTAAAAACTGAGTATGATCAAGAACTTCTCTCCAAGATCTTTGTTGTACTATATTTGCATGAATAAATGACAAGAGGTATTTTCCTCATCTACCTTTAACCTTTTAAAAGTTTGACTTATACCTAATACAGGTACTGAAACAGCACTATCGAGAGCTGTAAGGAGTATAATGATTGTAGCTGTGCAACTGAAGGGAGATATGCTGAAGAATATGGCTGATAACAGACTAGTGAATACCCTGTCCGTAGCCCACCAAGTGCCTTATGAAGGTATTTGCGAAAGCATAAGGATCATGTAAATGATCAATCAAAAATATATAAGGGGCATGTGAAAGGATGTATTAACTACATGATACATAAAGAATTGATTAGACGTATAGAAAGGGCAAACGTGACTTGGATATATATTTTTTTCTTAATTTAGGCTGCTGCAAAGTACGTGACTGAGCAAGTCTGCGTATGTGGTTGACAGAAAGACACCATAGGACAGTCATTATTAATATTAGTTTATGCAAAAATAGCTAAGCCTGATCCTGAGTACCCAAAAATGTGTCACCATTCCTAGGGTGCTAGTACTGACTGTTGGGAAAAAGCAGACACTAAGAAGCAAGCAACATCCTAAGCTTCATCAATATTCGTAAGAAAGATGGAGACAATTCATCCAAAGCAATACAGAAATCATGGAAGTGCCTGTCTTTCAGCTTTCAGCCTACAAAGTAGCTGAAATTAAATAACCAACTTTTAAAGGACAAATCAAAGCCACACATGAAACCCATTTTTGGAAAATCATATGGGAAAACAAGCTGCATGTCGCTGTAGAAATCATATCGAAGGGCTCATTTATGGGTAATAACATGCTACAGTTTTACAATACCAGTATTTCTAGCAAAGTAGCACAGTACAGGGTCCTACAATTAAATATAACTTTGAAAATTTGGAGGGCTGTTGCAGATAACAGGGTAAAGCAGAACAGGACCATAGTCTTGACCATAAAGGCTGTTGTTTCTAGACCTGTTTTGTGAGGAAACGAGGCTCATTACAGTAACTCTGTCCATTTTTTCCAATAAATTTTAATCTCTTGGCCAATCTTAAAACAATCTGACAGACATAAAAGGTTCTGAAGATGCTAAATAGCTGGAGTTTGATGAAAAATTGTTTGGGTAGGAGAATGGTGACCTGAATTAGAGTCCTATGGAGGGAAATTTGTTATGTGAAGTTACTGGCTGGCTGGCCAGCATACCAACACAGGTATCAGCTGGCTGACCACCACGCGGGGACCAGCTGGCCAGTTGGCAGAGGAGGTGCCAAAACCAGCCTGACATCCTGCTGCATTTCACCGACCACTGGAGAAACAAGATGAGGTGGCAGCGGAGAGGAGAAAGATGGGTGTGAGAAAATGAGAAAAAATTTTAATATATTTTATAATAAAGTTTTGTTGCCTAAAACTACAAGGAAGGACCGGAAATCCAACTTTAAGAAAAATACAGTACTTTTTAAGTTTTGCTTTATTCTACTTTGGAATGCAACCTGAAAATTTCAAAATTATCAAAATGCCTTAAAGCAATGGAAAACTTTCTTGACAATTCTGACAATGTGTTTTAATTTTCAATATTTATTTATACTTATATATTTGCAATGCAAAACTAAAATAAACTACTAACTTTCAAAATGAAAATCTGAAACTACTGAAAAAAAATCCAAATGTGACTTTTCAGCAGTGTCAGGCCTTTTTTTAAATTATTATTTTAAAGATTAATTTTCTGCATAATTTCTGTTGGTTCTCAGTTTCAAAGAAAGTCAAAACTCTGTGTTGAGTATTTATTTCATAAAATATTTCTAGCTAGCTTTACTAATGACATAAACCTACATCTGCAGAAGGTGGATGAATTGTCCTTAATAGCTATATAAGACCATCATTTCCAGTATAAACTGAGAATCACTGGTAAAAAATCTTCCTTTTTCTTTACAATTCCTTAGGCTTGCAGGCATACGAAGTATTAGTCTGGTGTGAATGAACAAAAATGAATTATTTGATTTCAGTCTACTGTATAGAACGCTGCAGACAGGCTGCTCTGTTAAAATTAATAGCAGTACAGATATCTGCTCTTTAAGAGAAAACGAATGGGTTTGGTTATTACACCTTGTGGGGAAACCGACTGGCTAAGACAGACTGAACAAGCTCAGCCGATCAACCGGAACAGGACACGAAGCGAAGAGATGATGGCAGCAGGGCAGGAGGCAGCGGCACTGACAGGTGGGACACCAGTGGTGGTGACAGCAGAACAGCTGGTGCCCTGCTCACACAACTCCAAATGATCTATAGACCGTGTTGGTCCTCGCTAGGCATCCAGTTCGCGTGTTAGCCAAATTCTTTGGTGTGTCCTTCCTGCTTATCTTTGTTTCAATGTCAACACAGAGTTGCGATGCTTGACATACCGTGAGCGTGTGATGCTTTGTGATAAGCCGGAGTATTTAAACTATAGGGTTGGTGTTTGGGGTTTTTTTTCCCCATGGAGGTAAAACAAACAAACAAAATAACTGGCATCAACAAGCACCCTGCTGCTGGTCTAGCTTGCTGTAGCACACAGTGAAAGATGCTTTTCTTTAGCTTTTAGATTTTGTATTTCTTTTTTTTTTTCTTTTTTTTTTTTTTTGACAGACTTGCAAACCAAGGGGGGAAAAAGACCCCAAATCCTGCCAATTGGCATGACTTGTTATCAGACACAGAACTCTGTGCTTTTTCCAAATTGTTCAAAATAAAGTAAGAAATGGCAGCAGTAAGCTTTGGGCTGGTGAGACTTGTCTGCTTCCAAGAACTTGTTCAGTCAGACTTAGGCTGATGTTCTTGCTGGCAGTTTGTATTAAGACATATAATTACATGCCCATAATAGTTTTCCAATGCCCAGGAGAGTTTAAATGATGGGTATAAAAGATGTAATTCCACCAGAATAGGAAATACTGATGTGACTGTAACTCATGAGATGGAATTTTAGCACCATGTAGCCCAACTGCAATCATTTCACAAGTCTGCGTGTTCTGTAGATAATCAAATAAAATCTCAGAAATAAAGAGCTAAGTAACCTAGGGAGAAAAAGAAAAAAAATCAGTCTTAGATGGTGGACTACAGAAGCCTTGCAAGGGAGCCTGACTACCAAATGAAATATATATACCTTCTTCACTACCAAAACATATTTTATAGATTGTCCAGTTTTATGGTAGTAACATTAAGCTTCATAAATCTGACAAGGAAAGCTGCTTTAAAAGAGATTCATTAAAAACAAAAGGCATTATGGTATTCAAAGTTGGTTGCCTCTCCCATGATTTAGCAACACTGCAGTCTCAACTGTGGTTCATTTCTTCTTAATCCTCAAGCCCCGTGCCTCAGCCGTTAAACTGAGCCCTCAGTGACATCCTCATATTCTGAAATTTAGCAGAGGTTATACAGGCAAGTCTGGGTAGACACACACATCTATACTGTTGATTATACATGTGATGAAGCAGAACATTGATTATGATACTAAAGGATAATGATTTATAGTCAGAATACACATTGTTGAAAGCACAGGCTCCATCTTCCTCTATGCTTGTGCATACCTAGCACAATTACGATCTAATCTTGATTAGTTTACTAGCAACTGCCAAAATTTAATAAACATTATGTGATTAACTTTCATAAATATCAGAAACTTTATTAAAAGCTTCATCTCCAAGCAGGAAAATATTTATATATGTGCTTCACTTTACCCACATACAGAGTTCCAACCTTTCTGAGATTGAATTCAACACCCATGGGGCTGAATATACATGAGAAGCAGACAGTTTATTAAGAAAGGTGCCATTTTTATATCACGTTTCAGAGTAAATTTGGCTTTAGAGATGAGTAATTCAGGCAACTGCTGAGAGCCTCACACAGAACAGCAACTCGTGTTAGTCTGCTACTTCCTTCAAGCAATAAGAACAGAGGTGGGAGGCAACACATGGTACAAGCTCCACTGCAGAACCTAGAATCCCACAAATTTGGAGGTCAGAACAGCGGAGATCTTTCTTCTGTCATTAGCTGAGCAACAGATGTGATGTTAGGCTTTATACAGGAGAGTCAATGATTCACATTGTCTGTAAGTCCATTGTAATATTTTTATTATTTGGAGAATTTGATCCTCAAACACATTTGCTGAGAGTTAAGGAAGCGATGAAATGAGCTGGTTTAGCAGAGCACTGATTTCAAAATGTCTATAGGGGCCACTCTTTCTGAAACTATCATGATGCAAATAGGTATCTGAAGATACATTTAAGTCCTTACTTGGTCTTGCAGATATGTGTATGTTGGATCATTTTCACAGAGGCAGCCTTTGATTGTTTTTTAATTGATTTTACAAAAAATGCAGAATTAGGATCATCTCACAAGGAGTAAGAAGAGGTAAAAATAGGCAATGCCTCCTACCTTAACTTTAAAAATGTAGAGAAATGGTTTCTCCCTTTTATTTCCAATCTCTCTTTTATTTTTTTCCATCTCAAGCTTTTTGAACAAATCTTTCAGTCTTATTACCAAACACCATGATAATATAAGAAAGTCAACCTTTATGGTTTAAACTGTGCTTTACAGTTATTCATAGAATCATAGAAAGGTTTGGGTGGAAGAGACCTTTAAAGGCCATCTAGTCCACATGCCCTGCAATGAACTGGGACATCTTCAACTACATCAGGTTGCTCAGAGCCCCGTCCAACCTGACCTTGCATGTTTCCAGGGATGGGGCATCTACCACCTCTCTGGGCAACCTATTATTTATTAGCCTTTTCCATATTTTCATGGGATCTTTATTTAATGCAGTACCTCAGAAGTTTTCTTTGAAAATATTACACTCATACAAACTTTTTCATATTCTGTTCATCATTCCTGTTATTTCAATGAGAGTATTCAAATAAATACAAATAAGCACATATGCCAGTGTTTTTATGACTGGGGTTGCTGGGCTGCAAAGGCAGTGAAGGTCTGGCCAATCTGCCTACCCTCCCACATATTAAGACCATTGGGTGTTACGCTTGGAATATGTTTCAGTCTCCCTTTTTTGGCTCTTTGTTTAATGTCAACTGTAATGTAGTGTCTTATCTAAATAAGGACACAAATTCTTTATACCTCTAAAGGTAGCGAAACCGGCCTGAAGTTTAAAAGCAATGACTTCCTTGGAAAATCAAGAAGCATTACAATAAACATAGATTACCTGTCTTCGAAGGTCTCGTGTTTTCTTGGTCATCTTGTCAATAGCAATGTTGAGCGGGTCTCCCTTCTCCTTCCTTCCAGTCTGTTAAAATTAAATTTTGGAGTTAGAGAAAAACACTCCAGAAAATATACACCTTTTTTAAAAAAAGAGTACAGATTTATCAAAGGAAATCTATGCATCTCTTTTTGTTTGCTTCCATCAAGTTGCTATTTCTAATGCAAGGTTTTTCACATGTTTACATGCGGGGGGCATAGCAGATTATTTTAAAACAATCCTAAAATGATAAGGAGAAAGATTAAGGTGACTCACTGGAGAGTTCAGAACTTTTCCACCAATAAATTATGTGCATACATTATAACCCAGGCTCCAAAAATCTGGCAAGACCTTTCACTATAAAACGAATATTAAGAGTTTCTAATCTCCATCCTGCCAGGCACCGGGAATGTTAAACATGATAATAAGCAGCAACACAGCTTGAGGACAGAAGGAAAATGGTCCCTATGCCTGTAACAGGAATCATATTGGCAGACATTAGGTGCAGCATAAAGAAGACTTCTACTTAAAACACTTTCCTGCAGGAAGTCTCAAAGCAAAAATGCTCATGAAGATTAAAAAGGGGGAAGAAAAGCTTTTTGTGGCTCATAACGAATGAAAAAAAATATTTTTTTAGGTTCAATGGCACAAAAAGCATTAAGTGACTTTGTCAGCCGTATTACCTTTCTCTTAAGAGAAAAGTGCTTCTCTATAAAGATTTGTCACATCTCTTACCACATTGAACTCTCTTTGATAGCTTTTCATCAAGAATCAAAATGATCTTCCATTCTCTCTGGCAGTACTCTTTCCTTCCCAACGCTATTTTCAAATACTCCTATTTGGAATTGTTCCTTGCATATGATTAAGAGCGATTTTGTATTTCCAGCTGAGCCTAATAGCATATGTTTCTGGGAACTATTGAGAAGTCACTTTTGGGGCGGGATGGGGATTAAACATACCCTTTCAATAACGATCTCTCAATTGTACAGTACTGTTATCAGCTCTACAAGGCCACATTGGCAAGTGGCCTGTGTTCCAGTCTTCTGCTTTAAGGATTCATTCAAGGGAACGCCTGCTTTCTATTATTGTCCGTAATTCTAATTATGACATGAGGCCAATGCATTCGTGATCTTTTTGATATCTGTAAAACCTATCCCCTTGTTTTATTTAGAAATTCAAACATAAAAATATCAAGTGCGACCAGAATTTAACGTAAAACATAAATTTACCTCTTAGGTTTTTAAAAAGAATCAATTATAAATTCTGGAGTTAATCATACAAATCGACGCCGGAAAAGAGAGAGAAAGCATTTGCTATGATACAAGAGGAGGCATCTGTGTAACCCGCTGATATTTTTATCTCACTTTTCTTGTGTTCATCCTTTGACTGAGTTCTTCTGGTCCCCAGCTAACTATGGCTCTTTAGCCTAAGCAATTTCAGCACATGCTTTTAGTTTTAGATGTCCTGAATTCAGTCCCTGGTATTTTGTCCAAGACAGCAGCTGTCATATGTGCACATAATCTATAGTTTTTCAAGCTGAAATTTCAAAATAAAAATGAGGCAGATAAGTTTGGTACAGGAAGCCTCTCCTAACTGTTGAAATAGTACAGCAGGGACTGCCAGATAAGTTAGTCTCAGCCAAGTTCCTAGTCTGTTAGACTATAAAGCTATATTCTAAGAAAAAATTCAATTACTCTGGCTGTGTGCTGTGTACTAGCTGAACCAAGTATCCTTGGTGACATTAGCATTCTGGGATGCTTTATTTTCCCAGTAAAATAATTAAATTTCTGTAATATTGTTTAAATTCTTCTCTTCCTTCTTATTGTTTAAGCTTTAATGCATTGGCTTAGAAAGATACGTAACCACACAAAATGTTTTAAGATGTTTTGCTGGGGCAAAAACAACCTTCCCCCCGCCCCCCCCATAAAATCAGGGAATAATCGGCTAAACTGTGCAAATTGAAGCGAACATTAACACAATCAAAAAGCAAATATCGTGACACTCAAGGCTACGTTGGGATGGGATTTTACAGCTCTCAAACAAAACAACTAGTTAACAATTCGTCACTGATCTCATGCAGGGCAGACGCATTTTGTGTTCACCACTGACATGGAAGATTAAGCCCTTAATGCTTGTCACACATTTAGCGGGTCAGAAAATTGTCCTGAACAGGCACTTGGGACTTCTTCCAGGGTGGTCAGCTGGAGGATACAACACTAAATAAATGAGGCACCTGATAAACTGCTCTGTTTACGGACAAAGGCTCCTGACATTCCCTAAATGGTTATTGAAAAAAAGTAGAAATTTTGAGATTGACCCTAAAAGTTTGTAATTTGGGTTCCTAACTTGGGTGGTTTGTATTGCACATAGGAGGAAACTATCACCGAGAGTAGGCCCATGGCAGCCGACATCTAGCACGTCTCTTAATTTATCCTGTAACTTTGTCAAATTTGTCCTGTAACTTTATCAACATTATCCTGTAAATTTTTAGTCTAGTTTTAAATTATGTAAACAGCGGCCCTTAAGGTACACCCAACACAAGACAACTGGGAACCCTTCTGTGACCCTTAGGCCACACGACACAAACTGGCAGTATCCATCTGGCCAGCCCCTTCGCCCTCCCAACCAGACAAAAGCCTCATCCGTACTTCTTACTGAAAAAGTCCCTGCTCTGAGCACGGCCCCAACCATGCCCACACACCCTCTGAGATGCCAAATGGCACGAACCAGTTTGTACTGGAAAACAGGCCACTGAACCAAGACAGAGATCCAGTTGAGCTCTCTCACTGGCGGTATTTTATTAACACTTATCAATACGGATGAAGTCGTAGAGACACTTCTCATGTTCTGCACAATTTTTACTTATCCAGGAATTCTGAGTGTCCTCCACCTGTTATTAATATGGCTACTGCCTTTTAATCTGGATACAAAACCCTTTCTTCACTGTGTGATTTCAAAGAAGGAGAAATTTGTTTAGTAAATCACATTATTGAAAAATAAATAGCATGGCATGTGATGTTACATAGCTTCAGGCAGGTCTGTCAAACACCATCTGCTCTGTGCTGAAAATATAAGTTTATTAAAGTTTATTTATTTCAGTCCTTAAATACTCTTATATTAATGTGGCTCTGTGATAAATTTTTGGCCTTCATTCCTAGAAGGGATCGAAAGGAATTTAGTGGTTTCCTGTGCTTCTGAAAAAAAACGTAAAGCTTGGTATTGAGCCTTTTAGCATTTCACTGTTAATCTTTTTCTGCAAAGGGAAGAAGGATATTTTGGAAATGGGATAGAAAGGAAGTAAAAATTGCTGCTGGCATTGGGATAAAGGGAGAAGGAGGAGAAATGCACAGAATTCCTTGAATGTCAAAATACTAGTATTCAGAGTTCCTGTGGACAGAATTACATCTATTCATGATGTAATAAGGAGAACTTTGCTACAGGAGAATATATTAATCAGGTCTCTGATTTCTGCTGACCATTAGCATTTGCATCCTGGTTTTACCCAAGATATTTTCAAATGATTCTCTCAATCTACATTACTCCCATCCTAATTTCCTTAGAGCTTTTCCCTGCCTGTTTGATGTATTCTCAGTTGGTCAGCATGAGCTAATTTCCATGGGCTCTTGACCAGGGGCTGTGCTGTCTGCAGAGTCCCCCAGGTCAGGAATTGGTCTTCTATTGCATTTCTACCCCAAGGCTGTGGTCTCCCTCCCAGATCACACAAGATAAGATATTCAACTCCCTGAATATATTTTTAAAGCGTTTTTAAGCCTGATTTGCCACCTGGCATCAGAGGTTGAGTAGTTTTGCAACACATTCATGTCCAAATAGTGGAAGAAATCTAGGTACTGTCCTTTTACTCTAGAAAATGCCTACAGTCGTAACCACCGTCAACAATATTACTTGAACAATAAAACAAATCCAGAATACAATCATTGCCTTCCTTATATTAAGCAAAGTCTAAAAACCTTCATAGTTAGAACTGCATAATATTAAGGTAAGCATTTAGTTAGGGAACTTCATTTAGTTAGGAAAAGAAATAAAATAATAACAAAAAGCACTTAAGGATGGTAAGAAATTTCAGCATCTGCTAGAATGATCTCTGCTGAGATATAGCACTGTTTTTCCTTTTGAAAAAAAAAAAAAAAGCTGCTTCTCTCCCTCCTTTTCTTCATAAGCTGTTCACATTTTATTCTGTTGGAGTAAAATAAAAATATCCCACATTATTTTTTCCAATTATTAAGGACATTTATACCCCATGACTTGCTCACTATAGAATATAAAAAAAAAAATAAATTAAAATTGTTTTAAAAAAAATCAGCATGAGGTACTATACAGGATGCTCTTTTCTAGCAGTAAAGAATATCACAGAATCAAGACATGGACGGTCAAGTCAATCAGCCTAGAGACATAGCGCATTTTGGATGAGACACAGTCAACCTTGGAAGAAGATGCTCCAGACTGGAATGGTGCTGTTAGTTTAGAATAATTCCAAATACCACCAATATGGAAATCATAAAGCTGAAATTTCAGCACATGAAACAGACAAAATTGCTACTACCAAAAGTATTATAAAGAGGGCTTAGATGTTATGGTCATGCATATCCTTACATTGAAAAGTTAGGATTGCTTACGGTTGTGTGAGATGCAACTGCAGGCCTCCAACATAATGTCACAGACAAAAAACCAACGTGTACGACTATTAAATGAGAGACGTTAGACAGAGCTATTGTCCTTTTTCTTTAAAGTGCATAATTTAAAAGTGTTTGAATTTACTACTAATAATAATGATGGTGATGATGGTAATAATAGTAGCCTAAAATTGTGTAAGAAATTTTGGGACCACTGTTTTCACTCATTCCCCTGTCTTCTCTGCTGCTTTAGATATAAGCCAAAATACCTGGGAGAGCTCAGTCTCCTAACATAGTACATGTTGCATGTCCAAGACATCTTCACTGCCATTAATCGAGTAATTTAGCCTCCAGGAGACAGGTGGAAAGATTATCTATTGATCCAAAAGCTACCAGACCTTGATATACTTTTATATTTTCATCATCTCCTAGGTAGATGGTTCCATTATTTACAGTTTATTCAGAACTTCAATATCACAATGTTTTATTAAAGCGTAAATTGCTGCTCAAAAATATATCTGTCCTAATATTTTACTTTAAATGTTTAACAACATCACTCTTTAAAAACTATGCTCATGTTCAACAGCCCTTTTAAAAGTGATGAAGGGAAGCTTAGTACTAAGAAGAAAAACATTTTGAACAACACACATAAGCTGCATCAGTGCTTTTGAGCAGAAAGCTAGGTTTAAA
This sequence comes from Aramus guarauna, assembly GCA_013400195.1. Classification (NCBI taxonomy): domain Eukaryota; kingdom Metazoa; phylum Chordata; class Aves; order Gruiformes; family Aramidae; genus Aramus; species Aramus guarauna. Next base: position 981,931 of record VXBL01004419.1, read on the forward strand.
CATACCAATACATAGTCTCCTTCTGACAGGTTAAGAAGACTAATTTTGGGTCAGGAAAAGGCGAGCCTATATATCCTAGCAGAAGTGAGTAGAGAGTTAATTTCACTGGAATTTGAAAATCCTCGCTGTTAGCTAGGGAGATGGGTCATGAAAACATATTTTAGAAAATTTGTGTGGTCCCTCTATGGATGAAATAAAGAGTAGAATAAATAAATAATATTTTATATATATATTTTAAAAAAAGCAGTAGTGAGCAAAGCTCTTAGGAGCATGGTGTGAATGTGAATTACTGTTCTACTCACTTTACTGATTTTATCCATTCTTTATGTTTATTCCTATAAATGATTTGGGGTTTTTTAGAATTTATTCTAAGTAACTAGATAGAAGGTTCTGCAATCATCTGTTTTCCATCTTTAGTTTTGCTAAAGAATCACTTCATGTGGAATAAAAATGTGTACATTCCCTTTTCTTCTTAATAATTCATTTTTTTTCTTGAGGGGAAAAAAAAGGATTTTGCATAAATGGGGGGAAAAAATGTTTCTTAGATATTCTTTTTCTACTCAGGTGTTTTGGCCTTTGTTTAAGCAGTTGCAAAGCAGAAAGGCTCAGTCACCACAAAGAAAGGACAAGACTGAAAGATCCCAGTATGTATACTGTCTTGCCATTTTCCATCATGGAATCTTTAAAGTTGGAAAAGACGTCTAGGATCATCAAGTCCAACCATCAACCCAACACCACCACGTCTACTAGACCATGTCCTGAAGTGCCATATCTACACACTTTTTGAACACCTCCAGGGACGGTGACTCCACCACCTCTCTGGGGAGCCTGTTCCAACATCTAACCACCCTTTCAGTGAAGAAATTTTGCAATGAAATACTCACTTACAGGCTTTCTTCACAGAGCTTCCACAGAACTACTCAGTTCTAGAATGCCATTCACTAAATAACTTGCTCGTAAATGTATGTTACAGGCAAGACATTCTCCTAAAACAAAACAATTGCTTTCAGCAGTGTTTAATTACTTACAAAATTGTGACCAGATCACAGTGAGTGTAATTGGCTCCACTGTAGCATAAATAATCACAACTATGCAGAAAACCGGATAAGCCACATCCTTGCAATCCCAGATAGTAAATTAACTCAATAAAATATAAATGAACCATGAGCTGGACACAATATCACTACCTGACGTACGCAAATCTTGGCCTTGTCCTGGATCCAAGCAAGATTTATCTAGATCTGTTGACAATTAAAACTAAGTATGTAATAGAAATAAAGAAATTATAAAAAACGAATATGTAAATGGGAGAAGATTCTCCTTTTCTATTTTATGTATGTTTTCTGGTGGGATTTTCCTAAGTTACAAGGCAATTGTAACATACAAATCTCATTGATTTTCATTAGGTAAAACTTATGGATTGGTTCTTTTTTGGGAGGAGGTGGGGGAACGTCATACATCTATTAGAAATTCTTCCCCAAGGCAAGAATATCCTGCATTCATTTAAGAGTTGTGGCATGTAATTAAATCTAGTTCATAATGTAGCACACACTGCCATTCGAGAAAGCAGTGATAGTTTTCAGGGTAGAGCCATCTCGTTTAATTTTACCATCTAGAAATATTGAATCAAATCTAGTTATTTTTGCTCCTTCTATATTCAATATATAGTGACAGGCATTTTTAGAGCACCCATCTGTCTTACATATTTATTTTAAAACGGGATACATCACCACATGAGGTTGCTTCTCTCCATTGACAATGGAGAGGGCCTTGTGGTACTAGATGATTAATCCTTAAACAACTAAGTTTCATGAGAAAAAAACAAAACAAAACAAAACAAAACATTCTTAGTAACTACAAAGATTGTCCAGCCCTCCTAAGGATCCAGCTAGAGACTGCATCTTCACAGAATCCCAGACTGATAGGGGTTGGAAGGGACCTCTGGAGATCATCTAGTCCAATCCTCCTCCTAAAGCAGGATCACCTCGAGCAGGGTGCACAGGATGGCATCCAGGCAGGTTTTGAATCTCTCCAGAGAAGGAGACTCCACAACCTCTCTGGGCAGCCTGTCCCACTGCTCGGTCACCCTCACAGTGGAGAAGTTTAACTTAGACCAATTATGTGGGGTTTGAATTATTTTCTTGCAGATAATTTAAAAATATTAGCATCATGAGGGCACCTTTTTTTACAAGCTTCCTCAAAAGACATTCCTTTACTTCCAGGTTGTGATATTTTGAGGTCCTGTAAATAATTCACTTTCTTCCCTCTGTCTAAAAGAAACACACTTCATAAATCTTAGACGAAGCATTGGATCTTAACAATCTTGCCTGTTCCTCCATGCTCATTTTCACCCTTCAAAACCCTCAAAATACAAACACACACACACAGAGCACTTCAGTACTTTGGTCATCACTACCAATAGCCTTAGGACAACGCTGTGTAAAAAGTATTTCATATCCTTGTAATTATATGTGTGATTGCAAGTAACAGACAGTTGCTGGTCACAGAAATATCACAACCTAATGAAGAAAACAAAAAAAAAAAACCCAAAAAAACTCCAAAAACAAACAAACAAACAACAAAAAAACCCAAAATGAACGTTATAGCTGGATTCCTCTAATCTCAGCTTTCTCAGATAAAGACACATGCCAACATTACCCTAATTTGGAACGGAAGCTTTCCAATAATAGGGGAAAACAAGGAAATGCAGCTGGAGGAGCCAGGACTGAACCCGGGACAGGTTTTCTGATATGTCCTCAAGAAATCTCTCCAATACATGTGTAATGTGACCTATATCACTGCAAACGCAGGTGGTACGAGTGTGAGCATGCAAGTGTACTTCTGATCCAGGTTTCTGTCCTAATGTCCTTGAGAACTGATGTCTCTGAAGCTTTCCCTCATTCCTTTCCGCAACAATATGTATTGCAACAGTGACCTGCAGAATATTTCTTTCAGTTAAAGAGCATCTTTTCCTCGTCAGTGCTTACTCAGAGGACTCAGAGAGGAAAACATCAGGGTTTTCATAGAACAAATGGCATATTTCTATTCAAAAGATGTCAGTATACAAAATTGATGCTGTTACACTTAAATGCATACAAAAAATTTTAGAATTTTAGAGGACAGAAATGTGGATGGTGCAAACTGTTATAAAACCATCAGCTTCACTGAAGACACACTAATTTACGCCAGCTGAGAATCTCCCCACTCATCAGTTAAATGAAATCTTGCAGATGCTTCCATTTAGAAGGTCAGAAATGTTTACTCCAGAATTTGAAATTATTCTAATTTCTTCACAGACATCCACTTGCAAAGGGTCCACTACAAACTCATCATTTAACCACCAACTGCTTTCCAGCTGTAAATTGCAATCTGCTTTTAAATTGCTTCTGGATGGCTTCTCTTAATCTAAAATAACTGGAGGAAAAGGAGATAGCACACATTTTTTCTTTCCCTTCACATATGGAAGACCACAGTGAAGGACTATATAAATAAAAAGTGTTAAAATTTACCCATTTTAATACAAGCTCTTGAGAAAAATCTATTCTATTAATATAAGCATAATAATTAATGTTACTAAGTAATGAAATAGTTATTAATAAAGCTGTCCATCATACTTTCTATAAAAATGTTATGGGTTAAAAAGTTTAAGTAATATCAGGCAACTAAGAAAAGAGGAGTGATAGAAAAGTTCAGGACTTCTTACAATACGTAACAAAAAATATCGCATGCATTTAAACTCAGAAAATTTGTGGGGTAAATCTTTGTTACCTCTCTGTTACAGATTGGTAGAAATACTTGTTAGAACTTTTAATTGAAGTGATACTGATGTCTGGTATGGCCACTGGCCTCAGTTTTGTGTCTCATTCCCTAGAAAGCACCTATAGCCAACCTCTTCCTAGCTGGTTTTAGATCAAAAGTTTTATTATGAGTCACAAGGATGACTGTTATTCACTGAATTAAATGCAGGACTTTCTAAGACATCTCAGCGTCCCTTGAAAACATCTTTTTAGTATTTTTCAGGTCTCCCTCTCAAGTGGAATAGGAGAAGCACATAATGTTATTTGTTTGCAAATTTGTTTATGTATTTAAGAAAAGGCTCCATTTGATGACATATTTGACCATTATGTTGGCTTCTGTAGTGCGGAACTTTATGCATTTATTTTTTGTTTTCCAGCAAAGGAGCTTTTTAAACAAGTAGACCTCTCTGACAAATGGAGTGACTGTTGGAAGTGCATCAAAGAGTTCACAATGTTTACAGGTATTAAATGAGCATTTCTAATGAACATATTGGCATTCCAACTATTGGCATTCTATTTAGATGCAGATAGGAGGGACAGAATTGTCTTGCCTGCACTTACAGTGCTTTGATTATCAAATATCACTAAACGATAGGATTTCAACTAGCTGGTTGCATTGGTCACTATCTAATAAATCTCTTTATGAGATATGTATCAAGTATTACATCTGCATACCTAATTGCATCACGCTTACATTCCTCGGATGATCCACAAGGCAACAAGGTCTTGTTTATTTCCTACCAAAAATGTATTCATCAATGTATGCAGCTGAAAGTTACTGCTAACTCAATATTTGTACTTCTAACAGAGAATTAAATGCTTTTTCAAATTCATTGCTACTTTCTTTTCCTTTATCTTGCCAGTTCCCTCCAGACCACTCAGGTATGTTTCTTTGGGGTTTTTTTGGTTGGTTGGTTGGTTGGTGGGTTTTTTTTTTGTTTGTTTTTCTCTTTATTTTCCAACCTGTCCTGAACATTTTCAATTACAATCTACACCAAAACAATATTTGAAATTATTTCGGTTGATGTTTCTTGCAGCCAGTGAAACCACTGCGACTTTCCAGCTCTGACACCCTACTTGGCAGGGTATTGTGCAGCCTACACAATATCAGGTTAGCGCGTGTGTCAGACTTTCTGAGGGCCGTGACATGTGTCTGGCAGCAAGGCTTTTCAGTCTGGCACATCTCCAGTGAAAACCCCACCTGCAAGCTAACAATGCACATGAGGTTTAATTGGACACATACTGTAACTTCAGCTACTCTTTTGAATGAATGGAGAGAGAGGAAAGCCTGGGAAAGACAATAACTCAGTTCTCATTATAGTAATTAATTGGTCACTTTGACTACTGGCTTCTTTGTGTCCACATGTTCCTTTGTAGGACATCACAACCATGAGGCATTAGTGCTGAAATAAAACAAACCAAAACAAAAATAAAAGAACTATTTAAACTCCAACCAGACATTCAAAAGAATGCAAGAGCAAAAGACCAGCTCCTTCTATTTTTACAAAGCAAAGCCACCATCTATTCCTGTCACCACCTCAGATCAATGTGCTAAGTGATATCCATTCAAATTACTTGTTAGTTTAATCAGAGGAAGTGAAACACAATTACAGGGCATCAGCGTAAAAGCCAGCACAAAATAACAGAATGGCCATGTGGGATATCTGAAGCGAAAGCCTGTTGAAAATAACTCTGTGACATTTTCAACGGTCTTTTTATAGAAAAAAAACAAACCCTTTGTAAATGCTATTACAAACTAATTAGGCATAAAATAATGCTTTAAATCTATAAACTGATTAGAGTCCTTATTTCTCCTTGTAGATATCAGGTTTTTGTTTCTTCTTTTGTTCTGTTCTTAGAAAAAACCTAAATGCACAAAGATAAAGACTTTTACTGAAAGGATAACTGGTGCATTTACAAGGCCTCTCCACGCTCCCTCTCAAGTCAGCAGGAGTTTTACCACTATTTCCATTGAATGATTTGAACATTCACTTTTCACGGACACTCCGAATTTCCGCTGAATATAAGCTGTGGTTTTGGAATCATTAAACAGATGACTGGGATTCAGTGAGTGAAATGGGAGCAGGGAAGGAACTCGTCCTTCTTCCCCTGAAGACGGGGATGCAAGACAGGTGGATTCCAAAGGACAATCAAATGCAAACCTGCCCCTGAAGCCTTGCTTGAAGTCCTCAGGTGGGATATGCTGGGGTGGGCTCTGGTGCCTGAAGTGCCTCTGACCCTTTCATCCCAAGCTGCACCACAGCTCTGTTTCAGCGGGATAGGTAAAAATATACACCCAGTCCGGAGGAATAAAGGAAATAAGGATTTGTGAATCCCCACAACAGGGAATCAGACTGAAACCTCTCATTTTGTGGGTGATATACAACTATTAAACCTTCTCCTTCCAGCCCTAACTTGCTTTTTAGACCCAGAAGGCATGGGAGCTCAGACTCTACTCAGCACAGTTAATCTCCTGGATTTAGGTGACCTCACTTTTTTCAATAGCCACAATGCATAGCCCAGGTTTTTGTACCCCGTGGTAAAAAAAAACAACCCACTTAAAATGTTCATGTTGTAATTCTGAGCTCATAAACTCTGAGGTCTTTAATTGAATTTGGCCCTTTATCTTTTATATTCATGAGACAGTAATTAATTTGGCCATCCCTGCCTGGTCTACAGGGTAATTGAATGAATAGTTCTGCACATTCATATAAATGCCTCCAAAAAGAGTTATTACTATGTGCAATATGACAAGTTAACTCCGCTATGTTGCTAATGACAGCATTGAAACTGTTAATCTAAGTGCTATTGGAACCCATCTCATAGCTAATGGAAATGGAAGAAACCATATGAACAGGCAACACACAAAACCACTGTACAATTTACACTCTGTCTAGACTTTTAAAATAAAAAAGATAAAGTTAATCCTATTTTTCAAATTTCCTTAATAAACCTTCACCTTCTGGAACAATGAAAATCCCCAAAATATTGCAAAAGGGGTTAAAAGCAAGATAGTTCTTTTGGTAGATTGCCACAAAGACTTCCTGTAGGAAATGAAGTGTAAAACATTTTGAAGAATGTTAAATGAAATCACAGCAGACTGAAACCTGTGGTTCCAGTGCAAGATCTGAAATAACTTTGAAACAGATGCTAATTGGCACCACCTTCATTCTGATGTTCATAAATGAAACTGAACGAGCCTTCAAAGGTGCCAAAGGAACACTAGCCGTCCAAAGAACATTAAAATGTGCTTGGATTCGGTTTGTCAGCTCCGAAGTTATTTATATCCTGCTAAGCTATTTAGATGCTTTTGAAAATTCATCCAATGAGACGCGTGTGTACATTTTCAAACGGGTTGAAAGTCTGTGGAATTATCCTGGATATACCTGCGTTATCGATTAGCATTGGCTTTGGAGGTGAACTACCGATCTGGACTTGTACTGAGTTAGTCACTGCAGGAGATTTTTTTTACTGGGGAATAGTTCATGGTTTGTACCAAGAAAATGTGGTAGTTTGTGAGTCTCAGTACAAATTATGCACTATCAAAAGTTATCCAGAGACAGCTGCAGCTGTTTAGAACACCTTTTAACAGATGTATATAGAAACTAATTGCAAGTAGTAAAAGTGCCAACTGACTTCTACATCTGGTTTTCTTCTTTCCCTCCTAAATAACTTAAACTTTGATGCTCCAAATTAAACCTATTTTTTAATATATAAGGATATAAACCATTTTAAATAGTATTATTTTAGTAGTTCAGTAATTTGGCTCTGCGGTGACTTCAACAGCAATTTCAGTATTCATACAATGTAGCATTCCACACTTCCTATTTATTACTCTATTCTTATATGCAATCCCCTATAATTTCAATGGAATTATCTACAAAATTATAATTGGATAAACATTTCCTATAAAAAATCAATTTTTTCAATAAAACAGGAACAATTGTAGAGATTCTTCTGCATGTTACAGGTGGTCATGATGCACACCAGCAAGACAGCAACTGAATGCAGAGTCTATGGGAACTGGACTCTACTTCCAGTTCCCAGTCCAGTTCTGTTTCTAATAGGCTACATTTTAGCGAAGTTTTCTTCAGTATGGCAATTAGCGTTAAGGGTGAGTCAATTCCATGATGATCAAATGCCTAAAGAAATTTAAAAAAATAAACTAAAGCCCAGCAGGAGAAGCTCTGCGGCTTTCCACACCACATGATGCCTTTCACTTCAAAACTACTAAGTAAATTACTGAGAAAAAGTTACTGTGAATAAAATGGGCTGCACTGTGTTAAGTAATTATTTCTAAAGTGTGAAATGGGTAGGAAGTATCTCATCTCAAAGTAGTGCCATGATGCATATTACCTCTCTAGTATAAAGAGAACAGTATTTCTTTTTTTATTTTTTTTTCTTGATCTTGCAGGAGCAAGCACAGGAATGAAAACTTTATTTTTCTAATGATCTTTTATGTGGGAGAGAAGTGTAAAGACTCAACCTGTGAAACTATGCCGTAGTCTGCTATTTGTACCGCCCTACTGTTTCTGGAAGAATCTTCTAGATTTTCATGAGCAATCAGGAAATGCCCGGTAAATTATAAATATATTTGGTTAATGCTCCCCCATTTGAGGAATGCATGATTCAGACATGATCTCCTATGGTAAGCACCAGCATTTCTGGGAGCGTAAAGCGATGCACCCCAGTTAAGATTTAATTTGCGAAGCAATGCAGAACACAGCTTGCCTTTAAGTGTATCTTGCAGTATCTCGTGCCGCACGCCCATTCTGTTCCTCAGTCTTGAAAACCAGTGGTAAAAAAGGTCATTTTAATAGAAAAGTTATGGTCACAGCATGGATTAGGAAAATACCCTTACGATGCTTCTGAGAGAACAGAAGGTATTCTTGCAATTAATTAATACCTAGATGCATAATAACGGGCTATTTCACCAAGAAGAAAAGCTTATTTTTTCTTCTGGGTGTTTTTTGGTTCATTGGTTGGTTGTTTTTTTTGACCACTGCTATTAAAGGTTGCAGGGATGGAGGATAAGAAAGAGGAAAACCACACCAGAATTAAAAAGAGCTTTCTCCAAGACAAAAGGTGACACAAATTGGCAGTAATGACTTGTGTATACTAGTCGGATAAAATGCTGCTGTCCATTTAAAGGATAATTGCACATACATTGTAATAGTTACGCAGAGTACATAGGAAATTCAGTCCCAGATCAAAAATAAGAGGTAGTAGAGATTAAGTAAGAGAGTAGTAGTCGGGGTTGAATGGCCAACAAGCATCATTTAGAGAAAATATTTTTCCTTATTAATGCTTTTCAATAACATGCAATATAGGTTTTTGTTTTGTTCCTATACATAAGAGATTCATTCCAAAAAGATCAGAAAGGGTTATTTTCTCAGATTAAATATCATATGGATATCCAAATTACACTTTGTGAGGGCAAGACTTCTGAATGCACAAGGGGCCACTTAGTGACCTGCTCAGAAGAAAGAGTAAAAGTGTATCTACAAAGTGTAAACTCATTTTGGCCTCAGTCCTGAAACTGTCTTTGAGGTTTGACCTTTAGAAGAATTTCACATAACACAGATGGGTTGAGTAGGGTTGGCCACAGGAAAGCGTTTAACAAGTCAGTGTTGCAAAGCACTCTGTAACGATGCAGAACAAGTCCCTAAATATATCGAGTGAGCTCTTCTCTGCTGAAATATCTGTATGTTAATAGCTTGTTCTCTGGGATCAGCAAGTGTTACATCCAGGAGAGGAATGGATAGAACACAATCATTTCAATGCACGGTGTTGAAATTATATTTTATTACTTCAAATTTTAATACTTTAATATCTAAATAATCTGATAATTTAACAATTTAATGAAATAGTTTAAATAATTTTATAAATTTGTATACTTTCATACACAGGAATTGTAAGGTGGGGTTAGTCTGTATTTAGAGCTAAGCAATGGCCAATGCCAAGTCACTTTGGAAGCTTCCCCACAATGTAGGAAAATTAGGAAAATTAGGCAAAGTCAACAATGCTACAGCAGACGGTTGTTCTGGCCATCATGTACACTCACCGAGGGTTGTAGCCCTGATGTGCAAGGACAAGAGGGGGGAGTGGACAACCTCAAATCCATGACCATCTTTTATTTATGCCAAAATACCAGGTGAGGTACTTATAAACGTTTCTGGTGAGCCTGTTAACTAATATCATATGCTCACATGAAACAAAAAGTACTGTGTTTACAAAATGAATATTTCATGGGCTTCTCTTTAGATAGAGATCTACTCTTTAAAAAAAAAAAAAAGCCTTAAATGCACAACTCTGTGCACACTTCACAAATATTTCTATACTCAAGGATGAACTTTCATTTTGTAGATAACTTCCTAAATCAAGATAAGAATGTCAATCAATCATGTAATATAGCTAAAGAGTAGAAAATTTGGACAGGAGTGGTTTTTTCTTTTAAAAAAATGAGGCTAGCAGAATGACTACCTATGCCAGAATTCATTTTGACTGATGAATTCCAGAGCAGTTAACTACAACAAATAGCATGTCCTAATAAAATTTCTACTTCTAATATCATTCTGCTCTCCAAAAACTTATATTTTGAACTCAGAAACAAATTGCAATAACATGCAGAAGAACGAGCTGTTACCTTAGAAAACTATTTCTGATATTCCACATAGCTTCAAATTTTATCAAGACCAAAAGAATGCTGCATGATGTATATTTATGCATTTGTGTGTGTGTAATGCTTTTGTCATTCGAATCCACTATATTTTACCTTTATACAATCAAAATAAATAAATAAAAATTTTAAAATAACCATGTTTTCTGGACTGGCACATTTAGCATTTTCGGTGCTAAGAAGGGCAATGCCCTATATTAGGCATTACGTTAAATATCTTATTTCAACTTCTACTTCGTTTTTATGCCAAAATTTGTTCAAATTGCTGAACCTCAGACTTGAAAATAAAACACTAATATTGCAGCTGCCTGCTTAGCTACACTTTCCGCTGTTTTAACACGGACATGTTATTGTACAGACCTCAATTATATGATCAGATCTTAATTTTTCCACAGGAACTCTGCTAATGTGCACAGGATAGATGAGCTTCATTTGTTGCACCATTGTTTAGATAGCTAAAAATATGTTGTTTGCAAAATTAACATAGATTTAATATAGCACGCTAAAAATGTTGCTGGATATTTCAACAGTTTCTTATAAAACCAAAACCACGATTAAGGTGTGAGAAAACACAATATTTAAGATTGTAGGCAGGGCAGAGCAGGACAATTTTTTCTTTTGAAATTTCAGAGGGAATGTTTCTATAAGCAAAACGGTATTGTTCGAGTTGGCATTCATGTGGGATTCATTAAGTAATGTCAAGTGTCATGGGGATGTTCGGTTATCACGTCTGCTCTGACCTGTTTGCACTTTAGAACAAAAAAGAAGCTCCCCAGAAGTGATGGGGAGAGAGTTGAGCTGTAATGATGCTGCAGTGACAGTATTTAAAACTCATGAAATGATAAAATTAATTCACTATCTGTAAGTAATGAAATAACGAAATTTATTCACTATTAAGTATCTGCAGAGAAATGCTGTAGCACAGCAAAAACTGGCGTGGGAAAATATTTTCTTCTGAATACAGAATATCACGAAAGGTTTTGCTTTGGTGTCCTCATGACTTGTGACTTAACCTGACATTTGAATTATACTGACTTAAGTGGTTTTGTTATCACTTTTGATATCTTCTCTTCTAAGACAAGACAAGCATTACTGCATTTTGTTACTTTTGTAAACCTTGAATCTAGTACGTTAAATGTGACCATGATTCTTCCCTCCAGAAATAAATCCTAATAACCCAACTAGATTTCTATCAGCCTATTATATAGTTCGTTCATGAATACAGACCAATTTCCACTTTCTTGGACTAGAAATCCTGATCATGTCTAATCTCCTGTGCCTGCCAATAAGTTTATGATGGTGAATGGAAAAGCTCACTGACTTCAGAGGTCACTGAATGAGATCACAAACTATTTTATACAGCATAGTTATTAGTTAAAAATAAATAAATAAACATACAGTAGTAAGAAAACCAGACCAATACTCCTATTGCCATTTATGTTGCTCTACACTACATGGATTTTATGGGCTACATTATTCCTCAGATGATACATGGAAATAAATACAGAAACTCGGAGCAAATAGAGTTTTTTTGTTGTTTTTTTTCAGGAGCATTTTAGGAATTTCAAGTTCAAATTTTGAAGCTGGATGCCCCCTCCCTGGAAGTGTTCAAGGTCAGGTTGGATGGAGCTTTAAGCAACCTGACCTAGTGAAAGATGCTCCTGCTCATGGCAGGGGGGTTGGATCAGATGATCCTTAAAGGTCCCTTCTCACCCAAACTATTCTACGATTCTATGACGTGTTGGGATTATGTATATTTTTTTTATTCTTTTTTTTTTTCCTAATCTGAATAATTGAAATTAATCAAATTCTGCCCTCTGTATTACCTGAATGACAATTAATCCACTAGTCTAAGGAACAAAATTTATATTTCTGATTCTGTCATACTATATGGAGTGTTTCTGTGGTAGCTGTGAGATCCCGGCTGTGCTCTGCTGGGAACTGATGCACAACAGTGGTAGGATCAACCGGGCAATTCAGTGACCTGGAATGAGAATTTGGGCACAGATGACATCTCTCACCAGTAAACAAGACGCGTGTCTCCACCTAAACTGTAAATAATAAGAACAGCCACTTTGTGATTTCCTGCACAGATACACACCATAAAACTTATTAATTTTGAAAGTAATGCATTGTATTTAATTGAACACTGTAAAATCAGTATTTAGATACAATAATCTTTTTCAAAGAATGCACTGAAAATGAACAGACCTGTTTCCTGCTTCATAAACAGAGGGTGAAATATTGTTTTGTAAATATGAACTGCAAATATTTATTTTAAAAAGCCAATAACCTAAACATTCTTCTACGCAAGTTTGGGTTTTTTTTTATAAATGTCAATTACATCACAGAGTAATCATACAGCTAAATGATGCTTTAACCAGCTTGCTATGAGAAATGTTCTATGACTGCAACAGAGTATCTATAAAATGTTTTCCATTTGGTCCAGCTGTAGGACTTGTGTTGAACTATTAAACTAGGGGAAGGAGAATAAATTCTTATACTGATTCCTAGAACACATATTATAAACACAGCAGGAAAATTTCAACAAATTTTGATATTTCATTCATATCTTTCCAAAATTCTTTTCTGAGCACCCTTCTGGAGTGACTACCCTCTTTATGTGCCTTGCAGACAGCATTAGCATACTGTACAGAACATAATAAAGATATGATCCCTAGACAGAATAATGGCAGTCTGAAGAGTTTAAAACCATAATATAGACTATGAAAACAAAATAATGCTGCTTAAAATACACAAGCTTTTTTAAAAAATAATACCTTTTTGTGTTATGCTTATTTGCCTTTTGGCTTTATGTCTCAAGGAACTGTCTTTCAAATATTTCTATGCATGCCGGTCCTGGTTTCGGCAGGGATAGAGTTAACTTTCTTCCTGCTAGCTGGTCCAGTGCTGTGCTTTGGATTTAGGATGAGAACAATGTTGATAACACACTGATATTTTAGCTGTTGCCAAGCAGTCAAAGGACTTTTCAGCTTCTCGTGCTGTTCTGCCAACGAGAAGGCTGGGGGGTGCCCAAGAAGCTGGGAGGGGACATGGCCTGGGCAGCCAAAGGGATATCCCATACCATATGACGTCATGCTCTGTGTGTAAGTGGTGGATTTGGCTGGGAGGCGGGGTGGCTCAGGAACTAGCTGAGCATCAGCTTCAGGCGGTGAGAAACTGTGCTCTGCATCACTTATTTTGTATATTATTATTATTATTATTATTATCCTTTTCTGTCCTATTAAACTGCCTTTCTCTCAACCAACAAGTTTTACTATTTTTTTATTTTATTTTATTTTATTTTATTTTATTTTATTTTATTTTATTTTATTTTATATT